>ONZH01021870.1:0-23757 GCA_900303285.1 Rhinella marina
TATAGCAGGGATGCTTCAACCTGTGGCTCCAGCTGTTGCAAAACTACAGCTCCCAACATGCCCTAATAGCTGTAGGCTGTCCAGGCATGCTTGGAGTTGTAGTTTGCAACAGCTGGAGAGCCGCAGGTTGGGCATCACTGCTTTATAGGATTCATGGAGATAGACGAGTACAGCGCTTAGCAGTCCCATAGAGAATGAATAGAGCAGTAGGGCGACGGCTCGATACGATGCTCCATAAGATTGGAGGAACGGGACCCCCACAGATTAAGAAAATGCAGTTGGACCCCCACAATCAGGTAGTTATGCCCTATCCTATGGATAGGCGATAACTTCAGAACATGGCACAAACTCTTTAAAGGGCTTATCCAGGTAAATATAATGATGACCTATCCTCGGGATAGGTCATCATTATCAGATCAGCGGGGGGTCTGACACCTGAGACCCCCGCCGATCAGCTGTTTTAGGGAGCACCCGGCTCAAGCACAGCACCGTATATTCACTTCAATGGGGCTGAGCTGCAACGAGGCCATGTGACCAATGTACGGTGACGTCACTGGCCTAGGAAGACGCCACGGCGCTCACGGAGCACTGGCCTCTTCTAACAGCTGATTGGTGGGAGTCCTAGGTCTTGAACCCCCACCGATCTGATATTGATGACCTATTCTGAGGCTAGGTCATCAATATTATTTACCGGATAACCCCTTTAAGACTATTCGTAAACAGAGATGAGTGAATCGATTCTAATATTTCTGGAGTTCGACCCAAATCTTTCAGAAAGTTAGGGTTTCCAACAAACTTGAATTTAGCAGAATTCATTTCGGGAGAATGAGGGCTCATGCACACGACCATTGCCTGTTTTGCAGTCCGCACGGACAAGGATAGGACTGGTCTGTTGAGGGCCAGACCTTCCGTTCTGTGAAATGCGGAACCCACGCGGCCGATGTCCATGTTTTACGGATCCACAATTTGCAGACGGCAAACCGCGGTACAGCTGTGTGCATGAGGCCTTATTCTGGAGGTTTATCGTGTACTTAAAGGGGTTGTTTGGCCCAATCTCAATTTACAATCTCCGCGTCAGCGACTGTCTGAGCGGTTATTGCCCTGTCCAGAGGGACAGGGACCAGGAGAGAGAGCGGCAGGGGGCATTGAAGCATTAGGCCCTTCACACGAGCGAGTTTTCCGTACGTGCGCAATGTGTGAATTGAACGCATTGCACACCGTATTGAATCCTGACTATGACTAATTTATTTCTGGGTCTATGGTCTTGTTCTTTGAACATGTTGTTTGCGTTCACACATCATCTGCAGCACGTTACGTATAAAATTCTGCATTTTTTCACCCCTTTTACCTTGGCCTCTCATCTTAGTAGAATACAACGTAGTGCTGTACTCGGAGGTTCATTAAAGAAGGCCTACCACCGCTCCTGACATGTCTGTACAAGGACCGTAAATGCTTATGTTCCCTTTGAAAATAATAATTCTGGAGCATCTTTTCTCATAACTCTGTCCAGTGCTGTCCCTCTGTTCTTCCTCCTAGAAATGTAACTGTAAATACTTTGACAACTGTATGTTAGCATTTCCCTTTGTCAGTAGGGTGTGTCCCAGTCTCACACTGGCAGCACTGATTGAGCAGTATGGGACTATGTAGGGACACACCCCTTTAACAAGGAAAATGGTGACACCCTTTTTGTGATGCAGATAGCAGTGCAGCAAGATGTAGTCTAACTTGCAGGGGTGCACCTAGCCTTTCTGCTGCCTGAGGCGAAAACTGAAAGGGCGCCCACCCCTCCCAAATGCCAATTTCTTAACCTAACCCTTTGCCACAATGAAAGCGCTCATTGCCCATGGCCCTTCCCCTCCCCCCCTCTTGCCCCCTACCTGCTGCTTCCTGAGGCGATCGCTTCACCTGGCCTCATTGGTGGTGCACCCCCGCTAACTTGACTTATGCTGGATTTACACGAACAAATGTTTGGACTGATTATGAGGGAACAAATGTTCCCACCCGATAATCTTCCCGTATAGAGGTGCCGCAGATCACCGCCCGATGGATGAGCGAAATGCTAATTCATCAGGTAGAATACTCGTTCATGCAGACTCCGAAATTGTTGTTTCTGGGCAGAAGATCGTGCCGTCGAAACAGAGATCTGTGGTCCCGAAACAATAGATCTTTATGACGATGAACAATTGCAGTGATCATCGCTCGTCTCGTCCGCATACTGTGGCTCCAGCTGTTGTGATACTATAACTCCCAGCATGAAAACTTACCTAGTTGTTCTTATAACTCCCACAGAAGTCAAAGGAGGATTCTGGGAGTTGTAGTTTCAGAACAGCTGGAGTGCCTGAGGTGGCTGATCCCTGGGGTCTATAGGGTTGCTATCGCACGGTCTTGTGAAAGAGATGGGTAAAAAGGTGGTGGTTGATGAATCCCCAGAAAATGGTAAAGACCAAGAAAGTGTTGCTAAGTCACAAGGAACAGAAGTAATCTTCTTAAATATATGATTTTATGGGGTCCTTTTTTAAAATTGGTGTAAAGTACAACTGGCTTAGTTGCCCATAGCAACCAATCAGATTCCACCTTTCATTTTTCACAGCTCCTTTGGCAAATGAAAGGTGGAATCTGATTGGTTGCTATTGGCAACTAAGCCAGTTCTACTTTACACCAGTTTGATAAATTTCCCCCTATGTTTCTGATAAATGAAAGCGCACCTACCATTTTGTTGGTGTAAAGCCTTTGAGTTCATACACCGCTCACTCCGGAGAGCATTCAACTCAACACGTATGTCCCATTATTTTAAGTGATCAGCTGGGCTCTCATCACCCGATCCCACCTATCAAAGTTCTGATGTTACTGTGTTATATAGAAAGTTTTTTTTAAAATTATAGGTGCCCTTTAAAGGGGTTACCCCATGATTAAAGGGGTTGTCCAGGTTCAGAGCTGAACCTAGAGATATCCCCATTTTCACCCAGGCAGCCCCCCCTGTTATAAGCATCAGAGCATTTCATGCTCTGATGCTCTCCTTTGCCCTGTGCTGAATCGTGCAAGGGAAAGGGCTTTTATGGAGATCTGGTAACATACCGGGCTCTCCATAAGGACTGCTAGGCGGAGGCTGAGCATGTGCTTCCGTCTCAGTGAGCAGGTCAAAGAAGTTAGAAAAAGAGCAAACAGCAGGTGGCGCTGTATAGATAGACTTCATTGAATAACTCAAAGGCTATAATACATTTTTAATCACATGCAATTAGAAAAGTATTCAGATCCAGGTGCTGGTTTATAGAAACCAGTTTATAGAACCAGTATGGCTTTACGCTTGTTGTCATTTTTGTAATATTAGATGCCACAACCAAACTGAAGGATGCCAATGTTTCTGTAGTCAAATACCAAATGCAGACTGACCATACACATTAGGTAAGCGTTCCCCAAACCCACAGAATTTGGCGGGGGCCATTAAACCATCTAATGTGTTATTATGGGGGATCCCTTGAATCTCTCCCCAATGGCAGATGTTGGAGGGAAAGGGGGAGAGATGATGGCCAGGCAGCTGGATTTCAAACATGCCCAATCCTTCTCCTGAGACCAACATGCATGTGTATGGAGCTAGCTTGGCCGATCTCTAAATGGCCACATTTTACATTTTTTGTGAAAAAACTTGCACTTACAGTCAAATCTTATATAAATGATACATATTTTCTCTCTCTTTCCTTTGCAGACTGCAAAAATATTAGAAATCCCAGTGGTTGTCACCGAGCAGTACCCAAAGGCCTCGGTCTCACTGTGCCCGAACTTGGAGCTGATGGTATCAAAAAATATACTAAGACGTGTTTCAGTATGCTGACTCCAGAAGTGGAGAAGGAGCTCCAGTCCATCCCCGAACGGCGGTCTGTTATATTATGTGGCATCGAGACCCATGCCTGCATCATGGTATAATATACTACTTGTATATAGTGTGTGTTTAGTGTTATATAGTGTGTGTATAGTGTTATATAGTGTGTATAGTGTGTGTATATGTTATATAGTGTGTGTATGATGTTATATAGTGGTGTATAATGTTATATAGTGTGTGTATGATGTTATATAGTGTGTGTATAGTGTTATATATAGTTATGTGTATATGTGTTATATAGTGTGTGTATGATGTTATATAGTGTGTGTAATATTGTGTATATATGTGTGTGTATAAAGTTTATAGTTGTGTATATATATGTGTTATATTAGTGTGTGGTATAGTGTTATATATGTTGTATATTGTTATATAGTGTGTGTATAGTGTTATATAGTGTGTGTATAGTGTTATATATTGTGTGTATAATGTTATATAGTGTGTGTAGTGTTATATAGTGTGGTATAGTGTTATGTAGTGTGTATAGTGTTATGTAGTGTGTATAGTGTTATATAGTGTGTATGATGTTATATATAGTGTGTATGATGTTATATAGTGTGTATATGATATATAGTGTGTGTATGACATTATATAGTGTGTGTATAGTGGTATATAGTGTGTATATAGTGTGTTTATGATGTTATATAGTGTGTATAGTGTTATATAGTGTGTAGTGTTATTATAGTGTGTGTATGATGTTATATAGTGTGTGTGTGTATAGTGTTATATAGTGTGTGTATGATGTTATAGTAGTGTGTATATGATGATATATAGTGTGTGTATGACATTATATAGTGTGTGTATAGTGGTATATAGTAGTGTGTATATAGTGGGTGTTTATGATGTTATATAGTGTGTGTGTTATATAGTGTGTGTTATGATGTTATATATAGTGTGTATAATGTTATATAGTGTGTGTAGTGTTATATAGTGTGTGTATAGTGTTATATAGTGTGTGTATAGTGTTTATATAGTGTGTGTATGATGGGGGGTGTATATTATATAGTGTGTGTGTTATAGTGTTATATAGTGTGTATGATGTTATATAGTGTGTGTATAGTGTTTATATATAGTGTGTGTGTATAGTGGTATATAGTGTGTATGATGTTATATAGTGTATATGATGTTATATAGTGTGTGTGTTATATAGTGTGTGTATGATGTTATATAGTGTGTATAATGTTATATAGTGTGTGTAGTGTTATATAGTGTGTGTATAGTGTTATATAGTATGTGTATGTATGATGTTATATAGTGTGTATATATGTGTTATATAGTGTGTGTGTTATAGTGTTATATAGTGTGTGTATAGTGTTATATAGTGTGTGTATGATGGGGGTGTATATTATATAGTGTGTGTATAGTGTTATATATAGTGTGTGTGTATAGTGGTTATATAGTGTGTATGATGTTATATGTGTGTGTATAATGTTATATAGTGTGTGTATGATGTTATATAGTGTTATATAGTGTGTGTATAGTGTTATATATAGTATGTGTATGATGGGGGTGTATATTATATAGTGTGTGTATAGTGTTATATAGTGTGTATATAATGTTATATATAGTGTGTGTATAGTGTTATATAGTATGTGTATGATGGGGGTGTATATTTATATAGTGTGTGTGTATGTGTTAGTAGTTATGTGTATGATGTTATATAGTTGTGTATAGTGTTATATAGTGTGTGTATAGTGTTATATAGTGTGTGTATGATGTTATATAGTGTGTGTATAGTGTTATATAGTGTGTGTATAATGTATATAGTGTGTGTATATGTTGATATAGTGTTGTATAGTATAGTATGTGTATGATGGGGGTGTATATTATATAGTGTGTGTATAGTGTTATATAGTGTGTATATAGTGTTATATAGTGTGTATATTGTTGTATAGTGTGTTATGATGTTATATATTGTGTATGGTGTTTTATAGTGTGTGTGTGTGTGTGTGTGTGTGTGTGTGTATGATGTTATATAGTGTGTATAGTGCTATATAGTGTGTATAGTGAGTATAGTGTTTTATAGTGTGTATAGTGTTATATAGTGTGTATAGCGTTATATAGTATGTATAAGTGTTATATAGTGTGTGTATAGTGTGTGTATAGTGTGTATAGTGTTATATAGTGTGTGTATAGCGTTATATAGTGTGTGTATAGTGTGTGTGTATAGTGTGTATAGTGTTTGTTTATAGTGTTGTGTATATTATATAGTGTGTGTATATTATAGTGTGTGTGTATATTATATAGTGTGTGTATATTATATATATATAGTGTGTGTGTATATTATATAGTGTGTGTATGATGTTTTATAGTGTGTTTAGTGTTTTATAGTGTTATATAGTGTGTATAGTGTTATATAGCGTGTGTATAATGTTATATAGTGTGTATGATGTTTTATAGTGTGTATAGTGTTATATAGTGTGTATAGTGTTTTATAGTGTGTTAGTGTTTATATGTGTTTTATAGTGTGTATAGTGTTTATATAGTGTGTATAGTGTTTTATAGTGTGTATAGTGTTATATAGTGTGTGTATAGTGTTATATAGTGAGTATATTGTTTTATAGTGTGTAAATTTTTATATAGTGTGTGTATAGTGTTATAGTGTGTATAGTTGTATAGTGTGTATACGTGTTATATAGTGTGTATAGTGTTTTATAGTGTGTATAGTGTATAGTGTTTTATAGTGTTATATAGTGTGTGTATATGATGTTTATAGTGTGAAGTGTGTGTATATTATATAGTGTGTGTATGATGTATATATTGTGTGTATAATGGTATATAGTGTGTGTATATGTTATATTGTGTGTATAATGGTATATAGTGTGTAATTATATAGTATGTGTATGATGTTAGTATTGTCCTATATAGTGTGTTATACCATCACATCAAGCCTTAAAGAGTCACCGCAGGGCACCAGTGAGAGGCCGTACATGACCAAAGGGCTCAGTACATTATGGCCACATAAATAATGTATGAGTCACAGATGAATCCTGCCAGGCGGAAGTGCAGATGGCGGTGTGCTCAGACTGACGGCTCGGTGACCGCGGTTAATGAAAATAAGTACAGAACTGTGGAACTGCGTGTGTTTTATCAGACTCCAACCGGTCTGGGCCAGGGGCGGGCCATGGTCTCTGGATTGGGTGGTCTCACTCGCACATTGGTGCCATCAGTCATGGCCTAGACCCTTCATAGGGGTTGTCTCTCCTCAAACACTATGCCACGATGTCGGATAGGTGCGGGTCCACCGCCACGCGCTGCTATTTTCGATGCTTCCATAAAAGTGAACACTTCGTGGGCTTCTGTTCCTAGAGGGGTGGTGAGCGCGGCGTCGCAAGCTGCACTGTTTACATGTTTTGGTGTCAGCATTTATTCGCAGGGCATTGAAACAAAGGCATGTGGCTGGTTGCCAGCTGGGCGGACTGGGGTTAGACCGTCGTGTCACACTGGAAAGGAGTAGTTACTATTACGAGCAATGCCACATTTGTGATTGTAGGCATCTAGGTTACAGTAACCAAATTGAATGAGGATAGGCATGCTGGGTCAAAGGTACATATGTCCAACGCCCCCGTAACATAGAGAATATCTTGTGGACGCATAATCTACTACCCCCATTGTCCATAAACTAGGATAGCCAAATCAACCACTATACTCCATGATTAGCAATTCTATCGGATACTATATCTCGCTGGCAACAATCAGAAGGTGCTATCTGTCTCCATCTTGCTTGCAGCTTTCTGCCTTGCTCATGGCTGCTTGCGGAGATGTGTCGAAGTAGTACTCTGGGCCGTCAGATGACTATAGGACCTGGGGCATCTCTCCCTATCACAGCTCCAGGCCGGGCCATATCCTTTCTGCTCGCAAGTGATCACGTATCTTGCTCACAGCAGCAGGGACTGTGGTCCTTTATCACAGAGCTTTCTCAGACTTTTGTGCCACCACTCTATACCAGCCGCTCACGTGGAGTGGTGGGTTTTCCTCGCTGCGTTTCCATTCTGTCTGCGAGCGCACCAAGTAGTGAGCTGAGGGAATATGTGCCGGTGCTGCCTGGCACTGGTATCATCAGCTTCGCATCCATAAGTGGCTCATAAAGACCTCTTAGCAGTAGACGAGATGTGTCTCTATTGTGTGCGTCAGATAACCTAGGTTGTCATCTATGTCTATCATGACAGCGAACAGAGTGTGAGTAGATAGTTCTGTATCTGTAGTTGCGATGAAGCTCTGTATGAGCAGCGACGCGACCATAATTAAGAAATCTGCAAAATCACTGAACAGTGGGGTTATGTGCCTTTTTCACACTGCAGTCGTCTCTCTTGGTAACACTTATCACCAGTTTCGAGCACGGATGGGATTAAGCAATGCTGTTTGAGGGTCGAAGGTGTGAGGACATAAAGTAGACAACTTGAGTCCATGAGATGTTAGATGTCTAAGCAGGACTCATCATGGTAGACTAGTCAGCTAGAGATCGTGAGGGTCTGGTTGAGCGGATCAGCAGAAGTGGCAGGGAATCTGGAAGCCCATCGCTGTCGATTGTGGACGAAAACAGCTGTACTCATTCAAGCTGTTTAGTCACACAACGCAATCTCGATAAGGCTAGGATTAAGACTAGATATACTCATAGACTTTGGGCAGTGCGGGGCTTTATAGACGCTCACCAGCAACTTTACATATTCGTGGAATGTATTGAAATAACACAGACAGTATTTATTGTCAGTGTTATTAGCAATACATTTCCAGAACTCTAGGGGTTTACATGAGCATGCATAATCAATATACATGCTAGAATGCTTGACGTGCTCCAGTGTTGGCTAGCTGGTGGAGAGGCTGAGAGACGGGAATGGACGGGGCATAACGTGAAACGGATTGTCTGAGTCCCCCTGCACAATATATGGGGCACGATCATAGGCTAGTTACTGAATGCTTTGATTTCTCATTAGCTCTGCTCTGTAGGAAATAAGTGAGCACGGATGAGGACACACACGCAGATGAGTATAAGTTTCAGTACTGATGTCTTCAGTATTTGCTTATAGACTGGGTACCAGCATGAGGGATACAAGCAGCTTGAGACGTCTGCTCTTGTGAGAGTTGTGGTTAGAAGGTGCTGCTCAGCGTCCCATCTTTAGTGCCGTTTACTACAGGGTTAACTTATGGAGGATTGGGAAGGGTCCGCACAGGTAGATAGCGTTCCAGTATATAATATTGGACTCGGTGGAATGCGTAGCAATGTCTTAGGTATCTACATAAGTATAAGATTGACAATAAGTCACTTTCTGTATGTATAAGATAGCGGATACAATAAATTGACGGTGACATGTCCCTACTCTGTGTTTATATGATGTTCGGTGTGGACAATTCAGTGTACATAAGTCTAAATTCTGGACGGATGGACGTAAGTGGCGAATGCACTATGCAGGACGTATCGTTTGCGAGTTTTATTTTAAGTGTAGACTTCCTCTTTGCACAGAAAGATTGTTCTGGATATCTGGTCCGTAAGAAGAAAAGGAAAGCAAGGGAAGAGCGGAAGATATTGAAAGAAATATGTTAGAGTGCGAGGAGAAGCTTAGATTGATATAGGAAGCAAGGCAAAACTCCAGATTTTGGTCCAAAACAATATTGTTAATTTTAAATCGTTCCCGGGAGGTAGGTTTTGATTTATATGTAGTGTCGTTTGTGTCAACAGAGCAGCGCGAGATATACACTAGTGAGTAGGGCCTTTATGCTCAATAAAGGCTTCGATGTCCATGAGGTTGTAAGCTGCGGCAAGTGTGAGCTGTAGTGATTCCTCTCAGGATTAAAGGTTATTCTTGCAGCTTGGCTATAGCTGCACGCATGTAAGGCTTAGTGCCCATCACACGACCTCACTATAGATTTATGATATAGTGAGGCTGGCTCAATCCTTATATGTGAATAGAATTGCTCTGAAATAGTTGATGAGTGCGACAGTACTCTGTGATCTCCACCTACTACTCGTGCGGAGCTCCAGTGCTCATGCGGATGGAAAAATGGTATATAATACAGAGAGGGGGCTCCTCTCCCCCTCCGTTACGAAGGCAACTTCCAAGCCGAGGGAAGGCACCAAGCTCGGTGCAGGAATGAAGGGCCGTCCAATAGTCTCTCGGTGTACACAACACTCGGAGGCACCATCGCTGTCGCACGCGCGTGGCCCGTGGGGTTGGATGGCATATATTTATGGTTGAGATAACGCAAACAGAAAGTCGAGTTGTCACGAATGTATATTTTTGCCATTTCGATAATTTGTGCAGGTGAGTAGCCCACACGGATAGCCCGGGCGGGTGTTTGGTATAACTCTGATGGAGGCCGGATTGTTGGATGGTGTTTCACGAACTTCAGTTATTTGGCTCAGGCTGGTTAATTTTCATTCAGTTATTAATGAGCCAATAATCAGGTGCAGGTCAGGAAGCACGGGAACATGGTGAGATCTTTCGATTACATCCTGATCTCTTGTGTAAAGACGCTGATACTCTGCCTCTGAATGAGAACATGGAGCACTGACACTCGTAAGTCTGGATGGGGAGCCGCTATAGTTCGCCAAGTGGTCAGATTGATATTTTGGACCTCAGTGTTCATTATGTTGCCAGGTACGACGCTATTGTGTGCAGCGCAGAACACGAAGATCAGGGCCTGTGACGCTGATGCTCTCCAATTTCATAATACTATCTATAGAGGGATGGTGACTGTACATTCTCTTCATGCACTTATATACACTTACTAGCAGTAGCTGTGTCACGCACCTAACTATGAGAATGACACTCGTTAGGTCTAGTGTGCTGTGGCTACGCCACTAAAACACACTCACGTGATGGGAAGTAACATGTGAATATTCACACCTAGGATACTTGATATGTTGTTGGGTGGCCATTAGCTGTGATCATAGTGGATGCTTATACTCTCATAGAAAAGTGGGTTAATCGACAGTCCAACACGCTCCATATTTAAGTGTGTGTGCTGTATACATAGAGACATGCCAAAACTTTCCAATACTTCGACGTGGTGGCGTAAAGGAGGTGCTTGAAAACTCTTCATCACTATCAATTTGTGTAGAATGAGAGAAGAGAACCATACCATACTCTCGTTATTCTTATTTATCTCCATACTTCTATTATGCTTTTACGGTATTCTGTTTCTGAGCTATAATTCTATCTATCTATTCATATCGCATCATATTCGTACTCCAGTGATCCTTCAAACGAGGGATTGACGTTAATGCAGAGACCTAAGAATATTTGTCCAACATGTTTACAACGTTCTTATAAGAGCTGAGTATATTATTGATGTTTCTGATGTTGTGCATGTTTGCTTATTTTGGGGGAGAATAACTATTTTTTTCGCTATTTCTGGTCTTCTAGAGGCAATGTTCCAAGTCAAACACTATAGAAGTTGCTTATTTCTGACGCAATTAAAGGCTTACTAGGTGTGGTCTAGAGGATAGTCACTGTGCTGTACATTTGTGGATAGTTGAATACTGAAGCTTAACGTATTGTCGAATTATAGTGAAATATAAACTGATACATGAATATGTTTGCTCAATAAGATAGCTCATTAACAAAAACAGAATGTGTGCTGCGCTGGGTGATACTCCTTCAATCATATATATGGCTTCATATAAACGTCTCATTACACATCTCTTTGTTCGTGATAAGAGTAAGTAAATAGAAGAACATGATTAGGAGTCTTTTTAAAATATCAGCATGATCTCATCAGTAGGTATGAGTGGCTACATCATGGGATGTACATGTCAGATATAGAACATAGGGAATAGATAATATTGTTAAGTAAATTATTCTAACTTTTAAACAGATTACAGCTTGGGCTATATCAGACTAGATATATTTTATACCCTATATAAGTTCGTTCGCTATCATCAAGGGCACTTGAATCTATGAGACATTTTAGATAAATTAAGATAAAATTGCGAGAGAGAAACGATATTGCGTCAGGAATGGAGTAGTACATATGTGTCAGTACATGACTCCAACACAGCCGCATATTTGATACGCCTGAAGTTGAGTAGACTGTACTGCACCTTTTCTGTGACTGTCATGATTAACTGTTCTGCCGTGATCTGAGGAATTTTCCAACATCCATAACAGAATCAACCTCAAACAATTAGACAACTCCAGCAATGGTAAATTCGTTGCGCGAATCTTTGCCTGCGATAAAGGCGTTGCAGATATGATCTACTTAGTACTGAATAAGAGCTGATATGATTGTATAGTTCTGGATGTAGGCGACTCGTAGCGTAGAGTGGCACAACTCTGCTTGTAACTGAGAATGAAATGTCGAGAACTTTTTAATGCACAAACTATAATAGAATTTTAAGTCTAGAGGACAGAGCACGCGCTCAAATTGACAAGGGGGACGGGCTCCAGATAAGCACTTTGGAGCATTTCCTTGCTATGGGATATGTATAAGATCACTTTATAATAAAGAACAGTTAGGATTTTGTAATCACGGTCCTGTACTCTGGTCATAGAGATAGCTGCTACGTTAATCATTTATCGAGGTATACTTGATTGTATGAATTACACTAGGGATCATTCTTCATTAGTACAGGCGTCGATTTTTTTCGCGCCTGACCTGTTGTGTGGCATCACGCTCTTTCCAGAATGAAGCAGAGTGGAGCGGTTCCTTGAGACGCTCAGCCAGTAGAGTGAATGTGAGGAGTTTCCAGACTCAGTTAGCACGTCTGACGACACAATCAGATATTGCGGCAATACTCGAATCGAAATTGAAGGGCGAGAGCGCTGAGGCAAGCTTCCATCCGTGACTCTCAGGCACGGATAGACGCAACTGCTGGCGGCAGGACAACTTGTGTGCTTAGGGAAAGGGTAATGTTATGGCTTCTCTCCTTATCGCAGGGTGTGATCCTTGTCCTGCCTGCCACTACATGACCGTGTGCTGTTCGTGTCACATATCTCTCGCCTTGAATTAGATATTTGTGACACTTACTGCTAGAATCTAAGTAGAATAGATGCTCCATCTAGGAAAGCTCATTTTGCCAATAGTTATGAATGCGGCGTGTACAGCAACTTGTCTTTGCTGACAGCACAGCTGGTGGCCACTTGTTAGGCTGACAAGAGATGCTAGCTCTGTCAATGAAAGGAGAGGGGGGGAGTGGACCAGGACGCACTGGGAGTAGTATTAGGAGTGCCTCCTGGCTTGCTAGGAAATGCCTCTCAATCACAGCTCTTAGCGGCGTGAGTTCCTTGGGTTGGTGGTGCTGTATGCTAATTGGAGGACAAAGTATATGAATATAAAATGTATATGCAGGACACAGGCCAGTATATCAGGATTCTAAGAGACAAGACTACGAAGAAATCAGTTAAGGTGTTGCAGCATAGAAAGATAGGTAATATCGTTCGCTATACTCAGACCTCCAAGATGTTTAAATGGGGCAGTTGCGGCAAAAGAGTGGTTTGCTCGTGCACCTGCTCTCAGCTACTATATCGATCGCGATCCTAACTCTTGAGTTAGAGAGATATGCACCGCCAATGTCAAATACAAGCCTTTTTACGGCTGGTGGTACCAAGTGACAGAGCTCCCACTCATTTTCTCGACAGAGGAGACACGATCCTGCGCTCTATACCTATCACGCACCTGCGCACTCGTGGATGTGGCAGTACTGAGTGCTTCCGAGAGAAGCTGTCTAGGCTTCCTCAATGCAGAGCTGGCGCTCCCCTGTCTATACAGGCCCAGGATCCAGCTGGAGTGCCCCCATTTTATCCTATAGTACCTTTAAAAAGATTTCAGTATTTTTTCTCCAGGACAACGGGCGTTTCAATGAGAAAAGGATAACTGAACGATTGTACAGACACATCCTTCAGTGCACAGCAAAGTACCTTGTATCTTTCGGCTATAGAGCGGTCTGTGTGTCTTCATGTATACTGGTACGTGGCTACTTCTCTATAACAGAACCAGCTCGCGAACGTACCATCACACCTCCTATTGGTAAATTTATCTATTCGTCTAGCGACGCGGTTGTTGTGTTAAAAACAAAAACACCTAAATGCCAACTATTTGGCTAACTCTTTGTTAGATCCACCCACCACTGGAAAAAAAACTTTTATCTAATAATAGAACAGCACAGCTGGTACTAGACAGCAGTCTGTTTCATGTTCCTAGAACACATGGGCCTCGCGCGCACCCTTCATACACCTCTGCGAGACTAAAATCACAATGAGTCGGCGATTGCACGAAGTGAAGAGAGCACACTGTGCACTGAGCGGCCAGCTGGTTACATGTTGCAAAAATCAAAGCCCTACACAGAACAAATGCATAGTAAGGAAAATCAAAAAGCTATGGGTCCTTGACGCTGCGGCGATGCAAAAGATTTTATTTTTTAAAAGGGGTGTTTTTATTTTGCACAAACCATATTAAACCGGAACAATGCGCCAATTAAAAGAAAAACACAAACTCTTATTGTAGGTGTGTGTTGTATTGATGGAGTATGAGACGAGATCATAGAGTTACGTATGATGACATAAGTGAGCTAGACTCATTGTTATCTTGTAGTTTTGCCTTAGGTTTGTGTTCACACGGCGGGTCTTTCTCTCTCATCTGAGGCCATAGATATTGTTGGGTGCTCAATAACCACTTCAGAGTGACGAGCTACTATGTGGCTTGCAATTCAGATAAAGCTCGGCAGAGACCCTTCGCATATTTATCTTACTGGCGTGCGGTCCTTTGTGCACTTAGTACGAATAACGTTATAGCCAACGATCTGGCTGTGCATGAGGGGCGACGGATATGAAATACACACTGGGCAAGTGATGTCGACAGCTACAGGATGATCCTGGTGCAGTAATTATGACTGCATTAGCAAAGTCTCAGAATATGCGTCTCTACAAAAGGCTATTGCAGCAGGTTTTGATTATTTTTCTGGAGACACTCGGATCGCACATCTCTTAAAAATGGAGTAAGATCTGTGTGAAGACGGACACGGCAATAGCAGGGATTGGGAGACGTCCTCGATATGCTCGGCAGGTAGTTATATTATGTTTTGATGTGCCGATTTTTTGACTTATGTGGGGTGCAGAGAGGGCACAACTATATGTCCAGCACAGCTATATATGATGTCAATTTCATAATGGTCAGTTCCAAACAATTAAACGTTACCCTGTCTGTGATCGCTGACCAAGATACAGGATTGTAAGTGATTAAGACAGGGATTGTCCTACAGCCGTTTCGTGAATAATAATGTCGTGGCACTGTAAATCTGATTTGGCATGTTCAACTCATTTTAACTCGACGCTTGAGTAAGGCTTTTAGGCAAAGAACATCATATATCCTAACATTATTCCGAAACAATGGATTGTCCTCCATATCTTTGGAGCTTGTACCTGCACTCAGTAGTATAAGGTACAATCAATTAGTATGCCCGGACTGGTTCTACTCTCAGGGTTGACCTCTGCTAGAGGGTAGTGACATACAAGTGCTGGACACCTGAGTTCGACATGGTGCCTGTCGGATACTCTGTGTCATGGATATGGTTGTATTGTGTAGCTTATAAAATTGGGATATGTCCAGCTGTATACATAAACAGACAGAAGAGACACTGGCTGATCCACGAGACGCAGGTCTATTGCTGCTCACTACCCCGCATTTGTGTCGTACTGCAGCGTGTCGACATAGAGCACTCTACTATAATAAGAAAATTTGCAGATCTCTCTTCTTTCATATGTGGTGTTCCCACGTCTCCTGTGCCAGCGATATCTGTGTCATAATCAGAATACTGCTAGCTACTGGACCACGTACTTCTATTTTTTTGCGGGCCCGGGCGCCTCTTGCGGCCCCATTGAAAATCAATGAGTCCGCAACGTGGAACGGATGCGGACCCATTTTGTGGATGTGTGAATGGACCCCTTAGGGGCCAGCTGTTCCGTTTTGCAAAATACGGAATGCACATTTTTTGCGGATACGTTTTTGCGGACCAGGAAATACATCTAGTCGTGAACATGAGCCCTAAGACTGCATGCAGCTCCTCCGCCACGCACTGGTATTCTTCCTGCAGACTATTAACCCCCACTCATTACCTCTGCCATACTGAAGTGATATTTACTGGGGTGTAAACAGTCATCCCTGGGCCCGATATCAAAACTGTGAATTCCCCCCCCTTAAAAAAAATAAAAAAATAATAAAAAAAATATTGCTAATAAACTAATGAGAACATAATGAATGTGTACACTAAACAAATTATGTGCATTAACATAAAAGGTCCACATAATTTTTCCCATTAGTTCCAGCCACATTGGGGCAGATTTACTAACCCTATAGATCAGGGATGCTTAACCTGCGGCCCTCCAGCTGTTGCAAAACTACAACTCCCAGCATGCTCTGACAGCCTACAGCTATCAGGGCATGTTGGGAGTTGTACGTTTGCAACAGCTGGAGGGCCCACACGTTGGGCATCCCTGATCTAACTATATACCAAACTATTCATTGGCTTACTTTCAGACAGAGTTTTAAAACTAGAATTGTGATGCAATTTGGGCCACGCCCCCCTTTTGAGCAAGTCTGAGAAAATGAAAAAAACGTAGTTTCGCTAAATAGCGCCAGTTTGTACCACCACTTTTTAGATAGATTTTAGGTGCAGACTAATTAGTAAATTCTGGCCATAGTTCTCCCCTAGACACATATTTGTCTTCATTAGAGACAGCTAATTACATTATGGCTCATTTATTAACTAACACTCCCATCGTGCTGCCAGCTATGCCACCCCATTCCTCATTAGTACCAGCCACAGTCTGCTCCCTTTATTTATAGTTCCCTCACAGTGACAGCCACATCATCCCATCACTGCCAGCCAGATTCCCAATGCCAGGAAGAGGAAGTAAAGATTTAAAGAGGATCCGTCCCCTCTCCTGACATGTATTTTTTTAGTAACTAATTGAATTTTCCATGTAATAACACTTTGCTTCCTGCTAGAAGTTATAAATTAATTTCAAGTAGTTTGCAATGAAGGTCCAGATGGATGTTACCAGTTAGAGGTGTGTCCCTGCACAGTCTGACACTATCCAATCGGTGCTGCCAGTGTCAGATTGTGCAGGGACACCCACCACTCGATGGGTAACACCCATCTAGACCTTCACCGCAAACTACATCAACCTCAGATCACACCCCTAAACCTCGGATCAGCTCCCCAGCCTCAGATCACACCCACATCAGCCTTAGATCAGACCCCCCAGCCTCCAGCAGCCTCAGGTCAGACCCCCCATCAGCCTCAGGTCAGATCCCCATCAGCCTCAGGTCTGACCCCCACCAGCCTCGGATCAGACCCCCATCAGCCTCAGATCAGACCCCCCAGCCTCCATCAGCCTCAGGTCAGAGCCCCATCAGCCTTAAATCAGACCCCCCAGCCTCCATCAGCCTCAAATCAGTCCCCCAATCAGCCTCAGATCAGACCCCCATCAGCCTCAGATCAGACCCCCCATCAGCCTCAGATCAGACCCCCTCAGCCTCCATCAGCCTCAGGTCAGACCCCCCCATCAGCCTCAGGTCAGACCCCCATCAGCCTCAAGTCAGTCCCCCATCAGCCTCAGATCAGACCCCATCAGCCTCAGATCAGACCCATCAGCCTCAAATCAGACCCCTCAACCTCAGATCAGCTCCCCAGCCTCAGATCAGACACCTCATCAGCCTTAGATCATCAGAGCTCCCCCAGCCTCCATCAGCCTCAGGTAAGTCCCCCATCAGCCTCAGGTCAGTCCCCCATCAGGCTCAGGTCAGTCCCCCATCAGCCTCAGGTCAGTCCCCCCATCAGCCTCAGGTCAGTCCCCCATCAGCCTCAGGTCAGTCCCCATCAGCCTCAGATCAGTCCCCCATCAGCCTCAGGTCAGTGTCCTCACTTGCTGTGGATGGCACTGCATCTCACTGCTCCCTGCTCTTCTTCCGACCTGCGCTGCACTGTGACATGATGTCACACAGCATCAGGTCATATCTTGATGCAGAGCAGGTCCCAGAACTAGACCAGGGAGGGTGAGTAGAGTCAGCGCAGTGCTTCCCTCATCACCCCTGGTGCCTTTCGCATGCAGATGACCACTTCCATAATGGAACGGGTCATTAGCATTTGGACTATAAGACGCACTGCCATTTTCCCCTCACTTTTGGGAGGAATAAAGTGCATCTTAATGTCCAAAAAAAAAACCCCGTATATTGTGAATTATATTGTTTTTACATCAAAGCCTATAGACAACATATGCCATTGTACGTCTACCCAGTGGGACAGGTCGTAGCCTTCCTACTCAGGTATATGCTGGGAAATGCTCACAGTATATATACCTCAAACAGGAGGCTGAAAAGTGATGTGAACACAGCCTTACAATGAAGTCACATCCAAGGCATCGCACCGAGCCAGCCAGAACCCTCATCCATACTGATGAGGGGGCAAGCACCCTGAAATGGCCATCTACAGGTGGATATCTGGTCTGGCTACATTCCCTTGTCAAATCCCATGGCTTTTTGAAAAGTTTTTTGACTCCACTTCCAATTGGTTGCAGTGGTGAGACGGTTCTCTTTCTTGGGAGATACCTCTTTGCATAATGAAATAGCAAGAAAGGAAGACGGGTTCCCGGAAACTATCAGATAGCCCAGGGGGATGGATCAGCAGCTGAGACCCTTGGGAAGACCACCAGCTCTCCAGGGAAAGGAGATGATTTACTGCATGCCCAGACACAAATATAATCACACAGAGCATTTTCAATAAACAGTATTTTATTGGATTTGTTGAAATAGGCTCCTTGATACAGTCACATTGTTCTCTGCAACAACTGACAAGAACATGGACATCTTCATGTGAAGAGGGGATTCTGGTTGTGAAACAGGGCCACAAGTCCACTGTCGGGAGCAGGATCCTTAATAATCTTCTGGACCTGGAAAACACAAAGGAAAGTTCACGTGGTTGATGGAGAGAAATTAAAGAGTCATCATTAAAGGGTTGTCCGGGTTCAGAGAAGAACCCGGACATACCTTTCAATTCACCCAGGCAGCCCGCCTGAAGAGGGCATCGGAGCATCCTATGCTCCGATGCCCTCCTTTGCCCTGCGCTAATTAGCGCAGGGCAAAGGAATTTAGCCCGGTTCCGGTGACGTACCGGTCCCTGCCGGGCAGAGGCTTCCGCCCGGCAGTGAGCCGGTGACGTCATCGGCGCTGATGGACGGCTTTAGCGCTGCCCTAGCCAGTAAAACGGCTAGGGCAGTGCTAAAGCCGGCCCATTAAGGCCGGTGACATCACCGAACTCACTGCCGGGCGGAAGTACCCGCCCGGCAGCGAGTATTTACAAACAAAAGAGACCTTGCCCTGCGCGATCTAGCGCAGGGCAGGGGGGGGGCATCGGAGCATGAGATGCTCCGATGTCCCTATTTCAGGCGGGCTGCCTGGGTGAAATTGCAGGTTTGTCCGGGTTCTTTCTCTGAACCCGGACAACCCCTTTAAAGGGACTGTGCCAAGTGTGAAGGTTATTTCTATAACGATCTATGTACCTGATCAATGGGGGAATGAATGATGGAACCCCCACCAAACCCATGGTCCTGTCCTGATGGAGCGCTCGTCTATTTCTGATAGTCCAACAGAGGATGAATGTCGCAGAGGTCCTAACCTGCTCAGCCTGGTGCGCCATCAGGATGGGAACATGGGATCCCTGTTCTCAGGGTCGGTGGAGGTCCCAGTGGCCTGCTGCACTCACTGCGCCTGCGCCGAATGAAGGACGCACGGCGCAGGCGCGAGATTTGGATGGCGGACAGGGCCGGCAGGAGATGGAGAGAGCTGCCAGGCCCTGTCAATCAACAGAAAGGGGGCGGTTTTGAAGGTGGGCAAACGGAGCCTCTAGGAGCAGGGGTAACGCCCCCTGCTCCTAGAGGCTTATTAGCATAAAATAAAAGTTGATTTTATATAAAAACGGTGGCACCAGGAAATACAAGAGATACATATTTGGAATCAGGTGACATTAGTACATATTTAAGGTCAGCCTGATTCATATCCCCAAAACTGGTGACAGAAACCCTTTAATGATTAGTAAAAAAACAAAAAAAAACATAACAATAAAACCTATTTCACATTAAAGACTTCCAAAATCATCAAAATAAAGAGGTTTTCCAGCAACGAATGGACAGGTCCTCAACATCAGATTGGTGGAGGTCTGACTCTCGGAGCCCATGTCAATTAGATGTTTGAAGGGGCTGCAATGCTCAGTGTTTTCCTCGGTCCATCTACCTGCATGCCTAACCTGAATGGTATGAAACTTCAATCCCCTGCATTGCCACAGCTTTCATTTTTCAAGCGAAAAGGTCCTTCAACAGAACCAGGAAAGCTTGGGCAGATGCCAGGGTCTACAAGGTTTAGGGAAGATCTGGAAAAATATGTCGTATGGGTTCTACAGAATGAGACGGATTGAGCGCTGAGTGGGGCCAAGCAGCCTGTAATTTATGTAAAAAACTGTACAAAATTTTTAGTGAAAAACCTATTAGAAAAATGTTTTTCTCACCAAAATCAGGTGATAGAGGAGTGTAAATACTTGCACTGCAATTCGTGAAATTGTTATTCAGGGTGCTAATTAATCTGAAATAGCTGTGCTGCGGTGTCCTACTGAAGGCGGAGTGCTCTGTTAATAACATCATAGGCACAAGTTCTGTATATTTCTTAGATACTACAAAAAGATGTGTGCGAGGAACGTAAATTCTTAATTTCACAAGGTGAGTGAATCGATTCTTCATAAATCAAATCAAAAGATTCTAATTTATGCGAATCTGAAACTTTTGCGATTTGTCCTGCACAAATCACTCAAAATGGCATCCACCAACAGATCAGAATACAGAGAAGAAGGCGTACCAAGTGAAATCTGATGGACGATTTGATCGATTCGTCCAGAAACAAATCTTGGGAAATTTGATCAATATTAATATTTTGGACTGGTTTTTACTGATTTCTGGAGTGTACAGTTAAAGGGGTCGTCCAAGTTATTTTTTTTCTAACTAATCAAATGTAACAGCTTTGCCATGCACTTTCTGCTTCTACAGTTGCTGCTTTCTCAGATTTCACTGAGGGTCACATGACCTGTGATGTCAGCTTCTCTCCCTGCTCTGATGTTTTGTGCACAAGCCTGAAGAGCAGAAAAGAGTCTGTACACCAGACGTCAACTGTTCTGCCCCACCCCCCTGCACTGCATCTCCTTCTCCCCTGGATTCTTTCAGGAAAAACATTAAACCCCTTCAGCCAGCACAGACTCAGGGCTGAAGGCTTTACTGAGTAGCTGCAGGAAGTGAGGAGACAAATGCTGGGCACAGGAGCTGACACACTAGAGAAGATCTGTAGAGTATTGCACAAGAACAGGTAGGGGGAAGATCCTGTGTGTATCAGCAGTGTCTTTATACAGCTGGGACTTATAGTCCTACACATACAACATGCTGCTGAGTATCCTATCAGGCAGACATGTCACTCAGGGCAGCACTTGTATTCACTCCCTTTGCAGAGCAGGGGGGGGCAGTAATTGTTATTACTGCATGTAAACAAAGGCCAGATGAGAACCAGGGAAATGAGGAAATATAGATTTTTTTGCCTAAAACTTACTTAACTTAGTTATATATTGCTGCCCATCAGATTTACAGTGCTATATATTTTTTTCATAACTTGGACAATCCCTTTAATGTTACAATCCTGTCTTGGCAGCGATCACAGAGGGGTTTGGATGAACGGAGATTTGCCGTGTTCAACACTGTCAAAATCCTCAACATATTCTGCAGCAGAAACTGCCATGCTTTCTGCCTCAGTTTTTTACAATTTTAGTGCCGCGGAAACTGCTCGTGGTTTAGCTAAACTGCAAGCAGATTCTCACCGCATCATGTGGTGACCACGCCAGGAATGGCCATGTCCATTGTTGGCACGACCAGGAAAAGCACGCGTAAATAATGCGCGTCCGCACGAATGGCGGCCTGGACTTCCATTAAGGTGGTTTGAAATCCATGGCAAAAACCCGCCGTGTGAACACAACCTAAGAAAAAAAATAATGTTCAGCTCACTGTATCATCAGACCATCACTCATGCTCCAGTCAATCAATCCCTCAAGAGGTGCATAGAATTGTCGCACCGGATGAACGCGTGCACAGTGTGCTCTCCTTCACTTCGTGGCACCCGTCCTGGAGATGGTCCCAGAGGTGGGGCCCAGCCCATTCTGGAGATAGGAGCGGATCCCAGCTTGCTGGTTCTAGAGATAGGGAAAGGTCCCAGGGGTGGAGCCAGCTGGTTCTGTAGATAAGAGCAGGTCCCAGAGTTGGACACCAGCCAGTTCTGGAGATAGGAGCAGGTCCTAGAGGTGGGAAGTCAGCCGGTCCTGGAGATAGGAGCGGGTACTAGGAGTGGGAGCCAGCTGGTTCTGGAGATAGGAGCAGGTCCCCAGGAGTTGGAGCCAGATGGTTCTGGAGATGGGTGGTACGACCCCCAACTATTTGACATTGGCGGCATATCTTAGCGATATGCCATCAATGTCTGAGATGGGCCAACCCCTTTGCTGCCATGGTGTAGGACGATATGCTACTTTCATACCACTGATTTGAGGCGTTTTAACTCCTTTGCTGCTGCTGTTAATATAAACTGCAGCAACACACAAAGCAATACCAGGGTGATGAAGGATTTCCATAGCAGCCAGGGGCCTAACAAGTGGCCACCAGGGCAGCAATTCTGACAGGCGATAATGCAAAATTTTCCAGACGACGACACATGTTCAAAATGTCAAATATCTTCAGCAAATGAAGCAGAGGAGGGACAAGGATGAATACTTTACTAAGCGACGTGTGCGTGTGCGTATTCTATGGTGAAATGACGGAAGCTTACCTCTCTGAATTTCGGATGAGCCGCATCCTGTAGTAACTGTAAGATGACGCCTTCACCCCGGTGGTTAGAAAACGCTCCACTCTGCTTCATTCTGGAAAGAGCTACAAGGCGGTCTACCTACCTGACTAATGAAGAATGATCCCTTTAAATTACATTAGTTCCCGTAATGTAAAACTAACATTACAGCCTATTACAAATCCTAACTGTTCTTTATTATAAGTGATCTTTTCAATCCATATAGAAAGTTGACCACCTTTGCAATTTACGTTTTCTGTCCATTTTGACTTATTTCATTGTTTTCTGCATTCATGTTCTTAAAGGGGATGCCTGAGCTCTCCTTCTCGATTAACATCAGCCCTATAGAGACATTGCTGCATGCTTTGAGGTACAGTTGCCAAGGAATTTACCATTGCATGCTTTTTGTTTCTTAAGTGGAAAATCTCAGATCACGGCAGAATTATCAGACAGTCACAGAAGGGGCTATAGACGCCTTCAGGGGCATTGATCATGATTGCACTTTACTCATTCTGGACTGCAAATACGTTTTTCAATTTATCTTTATTAAAGATGTTCAGCCGATTTTGAGATATAAGGGTTAAAAATCAGTCTGTTTGCAAGCTGTCGTTTGGGTTTTCTTCTAATCCAGTCATCTGACAGCTCATGTGTAGTTCTTATCTCTGATCTGATCTTATTTAAGCCATATTCTTATTAGTTTGATAAGAACTGAGGTGTAATGAGCGTTTAAGAATGATTTGAAGATCACAGACAAGTGGTACACTTGAGCCATCAGATGACAGGATTCAAAGAAAACGTAAAAGTGTCAGCTTCAAAACAGACTGAATTTTAACCCTTGTATCTCAAAAACAGTTGAACATTTTTAATAAAGACCAAATGAAAAAAATATTTTTTAGCCCAAAATAAGTTAAAATGCAATCATAAACAAAATGCTCCTAAAGGTGTTAAAGGGGTTCTTCAGCTGATATAGATCGCTATGAGATAGATAGATAGATAGATAGATAGATAGATAGATAGATAGATAGATAGAT
>ONZH01021871.1:0-26764 GCA_900303285.1 Rhinella marina
AAAAATTTATTGGAGAGGGCTGTAGGTGGCCTCCGTAAACATTGTTTGTAAAGCGTGCCAGTGGCCCTCAGAAATTGTCTGTTGGCTCAAGCATTTGTGTGCGAAGAGGAGGAGGAGAGGAGAGGAGAGATACATAAAGAATCTTCATGTTGAGCGCTTTCCCAGGTGAGATTTGCATTCCGTGAAATCGGCTTTTTCATTTCAATTAATTGTCAGCTGTCAGCGCTGTCAGTTGACAGGGTGTACACTTATCAGTGATGATGCCACAGCTGCACGAGACCCGCTCTGACAACAGCGCAGGCAGGCAGCACCTCCAAGGCGTACAGTTCGGCAATGTTCCAGCTGTGCAACCCAGTAGTTGTATGGAGCGATGATCACGCAGTATGTTGGATGGCACAGGTACTCCCTCATCATCTTTCTGAAGAGCTCCCCCTACTGGGGGACAGTGACATAGTTGCTGGGTTGCCATAAACTTGCAAAGGCCTGGAGAGGTTCCCCTTCCAGTGCTTGACAGCTGCCTGCTCCCTCCTCTTCCCGCGAATGCCAACAGAATACGTCCCTGCGCTAGCGTCAGATGGGAAGGATAGTTTCAGTGTGCACTAGCTGTTGATATTGATACCTCTCATACTCCTTTCTCTACAGGAATGAGAGTGAAAAGTTCTGCTTACCTGGGGCCAGAGGGTGAACACCCAGTATCGTTGCAAAATGCTTCTAACGGAGGGTCACGGGAAAGGAGCCTAACATTGAAGTCAGCAATGTGCGCCAGAGTACCCAACACGCAATAATCTCCTCAAGGCTGACTCTCCATTTCCTCCTCCAACTTCAGCCCAACTGCTCAACAGATAAGAACGAATGAGCATAGGTACCCTCTTCAGTCTCGCCACGGTCTCCTTCTCTTCCTCCTCTTCCTCCTCATCCTCCTCGAATACGTGCTGAGAACGACCTGAGGTGTCTGGCTTCGCAACGTCTTCTTCCCCATCTCCTGATCAAGCCAAAGCCTCTGACTTCATGCTGAGCAGTGACTTTTTCAGCAGACAAAGCAGCGGGATGGTGACGCTGATAATGGCGGCATCGCCGCTGACCATCTGTGTTGACTCCTCAAAGTTGCTTAACACCTTAAAGATATCAGACATCCACGTCCACTCCTCATTGTACACTTGAAGAAGCTGACTAACCTGACTACCAGTTCTTGTAGAAGTTTAGAATTGTTTTGGCTGACAGTCTAGAATTGCTCTTCGCTGCTGGTAAACCCTGGCTGACATGTGTAATGTGGAATTTCATTGTGTGGGCAAGTCGCACAACAGTCGGTGAGCAGTCAGTTGTAAGCACCGTTGCACTGCCCTGAGAGTGGCAACATCTGTGGTTGACTTGCGGAAATGCGCCCAGCTGCGTCGCACCTTGGTGAGCAAATCAGACAAATTGGGGTAGGTCTTGAGGAACCGCTGAACCACAAGATTGAACACGTGGGCCAGGCAGGTTTTATATGCAGTGTTTATATGGGTTGTTGTTACTTTGGGAAATAGTATTGGTTTATAATGGTACATGTGTGAGCCTGCCGAGTTGCAGAGCCGCCCCCAGGTTACGCCCATTGTCACACACAACCATGCCTGGTTTCAGTTTCAGCGGCGCCAGCCAAAGATCGGTCTGCGCCGTGATGCCCTGTAACAGCTCTTGGGCGTGTGCCTCTTGTCACCTAAGCTCAGCAGTTTCAGCACAGCCTGTTGGTGCTTACCCACGGCAGTGCTGCTGCTCCTAGAGCTACCGACTGAAGGCACCGTGCTCACAGATTGTATTTGAGAGTAGGAGGAGGAGGGGTTGGGGGAAGAGGCATAATAAGTCTGAGAAACTGTGACCGAGGTAGGCCCTGCAATCCTTGGTGTTGGCATTACATGAGCGGCCCCAGGGTCAGACTCGATCCCAGCCTCCACCAAGTTAACCCAATGTGCCGTCAGGGAGATATAGTGTCCCTGCCCACCAGCACTTGTCCACGTGTCCGTGGTTAGGTGGACCTTCTCAGTAACCACGTTGGTCAGGGCACAGATGATGTTCTCTGACACATGCTGGTGTAGGGCTGGGACGGCACATCGTGAAAAATAGTGGGGGACCAAGTACCGAGGGACAGCCACTGCCATCAGGTTGGGGAAAGCCTCAGTCTCTACCAGTATATCGCAGCATCTCCAGGCTCTGCAGTTTGAAAATGTGGACGTTTAGGGATTGTGCATGTGGGTGGGTGGAATTGCATTTGTGTTTGCGCTAGCGCTCCAATGTCTGATGCAAAGACAGCTGAAGGCTGCGCTGGGACACATTGGTGTAGGGTGTGGAGGATCGTGGAGGTGGGCGCTCGTGCCGGGGTCCTAGGCGGGGGGTTGACTCGCTGAGCCAGCATGTGACACAGGGGAAGGAGCAGTGGTGTGATCCACAGGAGGTGAACGGCCTTGGTTCCATTGAGTCGTGTGTTTAGCACTCATATGCCTGCGCATGCTGGTAGTGGTTAGGCTGGTAGTGGTGGCTCCCCTGCTGATCCTGGTGTGGCACAGGTCGCACACCACAGTCCGTCGGTCATCCTCACTTTCTTTAAAGAAATTCCAGACTTGCGAACATCTAGGCCTCGCCACGGGAGCTTCACTACGTGAAATAGTTGCTGATCTACTTGCTCTGGCCCTGCTTCTCCCTCTGGCCACCCTACTGCGTCTTCCAACCTGTTCTGGTGCTGCACTTGCCTCCCCCTCAGAAGGACTGTCTTGAGTTGGATTACCAACCCAGCTCGGGTCAGTCACCTCATCATCCACCTGCTCTTCCTCCGATTCCTTACTCTGCTCCCCCCTCGGACTTACTGCCCTGACAACAACGTCAATGTCTGACAACCGTGTCTCATCATCATCCGACACCTCTTGACGCACTACTTGCACTAAGTCCACACTCTCATCACCCACAGACTGCGAAAGTTCTAAATTTTGGGCATCGGGACAGAGCAACTGCTCAGGTTGCTGTTGAGCAGTGGTTTGTGTCTTTGGGTAGGGTCCTGAAAAGACTTCCTGTGATTATGCCGGATCTGAATCCATATTTTCCATGGGAGGGGCAGGCTGGGGGGAAGGAGATTGAGCTGAAGGAGCCAGAGGTCTACTCCCTTGGCTAAAGTGGGTGGACTGTGTGGAAGACTGGGTGGTGGATAAATTACTTGGACACATTATCCGCTATCCACGTCATCACCTGTTCGCACTGTTGTGGTTTCAATAGTGGTGTACCACGTGACCTTGTAAGTTGCGAGATGAAGCAAGGGAGCAAAACTCTGCGGTGTTCCACTGCTCCCTCATCAGTAGGTACTGTGTCACACTGCCCAGGACCACGGCCTCTGCCCCCCTACATCACTTGGACGCCCACTGTCGAATTAATATCTGAGGCCAAAAACATATTCTCTAGACTGCGGATAGTGTACCACACACCACAGAATTATTAAATGTATCTGAGAGATACATGTATTAAATGTATCTGAGAGAAAAAACGTATTCTCTAGACTGCCGCTAGTATAACGCACACCACACAATTTTTCACTGCACTGTAGGATATATGAATGAGAAAAAAAATGTATATTTTCTAGACTCCGGCTAGTGTGCAGCACACGACAGAATTTTTCACTGCACTATAGGATATATGAATGAGAGAAAAAAATGTATATTTTCTAGACTCCGGCTAGTGTGCAGCACATGACAGAATTTTTCACTGCACTGTAGTATATATAACTGAGAGAAAAAAACGTAGTCTTTAGATGGGGGCTATTGTACCGCAAACCACTCAATTTTTTACTGCAATGTATGATATATAACTGAGAGAAAAAACGTATATTTTCTACACTACGGCTACTGTGCAGCACACGACAGAATATTTCACTGCGCTGTAGGATATCTAATTGAGAGAAAAAACCCTAGACTGATGCTACTGTACAGCACATGACATAATTGTTCACTGGACTGTAGTATATATAACTTAGAGAAAAAACGTATTCCCAAGACTGCACTACAGATCCCAGCAAGCCAAGGTACAGCAGCAGCAAAAATGAGTACTGAGAGGACTTTGGGCAATTTCTTTTGGGTCTGTGTGGACCACGTGCTGTCCCTTCTGCCACCAGTCGCTGTGCACAGCGTGCAGCCGAGATGGCGGTAGCTGCACTACAAGTCCCAGCCAGCAGCCGAGAGGAGGACAAAAAAAAAAGGTTGTTGTAGCCCTTAGAAGGACCATTGGGTTCTTTGTGGGTGATTCCTGCCTAAGCACATTCTAATTTCACACCCTAACAGTGTGCAGCCAAGATGGCGGTTGCTGCACTACAAGTCCCAGCCAGCAGCCAGGAGGAGGCCAAAAAAAAGGTCATTGTAGCCCTTAGAAGGACCGTTGGGTTCTTTGTGGATGATTCCTGCCTAACCACATTCTAATTTCACACCCTAACAGTGTGCAGCCAAGATGGCGGTAGCTGCACTACAAGTCCCAGCCAGCAGCCAGGAGGAGACCAAAAAAAAAAAGGTGCTTGTAGCCCTTAGAAGGGCTGTTGGGTTCTTTGTGGGTGATTCCTGCCTAACCAACATCTAAATTGAGGCCCTAACACTCTCCCTGACAGACAGCAGCTCTATCCCTAATCTCATGCAGGCGGCGTCTGACGTTCACCGCCATTCTGTGTCAGGGTAAAATTTTTGGGTGGTTCACCTTCTACCTCAATCTAACTTGGTCACTTGTTGGTGTCACCACCACGCTGTCACCATGCTGTGTCAGGCTTATGCCTGCGTCGTGGGGCAGAGGATAGGACAGCAGTGCTAGCATGGGCAGTGGTGTCACCCGCAGGCGGCGATGGACCTTCGTTGCACCTAGTTGGGTGCTTTCCTAACATGTGCCAGCGCATGTGCCTTGCCCATCTTGGTCTGGGTCAGCACAATTGTCTTGACGGTCACCCCAAGGCTGTTGGCCAGAATGTGGGGTAATGGTACGATTAGGCAGCCTCAGAGGCATCCATGCATGCTGCCCCTGCTGTTTCCTGTCCATTTCCGTGGTGTTTCCATCATTTTCTGAGGTTTCCAGGTTTTCACGCAACCTTCCCTGTGCAGAGCTTTGGTTCCCTGCAAAAAATGCTCGAGTCCCCCATTGACTTCAATGGGGTTCGTTATTCAAAACGAGCACCCGAGCATCAGGAAAAATTCGACTCGAATAACGAGCACCCGAGCATTTTAGTGCTCGCTCATCTCTAATTATTAGCCCTAGTGGCCAGTGCAAAAACTACATGATACAGTATTCTTTAAATATAGATAGTGACATGGAACACTAAAACCAAAAATATGGTTTACATAAGAATGTGATTAAAACAATAGGTCATTTTATGATGTTATATGCCCTTTAAATTGATTAAAAACAATATTGACAAATGCGTTGGGGTATCCTACTGATTCCATGAATATATGGTGGCAAATATAGTACAGTAACTTGATGGGAAAATAAAATGCAATCTGCCACCATACTACGGATGTAGTACAGTTAACACACATGCTTTCTGAGACGTGTTATCTAAACTAAATGCATTAAACAAACACCTTCAATTTCTTTTCAATGGCTTTTGTTTCAAGATAACACAATGAGCTAAGAAATTTGAGTTAAGGGTTTGTGTGTTAACCCTGCTACATCTGTATCTAATGGTGAATTTTAATGTGAAGGAGTATACAAAGGGCACTGTCCTAAAAAATACAAATATTGCCTTAAAGGGGTTGTCCAAGATAATTAAACATTTTTGTAATGTCCACAAATCCTGTAATAACAAAAAGATTACGTATTCATCTATTTCCTCTGCACTATTCTCTGCTCTACTGTTACGTTTCTGAGAACAGTGAGCAGTCATGTGTCATACACCTGCATGGGCAAGATATCAATGGGGATCAGCTGTTGAGATTAAACACGTCTGATCCTTCTTTCCCTCAAGGAGAGTGAGGAGCTCCCCATACACATTAGAAGTTGGCATGTCCTACTGGAAACAATGGGTTCAGCCAACAATAGTTTAATGTGTATGGCGTCCTTTATTTGTATGACCAGCAGACATCAGATTAGCAGATCTCACCACCTTTAGGTAGATCTGCCAATAGTCTGCAGATACATATCTGATGTCTACAGTCAACTTTAGTCACACAGATTACATTGTTTTATACACAGCACTCACTAGCCTTGAACTTAAGCTTTGGTTTTGTTTTCTGAAAGGCTGGATATTGAATCACATATAAAAAAAAACGCTTTCAATCATTTTAATACAGTAGCTTTGGAATTTTGATAAAATATAAGTCTGCAAACTTCTAAAAATAGTCTGCTGATAACAGCTAGCTCTAAATCAGAGTTCAGCTCTAGCTATCAGTTATAAATATTTGGCCAAAATGTCGGAGACACATTAATCACACTGTTTGCCTATTAATGTCCTGACAGTGAAATCTGCAACATGCCGGGTGTGTCTTGTACGCATAAATCTTGCCTTTATTATGGATGGTAATTATTTTTATTGCTGTGAGATAAGACATTAGCAGTGTACTACTCTAGCTCCACTAGAAGTGAATGTTTCTGAATGTTTGAGTTCTACATATTGATGGTCTATTCTCAGGATAGGACATCAATATCATATCAAGTGAATTGGAGGTGATCATCAGTACACTAGCATGGCCAATACACTACAATGATAGAGCTTTCTGCTGCTGGTTCTGTCCACTGTGTTTAGAGATGTGCAAAGCGATTCGTCGATTCGTTGATTTGTATCGAATCTTGGAAATTTTCAGCTGTGAAGAGAATCCGAATATTAGGTGATTCGCTTCGGCTTTGTATGCATTTGCTACGTAATTGTCCTATAAATTATACACTATTGCTACGTATAAGTTATTCTATACGCTGTTGCGTACAAATTCAGTTTTAGTTTGTTTATGGAAGAAAGCGGTCACCTGACCTAGTGAGCAGGGCTTGCTCTGATGCAGGGCCAGGGCCAGTGCAGGGCCAGTTCAGGGCTAGTAATTAATCAGGCAGGGAGAGAGAGACAGGGAGAGATAGGGAGAGACAGGGAGATACAGGGAGATACAGGGACAAAGACCAGCTGCAGGGCCACAGAGTGAATTGAAAAATGTCTGGAACGGATAAGCAAAAGGGTTCCAGTTCCAGCCAGACCTCGAGCTCTGAAAAAAAGGAGAAGGTGGCACAGGGCAGAAGTGCCAAAGAACCTGTAGCCGAAGGATCTACTAGTAGTATTCAGAATCCGCCCTTTTCTTACGGTGGAAACGGCAAAAACTCTTGTTGTTGCCTTGATTCATTCTCGTCTTGACTACTGCAACGCATTACTAATCGGTCTCCCTCTCTCTAAACTCTCCCCCCTTCAGTCTGCCCTAAATGCTGTAGCCAGGCTCATCTATCTGTCCTCCCGTTACAGTAATGCTACTATTCTATGCCTCTCACTTCACTGGTTGCCCATCCACCACAGAATACAGTTCAAACTTCTCACCCTCACCCACAAAGCACTCCACAGTGCTGCCCCTCCATACATGTCTTCCCTCATCTCCGTCTACCACCCTACTCGTGCTCTCCGTTCTGTTAGTGACCTAAGATTAATATCCTCCATAATTCGTACCTCTCCCTCCCATCTTCAAGACTTCTCTCGAGCTGCACCTACTCTCTGGAATGCTCTGCCCCAGAATATTAGGTCAATTCACAACTACCCTACCTTCAAACGTGTCCTAAAAACACATATTTTCAAGCAGGCCTATCAAGCTTCCTAAAATGACCTTTCCCCAACTAAACCACTCTCCCACCAACTCCTCTGGCCTGAACTCGATCCTCTAATAGTCCCAAATCCGAAGCAGATCGGCCGGCACCACTCCTTTCACTACAATTATGGCTCAAATCCTACTTATCACAATCAACTACCTTATGTGTCACCCCCAATTCCTCATAGATTGTAAGCTCTTGCGAGCAGGGCCCTCACTCCTAGTGTTTCAGTTGTATATTAGCCAGTCATTGTTGTATTGTACAAGAGCCCTATGATTTTGTAAAGCGCTGCGGAATATGGTGGCGCTATATAAATAAATATTATTATTATTATTATTATTAGTTGTTCCACCAGGCTAACCCACCAAGGCGCAAAATTGTAGTGAAGGAGAAAGTGGATGAGGTAGTGGAGTGGATGGCACACTCATCTCAATCACAGCCGGATGATCTGCTGTCATCTGCTGATACAGTATCCATATGTAGCCAGGGGTCAGACTCAGAGCGTTCCTCCTGCTCCACCATTCCTCTCCAGCAAAGCCCATCATTTTCATACGTAATTTGTACGCTCATGCGTACGTGTTCAAAGAGGTTGCTTACCTTTTTTACCTGAACGTTCGTTATTAGTGCGCGAATGTTCACTAAAAGCCATATAATTACGTATATTGTGTATGCAAATTCAACGAATCTATTAGAATCTTATGAAAAGTTCGCAAATGTTCTCTGTGTTATTTCTAGCTGAGTGGAGTAAATAAAAAACACTATACTCACTGCCACTAGAGATTCTGTGGCTTCCTTTAGTGTTCAGCAAATTGAAGCATCAGAAGTGGAGTTCGACCCAAAGTTTAAGAAAAATTTGATTTGCAATTAATCCAAATTTCCTTGTGATTCGTGGTAACAAATCGTTTTTTTTTTCCTAAAATGGCGGCTACACGTGTTAAAAAGGGAAAGTAAAAAAGCCTGGGAATGCAATATCACCCATAATGCCATGCAGACAGCCAATCAGCAACTAGCCAACCCCTGTGATGTCACAGCCCAATAAAAAGACATGATATGCACTAGGGACAGTGTTCAAGAAGCCTTTAATTGTGGAATATTGGATAGGGAGAGTGCAGAGAGTGTAGGGAGATCATAGGGATAGTTTTTGCTATCTACTAGCTGCATCCTCAGTTGCATGTAAGTCAATGGGGACGGATCTGTTTGGTATGACACTCATACCAAACGGATCCGTCCCCACTGACTTTCAGTCGGGTGAGGAGGATGGATCCGTTTGGTATGAGTGTCATACCAAATGATCCGTACCCATTGACTTACATGCAGCTGAGGACGGATCCTGGGGGAGCAGGGAAACCGAGCGCTACAGTGCTCGTAACGAGCACGTTCGCTCATCTCTAATTACAAGTAATTTGTTCATCTCTAGTATTGAGCCAATCATTCCAGACTATTAAATATGTAAAACTCCCAATTTAAACATATTGAAGAAAAAAAATCCATGTATTTTTCTGTAGTTTAGATAGTGACAGCTGTAAAATGTTTTGTGCCACAAAAAAAAAAGATGCACTTCAAGAAAATCCATGTGTGTTCCATGAAGTCTCTTGGATTATAAGTGCTGGAAAAGTCAAAGCTATTTTAATTAATATTTTATTTATTGTTTTCACTGGTAAGCGTCCTTGAGTCCACACATCAAGTCACACATCAAAAACTCCTGCTGGAATGATAGCTTTCTGTTCAAGTCCTTGATTGGCTCCAGATGCATCTAGGTTTTGGAGAGTGTGTGTGATGTACCAGATGCAGTTCACCACTAAAGTATTTGCAGACAATAATGTGGAAAAAACCATAAAGACTTTGAAAGAAGTGTGTTGGGCCAGATGTGTGTTTAACCAATGATTTTCTAATTATCTGAGCGGTTGCTGTTGTTGTTTAGGTTGGTATTGTTGTAGGGAAAAAAATGGCTAATAATCTTTGTTCTAATGTGACATAACCTCTTTATAGTACAGAAGTTGGTTCAGAAGTATAGATGTATGCAATGAATAAGAAACTGGTTCATATTTGTGAAGTGATTTACGACTCTTGTCCTCATAAGCCCTTAGTGGTGATATTTTTTTTCTTAATATTGTTACAAGATACAAATAAATTATTCTGTCATGTCCCTGGTGGAAGGGTTGGAGAACCAATCTAGCATCTTTCTCTTGGCTTTACCAGCTTTCACTCTTAAACCGCTTATTCTGCAGCTTTTCTGCTTAGAGTGTATTCCTTTGAGCACAAATACTGTTCCTTCCTATAAGTGATATCAATCAAATTAGAGATTGCTTTAAATTTGAGGTCATGATATTTTATTGGTGTCTCTTGTCAGCCAGTCTATGGCAGCATTACCGGATATTGGTTCTACCTCTGATATTGACAAGTGTATTTTATATTTTATCAAGGCAAAATGAATAATTGCCTTTACACCCCGGGATTTAGATCACAACCATTCAAGTTACAGAGAGGTACCAGACAGGGATATCCCTTATCACCACTGTTGTTTAATCTAGCGTTGGAACCCCTGATTCGCCAAATAAAACGAGGACATCTTTACTCAGGGATTCAAGTAGGGACTCAGGTGGTCAGATCTGCATTTTTTGCTGATGACGTGCTGTTGTTTATGAAAGATCCATTTCAACACTTAGAAGGCACACTAGCACACATAGCACATTATGGATAATTTTCAGGGTTCAAACTAAATGTTTCAAAATGTTAACTCATGGGACTGCGACCCTTCTCCACAGTGGAATCGAGGTGCCTAGGAGAAACAGGTCTGACCATATCACATACCTTCATAAAATACTTGGGAGTAAAAATAGGGAGTCTATATAAACATTAAACTACCCACCACTTATTCGAAAAATCATAGATGAACTTAAAAGATGGGAAACACTACCTATTAATTTAAATGGCAGAGTTCAACTACTCAAAATGATGAGTTTTTCCAAGCTCCTTTACCCCCTTCAGACAATCCCAAAGCTTCTTAAACATAAAGATGTTAAGAGCCTCACATCAGCATTCACAAAATTCATCTGGATGGGAAAACGACCTTGAATCTCCCTACTAAAGCTTAAGAGACTGGTAGAGAAAGGAGGCCTCAATTTCCCTGACATTAGAAGCTACAATCTGGCCTGTATAGGCAGACATGTAGCGGATTGGATTCACAGCACGGGCCACTACTCTAATACACAGCTGGAAACGGAGCTGGCTTCTCCATATACTCTTAACTGCAATGTTACACTCCCCATATTCCACCCTTCCACCACAGATAAAGCAGTCTGTTGTCCTTAGGGATACAATTGACGCTTGGAGAGCCCTGAGAAAGGAATTTAGACTCTCATACCAAATGTCAAAATACCTACCTCTATGGCAATTGATAGATTTTCCAGCAGGTAAACTAAATAAGTTCTTCCAGCAACAGAGGAGAAAAGGTATACTTACCCTCAAAGCAGTGGTGTAGCTACCAGGGAAGCAGCTGCTTCGGGGCCCCAAAGCAGTACTAGATCAGGAAGAGGGCCCAGGCTGCAGCTGTGTTTCTGGTCTCAATTCTCCCTAAACCTAGCAGCTGCAGGTGCTAATACCACCTTTACTGTGCTGCCGTAACCACTGCCCCGCCCCCCACACGCTGCAACAGACTTCCCTCCTCCTGCTGAGTCGAGACGGAGGGTGAGGGAAGAATGTCTGCAGCTGCTGAGGATCCCGGGCCTGCCCTGTACCTGCTACTGAGGAGCTGGAGCTTTCTCTGATGGACTGCCCCCTGCAAAATAGTAGGTTTATATGTGAAGTGTGTTCATTGCATCTGTGTAAATTGTGTGTGATGTGCACGTGTGTGTATATTGTGTGTATGTCTATACATGTGTATCTATATATGTAGAGTATATGTGATATATGCCTGTCTGTCTCTCTGTATATAATGTGTGTATAATATAATATTTGTATGTATATACACATGCGTGTATATGTGTCTCTCTATATGTGCGTCTGTCTATATATAATCTTTGTGTGTGTATAGAGAGAGAGGGAGATATGTGTGTGCGTATCTCTCTACATATATATATATGTGTGTGATATATTGTGTGTGTGTATATATATATACACACACACACACACATAGAGAGACACATATAAATATATACAGTATATATATAGATAGATAGATAGATAGATAGATAGATAGATAGATAGATAGATAGATACGTATATATACATATACACACGCACGCACATGTGTGTATTAAAGGTATCTGATCAGTCGGGGTCCGACTTCTAGAAAGGAACTGTGATCTCATTCACAAAGTGGTCAGATCCCCACCAATCAGATACTTATCCTCTATTTTGTGGATTGGGGATGAGATCTTAGGCCTTGTTCACATTTCCATTTTTCACAGCATGCATGCTATAATTTAGGAGGCTGGCAGAGGAAGGAGTGGGCAGAGGCTGGGATGGCTACCTGGCAGCTGCATGCTGATCCCACTCCTTCCTCTGCCAGCCTCCTGTACTATAGCATGCAGTACATAGCAGCTTCTCCTCTCTGCCCGCTGCGCTGTGTACTAGTGATTACTTTGGCACACTTACATATGCACACAAGCGGTGCTAGGATAGTCCTGGTCTGGCATCGGGTGTGTGCATATGTAAGTGTGCCATAATTAGCATCTCTGCCATCTGTGCAGGTCCTGGGTCTCCAAACAACAGGGCACTTGACCACTGCAGCCAATTACTGGTTGCAGCAGTGATGTGTCACCCATGAAGCTTGTAAGTGGGTCCTGTGCCACACAGGTGACGTGTCACCACTGCGGCCAGTTATCGGCTGCAGCGGTCATGTGCCCCTTGTCAAAATGGAAGCTAAAAATTACTGTAAATACATTTTAAGAAAGGGCAAAATAGCCACATGAGTGGGGTTTTCATGGGATGATGGATTTGCAGTGTGTGTTTGGCAGGGGGGCCCCATACAAAAATTTGCTGTGGGGCCCAGTCAGTTCTAGCTATGCCCCTGCCTCAAAGATATTCTTCATAACATTTAACCGCTCCTCCTTACATTAGAAGAGATATGCCAAAAATTTACACTCACAGGGCTGCAGAACTTTCAATACGCTCAACTACAAGCCTACTGTCAGAAACGCCTACGAGATTATACCTCAGAAATAAGGGATAATCTATTTGACAAATGGGTTGGCGGAAGGGGATCTAGAAACACCATCTCTGGGCTCTACAAATCGCTTATAACACGAAATATAGAATTCTCTAAACCACTTACCTTCACATACTGGGAAAAAGCGTTGAAAATATCTGACACATCCAACAGACTATTAGAGGGACTACAGTTGGTAAGAAGACACATCATCAATGAGAACTGGAGGGGGGCTCAATTTAAACTCATCCATGCAGCTATTTATGCATTCACAGTTCCCAAATCTGATTCCAGACCTGACAGAAAAACACAATGTCCAAAATGTCAAAAAGCACAGGCTGACTTATGTCACTGCATCTGGTCTTGCCTCAAAGTAACTTCTTTCTGGAAAGACTTTCTTTCTTTACTACAGAAACTATGGCCATACCAACTCCAGTTCTCACCGATGCCGCTTTTGTTTCACTCCTTAGCCCCAACAAGCTCCTCCTCTGGAGTCAAAGCCAAATTACCAGCATTGGTACATATAACATTGATAGCAGCCAAACGATCACTTTTACAGCACTGGCTATCGCCTAGCATACCATATGTATTTGGAAAGGTTGGAGGCAGAAAGCAAAAAACAGACCTTAACACAAAGATTTTTCAAAAGATGGAAACAGTTTATTGTCATAGCCTTAACAAAAGAAGAAATAAAGACAGTTATGACTCCTTTCACGCACACCACCTGGTATTATACAGAGGACCTAAAAGGCACATTGGGCGGCACCAGACAACTAAGCAGACAATTAACCTAAAGGTGTTAGAAAAAAGGAAATAATACTGTATCAAGAGAGATAGAAAAGGTGTGGCTTCCTCATTTTCATTACTTGACTTTAATTTCTTGACATTTGCTCAAAGTGTATATGTATACTCATATCTCTTTATATTCAAACCAAATATGTACAGAAATGTATGTTATATTTTATGATTCAGAAATAAAGTTGTATTTAAAAAAAAAAAAAAAGAATAATTGCCCAATGTCCTCTACCAGCTAGGGACATCCTACAAATACACCTCCTGAAGCAAAACATAAGAGTTTGAAAAGTTAAAGGGGCTGAACCCGGACATACCCTTAATTTCACCCAGGCAGCCTGCCTGATGTTAGCATCGGAGCATCTCATGCTCCGATGCCCTCCCTTGCCCTGCGCTGCATCGCGCAAGACAAGGGCTCTTTTGTTTACATAATACACACTGCTGGGTGGAGGCTTCTGCCCAGCAGTGTGTTCGTTGACGTCACCGGCTCTGATGGGCCGGCTTTAGCGCTGCCCTAGCCATTTTACTGGCTAGGGCAGCGCTAAAGCCCACCCATCAGTGCCAATGACGTCACCAGGCTCACTGCCGGGCAGAAGCCTCCACCTGGCGGAGCCCGGTTCGTCGGCTCATAAAAATGCCTTTGCCCTGCGCTAATTAGCGCAGGGCAAAGGAGAGCATCGGAGCTTGAGATACTCCGATGCTAACATCAGGCAGGCTGCCTGGGTGAAATTAAGGGTATGTCCGGGTTCAGCTCTGAATCCGGACAACCCCTTTAAGTGTAAAAGCACATTTACACTATCCAAGGAACAGACGTTTATCAACTGCTTGTTAAATGCGCTTGCAGCTATCACCTCCCCAGTATGCAGCTTAGACAGCACGATCTGCTGCCTGGGAACGATGATTGAAGTGTCCATACCTCAGATCATGTCACCCAAAGAACAGGCATCCACTCCTTCATCGGCTGTTCTGAGGCACCTTTGGACTGGCGGAATATCGGGAACGAGCGTTGGTAGGAAGGTTCATTCCCAATAATCGGCCTGAATATTAGGCGATGTAAATCTAGCTTAAAAAATACAGGCCTGCACTGCAAATATGTTGACACTACCATCTCTGATTAAGGCTACATGCACATGACCATATTTATTTTGCCATCTGCAAACCACGGATTGGCAAAATATGGATACTATCTTTGGCAATCCCATACTTTCCTTTGTCCCTAATATAGAAATGGCAATCCTTGTTTGCAAAATTGACAAGAATAGGACATGTTCTATAACTTGCAGAATGGCCAAATGGATGCATCCATGTGCTGTCCACCTTTGTTGCGGTCCCATAGAAATGAATTATCCCATGTGCAATCTGCAAAAAATGCAGATTGGACGCCTACCAAAAATGTGCATGAGGCCTAATTCTCATAGGCACAAAGAATTGGACTTACGTGTAATCCTTGTTTTCCCAACAGTAGGCACAGAGAGATGGTCAAACTTACCTCAAATATTTTAGATTTCAGTGGACTCTACTGTTAGGCCTCTTTCACACGAACATTGTGTTTTGCGGTCCGCAAATTGCGGAGCCGCAAAACAACAGATGGCATCCGTGTGCATTCCGTATTTTGCGGAACGGAACAGCTGGCCCCTAATAGAACAGTACTATTCTTTCCGTAATACGGACAAGAATAGGACATGCTCTATTTTTTATTTATTTTGCGGGCTACGGAACGGAGCAATGGATGCGGACAGCACACGGTGTGCTGACCGCATTTTTTGCGGGCCCATAGAAATGAATGGGTCCGCATTTTTCATGTGAAAAATGCGGATCAGAGCCTACAAAAACAACGTTCGTGTGAAAGAGGCCTTATTGAAAGGAACTGATGTCAATTAGTTACACATTAGATACCCAGATAGGCACACTATACATCTGTGATTTTTAGATTACATCACAAACTGGATATGTACTGCGTTTGCAATACCTTATCAACAGTGTAAAAAATGTCTGGTATTTTGGTTGAGTGAGTGTTCATTCATTAGATAAACTCAGCTCAAAGCTTTTTACTATTTTTACAATTTTTATTTATTGGCAATTGTGCAAATTTAACAGTAAGTAAAATGAGAGGAGAAAAGATGTTGGACCGTTAGTAAGTGTGGAAGAAGGGGTTTGTTTACTGTATAGAAACCCAAAGTCCAAAAATAAAGCTTACATATGGTGCCAAATGAAATTCAAAAGACAAATATCCATTATGCTCAACTTCTCAACAGAACTAAACAAATTACTAAAAATGAGGAAACGGCATAGACTATGCCTCCATCAAAATGGAAATGATAGCTGACCTCTTTTTTTTTTTTTTTTTCTTTCTCTTCTTCCCCCAGATGTGAGTTGGGTTAGGTGGGCATAGCAGTACAACATATTTTGTATTTATGACTGTGAGGATTGATTTGACTGATTATTGAAATAATAAAGATTAATTTGGGGAAAAAAGTACAACAGGTTCTCACAGATTTAACTATCTATTGAATAAGGCAAAAGCCCTTGGTTGATTGAGGCCAGTTTAACCTACAGGGAGGATATTTACAAGGAGGATGGCTTACTATATGTAGTTAAAGAAGTAACAATACTCTACAATACATTGACAAATGTAAGATTATGCACATGGGAAGGAATAATGCAAGTCACCAGTACATACTAAATGGTAAAACACTGGGTAACACTAACATGGAAAAGGAATTAGGAATTTTAGTGGACAGCAAACTAAACTGTAGATACCGCTGCTGCCAAGGCAAATAAGATAATGGGTTGTATCAAAAGGGGCATAGATGCACGTGATGAGAACATAGTCCTGCCACTTTACAAATCACTAGTCAGACCACAAATGAAGTACTCTGTACAGTTCTGGGCTCCTGTGAACAAGGCAGACATAGCAGAGCTGGAGAGGGTTCAGAGGAGGGCAACTAAAGTAATAACTGGAATGGGTGGACTACAGTAACCAGAAAGATTATAAAAATTAGGGTTATTCAGTTTAGAAAAAAAAGTCTGCATTATTCTGATTGCCCAATTGGAGTCAGGAAGGAATATTTTCCCCCTAAAATAAGGAAATCTGGCTTTTACCTCACATGGTTTTTGGCCTTCCTCTGGATCAACTTGCAGGATAACAGGCTGAACTGGATGGACAGATGTCTTTTTTTCAGCTTTACAAACTATGTTACTATGTGTTCTCAGTTGAGAGAGGCAGAATAAGCCACTTCCAGATAACTTGGCGGTGGCTTATACTCATTCCAACAAAGGATCAGGCATGTTGAAACAGCCTGATTCCTCCTTCCCCCCATATCTGCAATTGGGGGTTAAGTTTGGACATGCCTTAGACCAGGGATGCCCAACCCAATGTGTGTGGGACAATGCCTATACAAATAGGCAAATCTTCTAAACGTTACATTTTATATAAATACATTCTATTAGTAATAATATTGGTATGGCTATATCTAACTATACAAACTACATTTGTCAGATGGGAATACCCCTTTAAGGGTCCATGACCAATCCGCCCCTGTCCAAACCTGACTGCCAGATAGGGAAGCGTCATTTGTCATTCCACAGAACACGTTTCCATTGCTCCAGAGTACACTGGAGGTGTGCTTTACATTTGCAGTGTCCCACTCTGTAATAGTAGATGTGTCAGCCAGACCCCAGAGTCAGACGAGGGGGTTGGCCAGTGAAGCTAAGGCTGGACTCACCAAAACCTTCAGAAGCCAAGTAAGCTGACCAGTAGCTACCACTCTGAGTTGTGCGCAGATGAAGGGAAGGCCCCAAGAGAGGAAAAACAAAAACCCAGAGTGTTGAGGAGTAAAAGGAGAGTGTTACCTTAGTCTATGTACTCCATTAGCACCCAATGTGAAACAGGAGTTAGCCTACGGTGCCTGATCACAGTCTACAGCGAAGTACAAGCTGTAAGTGGATATATTATTTGAAACTGTGAGTAAGCCAGAGTAAGATATATGTACTGGCCATGTGTAACAGAGAAGATTATTGATGTATACTCCACACCTGGAAGATAGACAGTCAGCCAGAAGTTATAACAGCCTGAGCGTGACCAGAGTCAATATCTCACCAAGAGCCTGTTATTAGGATTACAGATACAACTGACTTGTGATGTCCTTTGAATGGATTATAACGACCGCTTTGCATTGCAATAATCTCTACATCTACCTCAAAGCAACTGATTCTCAGTAAGGCCTCTTTCACATTAGCGGCAGCACGGATCCGGCACGTGAAGGGTGCTGCCGGATCCGTGCTGTCGCAGGGACATGTGTGGGGCCGCAGCCGCGCTCCGGCCCCACACATGTCACACAGTACATACACACATACACACACAGACATATACACATACAAATACACATACATACTTACATGCTCCCGGCAGGTCTCCACAGCACAGTACAGGAACAGGACTGCGCGCACATAGGACGATTCCCCACAGCCGGATGTAATCGTCCTATGTGTGTGCCGTCCTGCTCCTCCTGCGCTATGGTGACCTGCCAGGAGCATGTAAGTATGTATGTGTATTTGTATGTGTATATTTCTGTGTATGTTTATGTGTATGTCTGTATATGTGTATGTCTGTATGTGTGCAGGGGACGGATCCGTCATGAACTCCATTGAAAGTCAATGGAGGACGGATCCGTTCACCATTGTATCACACCAAACGGATCCTTCCCCATTGACTTTCATTGGGGGTCATTCCGGATCATTTACACAGCTCTATCTGATTCTTGGCACTTTGCTTTTTGATGTAAGGCTTGAATTCAGCTGCTCAACCATGGAAACCCATGCCATGAAGTTCCCAGTGGGTAATACCAGAGGTGGTTTGGAAATCTGCGGTTATTAAATGAACAGAGCATTGGCAGCTTTTATGCACTTTGCACCTCAGCACTAGGTGACCACGGTCAGTTAACTTTATGTAGCCTGCAGCTTTGTGGTTGAGTTTCTTTGTTTTCACACAGTTGATGTTGGAATATTTAGGAGGGAAAGTCACAGAGGAAATAGCAGCAGTCCTCAAACTAACTATATATGATCTATATAGAAGCTAATACCTCAACTAATATGCAACCGGAGGTTCTTAGCAGATATATTTTTGAGCAAAAAGTATATGGTTCCATCCACTAGCAGCAAGGTGACCTCTATATGGATGGGTACCTAACTTTAAACCTTTTTCTATTCCATTTGTAGGCTTCTACTTTCAAGGAGAGCTGAACCACCACTCCCTGTCGTTACCAGCATAGGGGCGGTTGACCCGTAGTGGACTCGCTGCTTAGGGCTTGCTCTGCAAGTAGGCAGGGACAGCGGGTTGGGTGCAAGTTAGGGCTCACCGTGTAAATGTGTTTTCCCTGCCTACTGTGCAGATCAGAGCCTGAAACTGGCATTTTTACACTGCATCTCTTTGATTGGTTAGTCTGCACAGACTAACCAATTGGAGTGATCGCTGGCAAGGGACCACTCTGATTGCTCCCTTGCCAGCATTACCAGGCTATATACTGTCCGTGACAGCAGCAGTGTAAGGGCAGAAGCTTTAATCCAAGCGATTTACAGCTTTTGGATTAAAGAGCTGCTATAGCATTTATATATGTGCTATCCGTATGGGGTATGTGCAGATAGAACGTATATAGCCATATGGCAGTGGTGCAGGGGTTAAGAATTTTTTTTATTTTTCATTATATATATTTAAAAGAAACTCTAAAATTGTACAGTTTTCACTGGCCACTATTATTTATTTAACTAATATAGTGCTGACATATTCCACACTGCTTTACAGACATTAGCATCACTTACTGTCCCAAGTGGAGTTCACAATCTAAATTTCCTATTGCTATGTCTTTGGATTGTGGAGGAAACCCATGCAAACATGTGGAGAACATATAAACTCCATGCTAATGTCCTTGGTTGGATTCAATATAATGAATAATATGCTAAAAATACCTGTTCTGTAGTTATCACTTTTCAGCAGGCATTTCACTATCATCAGAGGCAGGATTACAATATAAGATAACACCTCTGCATACTGTAGATAAGACAGGAATACCATTCACAATATGTGATGGAAACAACATATCTATGTACCTCTGCACAGTTCACAGAGCATGCCTCCAAAATCATTTACAGAAAATAGAACAAAAATCTGTAAAACACAAAATAAAAACAGATCAGAAGAAAAGAGAATATGTTTCACTAACTGGCTTTAATTAGCAAAAAATATAAGAGATACATTTACTTCAATGTTGGCAACAAAACAGAAAGCCAATATGAAAACTAAGAGGTTAACCTGATTCCCTTAAAACAAAAAGAAATATTTTAGCCATCAGTACACAATACAGTCTGAAGCCGGCATTCAGCAGCTACTGGAAATTTGCACAATAACCATTATTATTTTAACAAATATTTACAGCATGGTTAATGTTCCTGAGAGAATGAGGAACAGCAAATGAAAAACATGGGTTGCTCCATGTTTCTTCCTTTAACAACAGGAAACTACAGTCGTTTTTTCATATGTGGAATGTTATAGATAAGGTTTTTATATCCATTAAGGTATTACATTTTATTTCTGTAGTCTACTCATAGTGCTGAGAACTAAGCATTCATATCTTACTAAATTGGTGGAAGTAGATTTAGCCCCTAGTTAATGAAAGGGGGTTTCCAGTTTTCACAAGGAATTTATACAACCATTGAATTCCACTTTTAGGAAATGTGAGCAGTAGAGAGTTCTTCCAGGAAGCATTGTCTATTTAGACAATGTACTCCATACAACAGTATGCATTAAAGGGGTTCTCTGGCTTCATAATGATTTTTTATCTGCACAGAGCACCCCACACACTGCATATTTTCTCCATATGCCAATGTCTGCATTTTACTTCCTCTTTTCTCAGCATCACTGCATCCTGGCAGGATGCTTACATGAAGAACTTCCTGTTTCCATTAGCTTCCTGTTGGGTGGTCCCTCACCAGCAATCACATTTATTGGTTAGTCTGTGCAGTGAATCATGATAGTGTAGAAAAGCCAGTTTCAGGAACTGACCTCCACTCAGATCAGAGCCTGAAATCAGGCATTGTCCCCTTTGTGCCCCCATGCCCACTGTGACCCAGTTGTGCTCAATATGTCCCCTGTTGCCTTCTGTAGCTCCCCAACTGTATTTCAGTGATGGCAGTGGCTCAGGAATGGATTCAGTGCTGGCACTGATTCTCGACATTTAACCCCTTAGATGTCACGGTCAAAAGCCACCCATGCCGTCCATGCGGTTAAGGGCTCATGCACACTAATGTGTGCAGTCAGTGCCCGTGCTGTGGACTGTAATTTGCGGTCCACAATGCATGGGCACTGACAGTGGGGCCGCCGGATTTGGATCGCAGACCTATTCATTTAAATGGGGTCCGCGATCCGCATCCGACGGTCCGCACCGCAAAAAAGTGATCCGGGCTGCACGTGGCCGGTGCCTGTGTATTGTGGACGCGGCGTATGCGGGCCACAATACGGGCACGGGCCGGCACCGGCCGTGTGCATGAGCCCTAGCAGAGGGGGCACCTTCTCTCTCCCATCAGGCCAACTTGCTGTGATGGCAGTGTTCCAACGATCGCTGTGGCAGCCAGATGCCTTACAAAGGCATCCAGGCTTCTATGTATCTAAGCCTGACAGATCCTGAGGGTCTGATCAGGCTTAGTATCGGGGTATAAAACTGATAGTACAGTGTATTGCAATGGATAACTACTGCAGTGCACTGTACAGCCATCAGACCCACCGGATGTTCAAGATCTAAAAAAAAGATATTATATAAAAATGTAAATTTAAAAAAATGTTGTTTCCCATATCTACTCATTTATAATTGATTAAAAAGAAAAAATATAATAAACTACACATAATTGGTATTGCCGTGTCAATAACAACCTGATCTATAAAATGATCATGTTACTAATCCTGCGTGATTACCTGCATAAAATAAAGCAAGCCCTCACAAAGTTACATTGGTGAAAAAAATAAAAATGTTATTGATGTTAGTATATGACATGCAAAGTATAATTTATTTTTAATACAAAAATGATTTTATGCTGCAAAAGTAGTAAAACATAAAAACTATATAAATTTGACATCACCATAACCATATCAACCCACAGAATAAAATTATCATATAATATACTGTATGCCCCATGAGGAACCCATAAGAAATAAAAAACACTGACAGAATTTAAATTTATGCCTGACTCCCCTCCTAAAAAATGGTATAAAAAGCAATCATAAAGTCATTTGTGCCCCAAAATAAAAATATATAAAAATATATTATATAAAAATAATTACGGCTTGTCCTGCAACAAACAAGCCCTCACACAACTCAGTCAACAAAAAATAAAAATGTCATGATTAGAGATGAGCGAGCATACTCGTCCGAGCTTGGTGCTCATTCGAGTATTAGGGTACTCGTAAGTGCTCGCTGCTCAGACGAGTATCTCGCCATGCTCGAGGAAATGGCAACTTCCGCATCGTGCTTTTTTGGCGCCTATAAACACAGCCAATCACAAGCCAGGAGACTCTACGGTACACCCAGCATCACGTGGGGCCCTTACATGTCTATAGCAGGGGTTGGCTGGCCTGATCAGGTGATCCTGGAATATACTAGTGACTGGCCGCGGTGCTCGGCTCAGATGCCGTCTGGATGTCGTTAGGGATAGAGCTGCTGCGTTTCAGGGAGAGTGTTAGGGCCTGCATTTAGTTCTCTGTTAGGCAGGAATCACCCACAAAGAACCCAACAGCCCTTCTAAGGGCTAGAAGAAATTTTTTTTTTGTCTCCTGGCTTGGCTGGCTGGCTGGCACTAGTAGTGCAGCTATCGCCATATATAACCCCTTTTTTTTTTTTTTTATATCTCAGTGATACAAATCCATTGCACACAGCAGTGTGGAACCATTCTGTGTGTCACAGTTCAGTACACTCACTATTTTCTGTCCAGGTGACACTTTCTGTACGTCACAGAATACAACCAAGTCATTTGCTACCTGTCACGTATATAGATTGATCCTAAAAATCTCTGTGCGACATTTGTCTGGGTCGCAGTCTAAACAGCCACCGTCAGTAGGGTGTCAGTCAGCTCTATGATAGTTTCTGCACGTCACGTTCCAAAAAAAAACTAAACTAAAAAAAAATATTAAAAAAAATTAGTTTTTTTGTTGTTTTAGCTCAGTGATACAAATCCATTTCACACAGCTGAGTGTAACCTTTCTGTGTGTCACAGTTCAGCAAACTCGCTCAAATCCGTATATTCTGTCCAGGTGACACTTTCTGTACGTCACAGAATACAACCAAGTCATTTGCTACCTGTCACGTATATAGATTGATCCTAAAAATCTCTGTGCGACATTTGTCTGGGTCGCATTCTAAATAGCCACCATCAGTAGGGTGTCAGTCAGTTCTACGATAGTTTCTGCACGTCACGTTCCAAGAAAAAAACTAAACTAAAAAAAAATATTTAAAAAAATCAGTTTTTTAGTTGTTTTAGCTCAGTGATACAAATCCATTTCACACAACTGCGTGTAACCTTTCTGTGTGTCACAGTTCAGCACACTCGCTCCAATCCGTATATTCTGTCCAGGTGACACTTTCTGTACGTCACAGAATACAACCAAGTCATTTGCTACCTGTCACGTATATAGATTGATCCTAAAAATCTCTGTGCGACATTTGTCTGGGTCGCAGCCTAAATAGCCACCGTCAGTAGGGTGTCAGTCAGCTCTACGATAGTTTCTGCACGTCACATTCCAAAGAAAACAAAAATCCAAAACAAAATATACAAAAAAATTAGTTTTTTAGTTGTTTTAGCTCAGTGATACAAATCCATTTCACACAGCTGCGTGTAACCTTTCTGTGTGTCACAGTTCAGCACACTCATTCCAATCCGTATATTCTGTCCAGGTGACACTTTCTGTACATCACAGAATACAACCAAGTCATTTGCTACCTGTCACGTATATAGATTGATCCTAAAAATCTCTGTGCGACATTTGTCTGGGTCGCAGTCTAAGTAGCCACCGTCAGTAGGGTGTCAGTCAGTTCTATGATAGTTTCTGCACGTCACGTTCCAAAGAAAACAAAAATCCAAAACAAAATATACAAAAAAATTAGTTTTTTAGTTGTTTTAGCTCAGTGATACAAATCCATTTCACACAGCTGCGTGTAACCTTTCTGTGTGTCACAGTTCAGCACACTCGCTTCAATCCGTATATTCTGTCCAGGTGACACTTTCTGTACATCACAGAATACAACCAAGTCATTTGCTACCTGTCACGTATATAGATTGATCCTAAAAATCTCTGTGTGTCATTTGTCTGGGTCGCAGTCTAAATAGCCACCGTCAGTGAGGTTTCAGTCAGCTCTACGATAGTTTCTGCACGTTACGTTCCAAAGAAAACAAAAATCCAAAACAAAATATACAAAAAAAATCAGTTTTTTAGTTGTTTTAGCTCAGTGATACAAATCCATTTCACACAGCTGCGTGTAACCTTTCTGTGTGTCACAGTTCAGCACACTTGTTCCAATCCGTATATGCTGTCCAGGTGACACTTTTTGTACGTCACAGAATACAACCAAGTCATTTGCTACCTGTCACGTATATAGATTGATCCTAAAAATCTCTGTGCGACATTTGTCTGGGTCGCAGTCTAAATAGCCACCGTCAGTAGGGTGTCAGTCAGCTCTACGATAGTTTCTGCACGTCACGTTCCAAAGAAAAAAAAAAAACCAAAAAATATATACAAAAAAAATAGTTTTTTAGTTGTTTTAGCTCAGTGATACAAATCCATTTCACACAGCTGCGTGTAACCTTTCTGTGTGTCACAGTTCAGCACACTTGTTCCAATCCGTATATTCTGTCCCGGTGACACTTTCTGTACGTCACAGAATACAACCAAGTCATTTGCTACCTGTCACGTATATAGATTGATCCTAAAAATCTCTGTGCGACATTTGTCTGGGTCGCAGTCTAAATAGCCACCGTCAGTAGGGTGTCAGTCAGTTCTACGATAGTTTCTGCACGTCACGTTCTAAAAAAAAACTAAACTAAAAAAAATATAAAAAAATAAATTAGTTTTTTAGTTGTTTTAGCTCAGTGATACAAATCCATTTCACACAGCTGCGTGTAACCTTTCTGTGTGTCACAGTTCAGCACACTCGCTCCAATCCGTATATTCTGTCCAGGTGACACTTTCTGTACCTCACTTAATTAAACCAGACTGAACAAGTTTGTGGGTTTCAGTACACCAGGCCCGTTATTTTTTTTTTTTTTATATCATACACTTATATACAGAAAATGTTGAACCCCAGGGCTAAGGGTCGAGGACGAGGGCGTGGGCGTGGGCATTCAATTACTGCAGGGGGCAGAGACCGTGGTCCTGGGCAGGGTGAGACAGTACCTGCTGATGAGGGAGCTGTGGAACGCCGCAGAGCTACACTCCGTAGCTTCATTTCTCAACTTACAGGGACACGTGGTAGAGGACTGTTGAAACCACAACAGTGCGAACAGCTGATCTCGTGGATTGCGGACAATGCTTCAAGTAATTTGTCCACCAGTCAGTCTTCCACGCAGTCCACCCACGTTACCCAAGTGAGCACTCTTCTGGCTCCTCCACCTCAGCCTCCTATCCCCCAGTCTGCCCCCTCCCAGGAAAATTTGGAATGCGATCCGGCATACTCTCAGGAACTGTTTTCTGGACCCTTCCCAGAGTCACAAACCACTTCTCAGGTTGCTGCTGACCTCGTTCCCGATGCCCAAGTTTTCCAACTGTCGCAGTCTGTGGGTGATGATGACAATGTTGAGTTAGTGGAAGAAGTTTGTAAAGAGGTGTCAGACGATGAGGAGACACGATTGTCGGACAGTGGTGAAGTTGTTGTTAGGGGAGGAATTCCAAGGGGGGAGCAGACTGAGGAATCGGAGGATGACGAGGTGACTGACCCAAGCTGGATTGATATGCCGAGTGAAGACAGTGCTTCTGAGGCGGAGGCGAGAGCTGCACCAGAACAGATTGTAAGAGGCAGTGTTGTGGCCAGAGGGAGAAGCAGGGCCAGAGCTGGTGCATCAGCAGCAACTGTTTCACGTAGTGAAGCTCCCGTGGCGAGGCCTAGATGTTCGCAAGTCTGGAGGTTCTTTAAAGAAAGTGAGGATGACCGACGGACTGTGGTGTGCAACCTGTGCCACACCAGGATCAACAGGGGTGCCACCACTACTAGCCTAACCACCACCAGCATGCGCAGGCATATGAGTGCTAAACACCCCACTCAATGGAACCAAGGCCGTTCACCACCTCCTGCGGGTCACACCACTGCTACTTTCCCCTGTGTCACTCGCTGCCTCTGCTAGTCAACCCCCTACGTCACTCGCTGCCTCTGCTAGTCAACCCCCTGCCTAGGACCCCGCACAATCGCCTCCCACTGGAAAACCACACCTTCGCCTCCACGATCCTCTACAGTGTCCACCAACGTGTCCCAGCGCAGAGTTCAGCTGTCTATACAGCAGACGCTGGAGCGCAAGAGGAAATACAGTTCCACCCACCCACATGCCCAAGCCCTCAACGTTCACATCTCCAAATTGCTTAGCCTGGAGATGCTGCCCTATAGGCTGGTAGAGACCGAGGCCTTTCGAAATCTCATGGCGGTGGCTGCCCCTCGGTATTCGGTCCCCAGCCGCCACTATTTTTCCTGATGTGCCGTCCCAGCCCTACACCAGCAAGTGTCACAGAACATTATCCGTGCCCTGACCAACGCTGTTTCTGAGAAGGTCCACCTAACCACGGACACGTGGACAAGTGCTGCCGGGCAGGGACACTATATCTAACTGACGGCACATTGGGTTAACTTGGTGGAGGCTGGGACCGAGAATGACCCTGGGGCTGCTCATGTACTGCCCACACCGAGGATTGCGGGGCCTACCTCGTTCACGGTCTCTCAGACGTACTATGCCTCCTCCTCCTCCGACCCCTCCTCCTCCACCGAATTACCATCCGTGAGCACGGCGCCTTCAGTCGGTAGCTCTAGCACAGCAGCAGTG
>ONZH01021872.1:0-58657 GCA_900303285.1 Rhinella marina
TCCAACATGGGGGATTGTTTTCCTCCCCAGGAAAGGGAAGAGAAATTAGTATCATTGCTGGAGAAGCTATGTAGTAACCTGGCCACAGCTTTTAGCCAGCCCCAGCCTGCTGCCAGCATGTCTGAGAAGGAGGTCCGGCCGAGTAATCCACCTTCTGCCACAACCAGCAGCAGCCAGTTAAGCCTAATTAGTATGATGCAGGAATTTTTCTCTTCAGGCTCCCAACAGCTGCAGCCAAGTGAGCAGGCCCAGATCACCCGCCTCAATGAGCAGGTTCAGTCTGGCTCACAAAGCCTCTTCTCAGACCCCCTGGACTTCTGGGCAGGCAGATTACAACAGTGGCCGGAACTGTCCCACTATGCACTAGGGCTTCTTTCCTTCCCAGCCTCAAGTGTCATGTCAGAGAGGGTTTATAGTGCCGCTGGGGGGGGGGGGGTGACACCCAAAAGGACAAATCTGTTACTGGGCAGTGTTAATACCTTTATAAAAATGAATAAAGGCTGGATTACATCCGAATTTCATACTCCTCTTGCTGATGCTGGGGGTGATTAGATCAGGCCTTGCAGGGCAGAATATTCTGAGTGTCTTCCCACTGTTGCTGTCAGCCGGGCCATAATTTTACAGCCAAATGTCTTGTGTCATGTAATGGGCTGTGCGAAACCGAATTCTCCAAAACCCTATTTCAAAACCAAACACTGTTGTCTACCTCCGCCTCCATTTTCTACTCTTAGTAGGAGAGTAGCTGTTGTTAGTTAACGTTACTAATAGTTCTATTTAGTATTGTTAAGTTTGTTTTTGAGCCTCAGCCTTTATTCCCCCCCTCCAAAAAAATATATATATGTGTCATATATATTTAAAAAAAATAAAAATATATTTTTTACACTGCCTCTGCCTCCTGTACAAGTTATATTAGCGGACATTGTTATACACCACTGCAGTCTGTTGTATTTATTTTACCAATTACTCTATGCTGATATACCCCGTCTCCTACTACTACTGGCCGGGGCAGCCATAAAAAGCTCATATATAATTTTCACTGCCTATGTTATGGTAGGATGTACAGGCTTGTTGCCCAAACAAGCCAAGCCTTTTTTATTTTTCTGTCTGTCGATTGTAATCAGTGAACAGGAATGTGTGTAATGTAGTAATACTTCGGCCGGCAGACACCGCTGTGCTCATTAATATGGGAAAATGGCCGTGGGAAAAAAAAACTCTGTCTTCTTCACACTATGTCAGGATCAGGAAGCTGTTAAAGGTTTAACAAAACACTCAAAACACAGGTTTTTCAAGAATATTTTAGTAATAAATAAAAACTTCTTTTTAACAAATAAATAATATAATAAATAGAGATAAGTGAACATGCTCGTCCGAGCTTGGTGCTCGTTCGAGCATCAGGGTATTCGCATATGCTCGATACTCGAACGAGCATATCATGATCCTCAAGGAAATGGCATCTTCCTCTTCCTGCATGTTAGGCGCCTTTTCTCAGCCAATCAACATGCAGGAGACTCTTTGGTACCTCCTAGCATCACGTGGGGCCCCTACAAGTCGATAGCAGGGATTGGCTGGCGAGATCAGATGACCTGGGAATATAATAATCTGGTCCCGCGCTGCTCGCGTCAGATGCCGCCTGCATGAGATTAGGGATAGAGCTGCTGTCTGTCAGGGAGAGTGTTAGGGCCTGAATTTAGATGTTGGTTAGGCAGGAATCATGCTCAAAGAACCCAACAGCCCTTCTAAGGGCTACAAGCACCTTTTTTTTTTGTCTCCTCCTGGCTGCTGGCTGGCACTTATAGTCCAGCTACCGCCATCTTGGCTGCACACTGTGCACAGCGACTGGTGGCAGAAGGGACAGCACGTGGTCCACACAGATCCAAAAGAAATTGCACAAAGTCCTCTCAGTACTCATTTTTGCTGCTGCTGCTACTGTACCTTGGCTTGCTGGGATCTGTAGTGCAGTCTAGGGAATACCTTTTTTCTCTCAGTTATATATACTACAGTGCAGTGAACAATTGTGTAGTGTGCTGTACAGTAGCGTCAGTCTAGGGAATACGTTTTTTCTCTCAGTTATATAAACTACAGTGCAGTGAACAAGTCTGTAGTGTGCTGTACAGTAGCGTCAGTCTAGAAAATATGTTTTTTCTTTTAGTTATATGTACTACAGTCCAGTGAAAAATTGAGTGCTTTGCGGTACAATAGCCATCATTTAAAGACTACGTTTTTTTTCTCAGTTATATATACTACAGTCCAGTGAAAAATTGAGTGCTTTGCGGTACAATAGCCGTCATTTAAAGACTACGTTTTTTTCTCAGTTATATATACTACAGTCCAGTGAAAAATTGAGTGCTTTGCGGTACAATAGCCGTCATTTAAAGACTACGTTTTTTTCTCAGTTATATATACTACAGTCCAGTGAAAAATTGAGTGCTTTGCGGTACAATAGCCGTCATTTAAAGACTACGTTTTTTTCTCAGTTATATATACTACAGTCCAGTGAAAAATTGAGTGGTTTGCGGTACAATAGCCGCCGTTTAAAGACTATGTTTTTTCTCTCAGTTATATATACTACAGTCCAGTGAAAAATGGAGTAATTTGCGGTAAAATAGCCGCCATTTAAAGACTACGTATTTTCTCATTTATATATACTACAGTCCAGTGAACAATTCTGTAGTGTGCTGTACAGCAGCGTCAGTCTATAAAATACGTATTTTCTTTCAGTTATATGTACTACAGTCCAGTGAAAAATGGAGTGGTTTGCGGTAGAATAGCCGCCATTTAAAGACTACGTATTTTCTCAGTTATATGTACTACATACAGTCCAGCGAGCAATTCTGTAGTGTGCTGTACAGCAGCGTCAGTCTATAAAGTACGTATTTTCTCTCAGTTATATGTACTACAGTCCAGTGAAAAATGGAGTGGTTTGCAGTAGAATAGCCATTTAAAGACTACGTATTATCTAATTTATATATACTACAGTCCAGTGAACAATTCTGTAGTGTGCTGTACAGCAGCGTCAGTCTATAAAATACGTATTTTCTCGCAGTTATATGTACTACAGTCCAGTGAAAAATGGAGTGGTTTGCATTAAATTAGCCACAGTCTAAAAATTCCTTTTTTTCTCTCAGTTATATATACTACAGTGCAGTGAACAATTCTGTCGTGTGCAGTATAGTAGCCGCACTCTAGTGTTGACACCAACAAGTGACCAAGTTAGTTGAGGTAGCAGGTGAGCCACCCAAAAATTTACCCTGACACAGCATGGCGGTGACACCACCAAGTGACCAAGTTAGATGTGGTAGCAGGTGAAGCACATAAAATTTTACCGTGACACAGCATGGCGGTTAACCCAGAGTGACCAAGTTACACTCAGGTAGCAGGTGAAGCACATAAAATTTTATCCTGACACAGCATGGCGGTGAACCCAGAGTGACCAAGTTACATTCAGGTAGCAGGTGAAGCACATAAAATTTTACCGTGACACAGCATGGCGGTTAACCCAGAGTGACCAAGTTACACTCAGGTAGCAGGTGAAGCACATAAAATTTTATCCTGACACAGCATGGCGGTGAACCCAGAGTGACCAAGTTACATTCAGGTAGCAGGTGAAGCACATAAAATTTTACACTGACACAGCATGGCGGTGACACCAACAATGCCTTGGTCAGACTGAGATTGCAGTCAAATGGCTGTAGGTGAGCCTCCCAAAAATTTGTTTTGAGGTGTCTGTAGTTGACCCTCCTTTAAAATTGTTTTTGATTGTCTGTAGTTGACGCTCCTAAAACATTTATTGGAGAGAGGGCCTGTAGGTGGCCCTCCGTAAACACTGTTTGTAAAGAGCACAAGTTGGCCCTCAGAAACATTGCCTGTTGGCTCAGCGTTTGTGTGTGAAGAGGAGGAGGAGGAGGAGAGGAAAGGATACATAAAGAATCTTCATGTTGAGCTGCTTTCCCCGGTGGAGATTTGCATTCCGGTGAAATCCAGGCTTTATTCATTTCAATAATCGTCAGCCTGTCAGCGCTGTCAGTTAACAGGCGTGTACGCTTATCAGTGATGATGCCAACAGCTGCACTGAAGACCCACTCTGACAACACGCTAGCGGCAGGGCAGGCCAGCACCTCCAAGGCGTACAGCGCCAGTTCGGGCAAACGTGTCCAGCTTTGCAACCCAGTAGTTGTATGGAGCAGAGTGATCATGCAGGACGTTGCTATGGTCAGCTATGACTCCCTCACCATCTTTCTGAACAGCTCCCCCCTACTGGGGGATGGGTGACAGTGTCTTGCTGGGGTGCCATAAAACTGGCAAAGGCCTTGGAGAGTGTTTCCCTGCCAGTGCTCGACAAGCTGCCTGCTCCCCCCCTCTCCCCCGCTAGTTGGCCCACAGAACTACGTCCTCTGCCGTTCGCAGTGTCAGATGGGAAGGATAGTTTCAGCTTGTGCACCAGGGCCTGTTGATATTGATTCACTCTCATACTCCTCTCCTCTACAGGAATGAGAGTGGAAAAGTTCTGCTTATACCGGGGGTTCAGGATGGTGAACACCCAGTAATCGGTGTTGTCAAAAATGGGAAGGTCACGGGAAAGGCAGCCTAATATGATGTCAGCCATGTGCGCAAGAGTCCCAACACGCAAGAATTCCCTTTCCTCAATAGGCTGACTCTCCATTTCCTCCTCCTCCAACTCCTCCTCTTCAGCCCATACACGCTCAACAGATAAGAAGGAATGAGCATAGGTACCCTCTTCAGTCTCGCCAACAGTCTCCTTCTCTTCCTCCTCTTTCTCCTCATCATCCTCTTCCTCCTCCAATACGCGCTAAGAAAAAGACCTGAGGGTGGTCTGGCTATCAAGCAACGTATCTTCTTCCCCCATCTCCTGTGACAAGCGCAAAGCCTCTGATTTCATGCTGAGCAGTGAGTTTTTCAGCAGACAAAGCAGCGGGACGTTGATGCTGATAATGGCGGCATCACCACCGACCATCTGTGTTGACTCCTCAAAGTGGCTTAACACCTTACAGATATCAGACATCCACGTCCACTCCTCATTGTAGACTTGAGGAAGCTGACTAACCTGACTACCAGTTCTCGTGGAAGTTGTCATCTGGCAGTCTACAATCGCTCTGCTCTGCTGGTATACCCTGGCTAACATGTGTAATGTGGAATTCCATCGTGTGGGCACGTCGCACAACAGTCGGTGAGCTGTCAGTTGTAAGCGCCGTTGCACTGCCCTGAGAGTGGCAGCATCTGTGGTTGACTTGCGGAAATGCGCACAGATGCGTCGCACCTTGGTGAGCAAATCAGACAAATTTTGGTAGGTCTTGAGGAACCGCTGAACCGCAAGATTGAACACGTGGGCCAGGCAGGTTTTATATGCAGTGTTTATATGGGTTGTTGTTACTTTGGGAAATAGTATTGGTGTATAATGGCATATGTGTGAGTCTGCCGAGTTGCAGAGCCGCCACCAAGTTACGCCCATTGTCACACACAACCATGCCTGGTTTGAGTTTCAGCGGCGTCAGCCAAAGATCGGTCTTCGCCGTGATGCCCTGTAACAGCTCTTGGGCGGTGTGCCTCTTGTCACCTAAGCTCAGCAGTTTCAGCACCGCCTGTTGGCTTTTACCCACGGCAGTGCTGCTGTGCCTAGAGCTACTGACTGAAGGCTCCGTGCTCGCAGATTGTATTTGAGAGGAGGAGTAGGAGGGGGTTGGAGGAAGAGGCATAATAAGTCGGTGAAACCGTGACCGAGGAAGGCCCCGCAATCCTCGGTGTGGGCAGTACATGAGCGGCCCCAGGGTCAGACTCGGTCACAGCCTCCACCAAGTTAACCCAATGTGCCGTCAGGGAGATATAGTGTCCCTGCCTGCCAGCACTTGTCCACGTGTCCGTGGTTAGGTGGACCTTCTCAGTAACCGTGTTGGTCAGGGCACGGATGATGTTCTCTGACACGTGCTGGTGTAGGGCTGGGACGGCACATCGTGAAAAATAGAGGCGGCTGGGGACCAAGTACCAAGGGACAGCCACCGCCATCAGGTTGCGGAAAGCCTCAATCTATACCAGTCTATAGTGCAGCATCTCCAGGCTCAGCAGTTTGAAAATGTGTACGTTTAGGGCTTGTGCATGTGGGTGGGTGGAATTGTATTTGCGTTTGCGCTTGTGCTCCAATGTCTGATACAAGGACAGCTGAACGCTGCGCTGGGACACATTGGTGTAGGGTGTGGAGGATCGTGGAGGTGAAGGGGTGGTTGTCGGGCGGGAGGCGCTCGTTCCGGGGTCCTGGGCGGGGGGTTGACTTGCAAAGCCAGCATGTGACACAGGGAAAGGAGCAGTGGTGTGACCCGCAGGAGGTGAATGGCCTTGGTTCCATTGAGTCGTGTGTTTAGCACTCATATGCCTGCGCATGCTGGTAGTGGTTAGGTTGGTAGTGGTGGCTCCCCTGCTGATCCTGGTGTGGCACAAGTTGCACACCACAGTCCGCCGGTCATCCTCATTTTCTTTAAAGAACCTCCAGACTTGCGAACATCTAGGCCTCGGCACGGGAGCTTCACTCCGTGAAACAGTTGCTGATCTACTTTCTCTGGCCCTGCTTTTCCCTCTGGCCACCTCACTTCCTCTTCCAACCTGTTCTGGTGTCGCACTTGCCTCCCCCTCAGAAGCACTGTCTTGACTAGGCTTACCGACCCAGCTCGGGTCAGTCACCTCATCATCCATCTGCTCTTCCTCAGATTTCTCACTCTGCTCCCCCCTGGGACTTACTGCCCTGACAACAACGTCACTGTCTGACAACCACGTCTCATCATCATCATCATCCGACACCTCTTGACGCACTACTTGCACTAAATCCACACTCTCATCACCCACAGACTGCGAAAGTTCTAAATTTTGGGCATCGGAACAGAGCAACTTCTCAGGTTGCTGTTGAGCAGTGGTTTGTGTCTTTGGGTAGGGTCCTGAAAAGAGTTTCTGTGAGTATGCCGTATCTGAATCCATATTTTCCATGGGGGGGGCAGGCTGGGGGGAAGGAGGTTGAGCTGGAGGAGCCAGAGGTCTACTCCCTTGGCTAGCGTGGGTGGACTGCGTGGAAGACTGGGTGGTGGATAAATTACTGGACACATTATCCGCTATCCACGTCATCACCCTTTTGCACTGTTGTGGTTTCAATAGTGGTGTACCACGTGACCCTGTAAGTTGCGTGATAAAGCTAGGGAGCGAAACTCTGCAGCGTTCCACTGCTCCCTCATCAGTAGGTACTGTGTCACCCTGCCCAGGACCACGGCCTCTGCCCCCCTACATCACTTGGACGCCCACATCCTTGTCCTCGACCCTTAGCCCTTGGGTTCAACATTTTGTGTAATCACTAGACTGTAGAATTAATATCTGAGGCCAAAAAAGTATTCTCTAGACAATTTTTCACTGGACTGTATTAAATGTATCTGAGAGAAAAAACGTATTCTCTAGACTGCGGCTACTGTACCGCACACCACACAATTTTTCACTGCACTGTAGGATATATAACTGAGAGAAAAAATGTATATTTTCTAGACTCCAGCTACTGTGCAGCACACGACAGAATTTTTCACTGCACTGTAGGATATATGACTGAGAGAAAAAAGGTATATTTTCTAGACTCCAGCTACTGTGCAGCACACGACAGAATTTTTCACTGCACTGTAGTATATATGACTGAGAGAAAAAACGTATATTTTCTAGACTCCGGCTAGTGTGCAGCACACGACAGAATTTTTCACTGCACTGTAGTATATATGACTGAGAGAAAAAACGTATATTTTCTAGACTCCGGCTAGTGTGCAGCACACGACAGAATTTTTCACTGCACTGTAGTATATATGACTGAGAGAAAAAACATATATTTTCTAGACTCCGGCTAGTGTGCAGCACACGACAGAATTTTTCACTGCACTGTAGTATATATGACAGAGAAAAAATGTATATTTTGTAAACTCCGGCTAGTGTGCAGCACACGACAGATTTTTTCACTGCACTGTAGTATATATGACTGAGAGAAAAAACGTATATTTTCTAGAATCCGGCTAGTGTAACGCACACCACAGAATTGTTCACTGAACTGTAGTCACCGCCATGCTGTGTCAGGCTAAATTTTTGGGTGGTTCAGCTGCTATGTTAGTCTAACCAAGCCACTCTGGGGTTCACCGCAAGCTGTAAACTGCAATCTTAGTCTTAACAAGTCATCCTGGGGTTCACCCCCATGCTGTAAACCTCAATCTCAGTCAAACTTTGTAATTTAGGGGTTCACCACCAAGGTGTGCTGGACTACAATTTTATCGGGTTCACCCGCAATCTCAGTCACAGACTGTCATTTAGGGGTGCACCACGATGCTTTTTTAAACCATTTGCTTCTGAGCGTCACCTCCAGGCTCTCACCCACGATTTTTTGGAGGCTTGCCACTGCACTGTCAGCCAAAATTGTCTTCAGGGTCACCGGCGGCCTCTCCAACAGCAACTTCAAGGATAGTTACTACCAGGCCCTGGCACACAAACATTGTCTTGAGGGGCACTAAAAGGCTTTGCACCAACCCACGTGTGGAGACTAATAGGTGGGTGCTGTGTGCGTCTTAGCCCATCTGGAATTAGGAAAGCTGGGCACTTTGCTTGTAGCTCTTTGTGTCTGCCGTGGACAGGGTGGGTGGGTGGTGGGTGCGTGTTTGCCCGTCTGGGATGGGGTGAGCTGGGCACTGTGCTGGGAGAACTTTGTGTACGCTGTGGACTACTGGGTGGGTGCGGAGAGGGAGACGCTTATGCCTGTGTCGTGGGGCGGGTGATAGGACAGCAGTGTCAGCATGAGCAGTGTTGTCACCCACAGGCAGCGATGGACCTTCGTTGCACCTCGTTGGGTGCTTTCCTAACATTTGCCAGGGCATGTGCCTTGCCCATCTTGGTCTGGGTCAGCACAATTGTCTTGAGGGTCACCACCAGGCACCATCTGTTGCCCAGAATTTAGCGTAATGGTACTATTAGGCAGCCTCAGAGGCATCCATGCATGCTGCCCCCGCTGTTTCCTGTCCATTTCCATGGTGTTTCCATCATTTTCTGAGGTTTGCAGGTTTTCATGCAACCTTCCCTATGCAGAGCTTTGGTCCCCTGCAAAAAATGCTTGAGTCTCCCATAGAACTTAAATAGGGTTCGTTATTCGAAACGAGCACCCGGAAAAATTTGTCTCGAATAACGAGCACCCGAGCATTTTAGTGCTCGCTCATCAAAAGAAAGGAACAAAAAAATAAGATTACGCCGGCCTTTGCCGACGTCGGGCCATCATGTCCTGCAGCTCTTGCAGCTCCAGCTGCAGGCCACGAATGAGCCGGGAGGCAGTGTGGAGCCTAGAGCCAAGGCGCCGTAATCCAGCCTCCACTTCGAAGTCAGTGGGGATGTCTGTAGGGGTGGAAACAGTTATGTACTTAGTTTGTATGATCGAGTTACAGTGGTTGTCCCACAAAAAAAATCTAAACTTTAATGTACTGGAGCGACTTATTCTGTGACATGTATTCTGTACTGACTGAGCCTTTTGTAGTACTTAATGGACACCCATACGGCGTGGTCTTCCCATGTTCCAGGGGAAAACTGCTCCCTGTCGGTTGGAGCTACCAAACATAAAACCTACATTTAGCTCATATTTTGAAGACAGAAGGTCCAACCATTACACTTTTTTTTTACCTACCTTCTACCTCTGGTAGATGGGCTGGTGGTGTTGGAGGGGCAGGTGGGGTCCTCTCTCGCTGGGGTGGAGGACGGTGAGAGCGGTTCCTCTGTGGTGTAGCAGCTGTCAAAAATAATGAAATAATGGCCTAAGGCTACTTCTACAATAGCGGCAGCCCGGATCCGGCGGGTGAAGGGTCCCTCCGGATCTGCGCTGCTGCAGGTACACGTGTAGGGCCGGAACCGCGCTCCGGCCCAAATCCACTATAATGGGGGCAGGCTGCGAATCTGGCCGCAGCATGTTAACCCCATGGTGAGAAGCAGCCGGAGCGAAAACACAACAGTTACATGTTGCATTTTCGCTCCGGCTGCCTCTCAGCAGGGGTTAACGTGCTGCGGCCGGATTCGCAGCTCACCCCCATTACAGTGAATTTGGGCCGGAGCGCGGTTCCGGCCCCACACATGTACCTGCGGCAGCACGGATCCAGAGGGACCCTTCACCCGCTGGATCCGGGCTGCCGCTAGTGTAGAAGTAGCCTTACATTCAACTCTAATGAACAGTTGTAGCTACGTGGGAATAGTTTGGGGCTGGAGGATCCCGTTCCTAACCACTAGTGCTCTCACTGCAGCTGCACTCCCACGTAGCTTGGATGAAAAATAAATTAAATATGTTTTACACTTACTAGAGGCTGCAGGTACTTCAGGGGCCGTCCTGCCTCGACTGTGGTGACGCCGTCGTTGACGGTGCTCTGCAACATAAAAATGTACACAACTGTTAGATGATGACTCTTTTTAATACTAACACATACTACTATTAAGATATTATGGGTGTGAGAGGGGGGCCATATCATATTTTTTCTTCTAAAAAGGTATTTATGGCAAAAGATAACGTTATCGTCGCAATAACTTTCTTTATATCGTTAACACGGTGCGGTAGGAGTACTTTGGATATCGCCCACTGACAGTAGCTGCAGCATGGGCACGTCTTTGAGTCTGTGTGTAGGAGGAGGAAGCACTAACTATGAAGGGGCATATAAGGGTACTTTCTTTCGAACTAGTGCATTTGCATGACACAAACGGGAGAATGTCCAGCACCATTAACAATAATGACTAGAATACCTCCACTTAAGTTGTTTGGGTAGAGAGTTAGAGGCGTTGCCTAGCATGAAACAAAATTACTGCAGCGCACTACGCACGACCACATTGTCCTTCTATACTTTTTTCATTATTCGCAGTGACTGCTGGTATATATACAATACAGTACACTATTTTTTTAATATGTTTTTACTTATCAAATATTTTGTTACTTACCCTGCCGTATCTCTGCGCGGATCTCATTAAACCGCTCTGGGCATTTGAATTTCAGATTGGACCATTTCCGCTGGATCTGGCCCGGGGTCCACACGGTGTGGATACGATGGCGCAGGCCTTGACTCACCTGCTGGATCACCTCCTTCTTATGCTGGTTTGGATGGCGGTGTGTGCCATCATAATCCTCTCTGTCCATCAGCCGTCAGGAATTTCAGCTCTTCAGAGCTAAATGATGAGGATCGCCTGGATGCCATTTTCGAATATTTGCTCTGCCTCTGAGGAGTGCACCCCACAGCCTCTCATCGTGCGTGCCTGCGTATTAAGTAATCGCGTAGACAATAGTACGCTGAGTATTCGTACGCTATTTGCGTACGTCTTCTAAGAAGTTGCGTACATTTTTTAAATGAACGTACGTTATTAGTGCGCGAATAGCGAATCAACGAATCTATTCGTCGAATATACGAATCTTAGGAAAACTTCGGCGAATGTTCGGCGAATAATTTTTTGAATGATTCGCTCATCTCTAGTGGATATACTTACCAAGGCTGCTGGGTCCCTCGTAGACAGCAGGGCACGTCTCCACTCGCCGCTCTCTGATGCTCGCTGGGGATGGCTGCATCTGAAACAGAGCATACGAGACTCTGTATCAGACGCAGCAGCGAAGAGTGAAGATACGCGCATGCGCGGCTGTGTGCGCTTTCCTGAATGATGCAGCGGCCACCTGGGTGAAGGAAGAGAGCGGTCTGCGCAAGCGCGGCCCAGAGGATCGGTGTGAAAAGGTGGCCATAACTAATGGTTACCAACTACAAACAATGGGGTAGGAGGCGATTATATATCTCTAAATGGGGGAAAAATAAATAATAAAAAGTATTTAAAAAAATAATCTATGGCACCATTGTGCCATTTTAAAATATGATGTTGAAGATGGGAATACCCTTTTAAGTTCTGGGATCAGGGGCGTAGCTATAGGGGGTGCAGAGGTAGCAGTCACTACTGGGCCCAGGAGCCTGAGGGGGCCCAAAAACCCTTGTGCTAATCCCCGTGCGGCTATCTTGGGGGACATTGAGAGGTCGAGGGCTCCAGTTTATAAACGTCGCCTTATTAACACTGTGCTTATGCTGGCTAGGTTTATTATTGCACAGGGGTGGATGGCTAGAGGACCCCTTGATCTTAATAACTGGACTAATTTAGTCAACAAAGTTAAAGCCTATGAAAAAATAAGACACAAATCTCAGAATAAGATTGAGCTATGGTTCAAGGTCTGGTGCTTCCGGTAGTGTAGCCTTTTTTTTTGCTCTGCTCTCTCCCTCGCTCCGTCAGACCAGGTGGGAGGGGTGTCAGATTTGGGGTATTTATAATATGTAATTGTTGATGGATAATGTTCAACTATTTTTTCTATATAATATCTTTGTATGTTTTGCAAGAATTTCAAATAAAAAAAATTAAAAAAAACTAAATCAGAAGTACTATAGCATTTTTTCTAAAGGTCCATAGACCTGGGTCTGCCAATGGGTGGAGGTCAGAACCGCCAAAATAATTAAAAAAAAATGTAAGGGGGACAAAAACAGTGGCATGTAGTGCTCTGTGAAAAGTTTTTTTTTTCTAAAAATAAGCTCCGCCTCAGGGACCGAAGACAATAATAATGTATTCCAATAGTAAAATGAATGGGCTTGTATAACTTAGGCTACTTTCACACTTGCGATATGGAATTCCGGTATTGAGCTCCGTCATAGGGTCTCAATACCGGAATAAAACGCTTCAGTTTTGTCCCCATTCATTTTCAATTGGGATAAAACTGAACTGAAGACAACTGAAAGCTCCTGAAAGCATTCGTTTCCGTCTTCAGACCGGAGAGCGTACTAGTTATCCGCACCTAATCGGATCCGGAATGACCCCCAATGCAAGTCAATGGGGATGGATCCGTTTGGTGTGGACACACTTGTAAACGGATCCGTCCTCCATTGACTTTCAATAGAGGTTATTCCGGATCCGTGTAAAAGATGCTAAAGATAATACAACCGGAACCGGAATTATAGATCCACAAGGTTGTATTATTCAGTACGGATCCGGAGGGTCCCTTCACCCGCCGGGTCCGTACTAAGGCTAGTGTGAAAGTAGCCTTACTTAACTTGTAATTAGGCCTCATCCACAAGACATGGAAATACAGGGACTGAAATACAGCAACACCTCTCCCACCTTTCTTATCTGAGCAGTGGCTGAGTGTACAGTATGTTGACAAAGGAAAGCTCCTTATCTCTATCTGTATCACACTCTATACAGATACATATAATAGATTCATAGACAGTATCACACCTAATAGAATTAGATACACAGTTCAGCAGAAAACTATCACACAAGGAAGGATTAGATACACAGCTCAGCAGGCAGTATCACACAAGATAGGATTAGATACACAGCTCAGCAGGCAGTATCACACAAGACAGAATTAGATACACAGGTCAGCAGACAGTACAACACATGATGGGATTAGATACACATCCCAGCAGGCAGTACCGCACATGATAGGATTAGATACACAGCTCAGCAGACAGTATCACACATGATATGATTTGGTATACAAATCTCCAGGCAGTATCACACATCATAGGATTAGATACACAGCTCAGCAGGCAGTATCACACAAGACAGAATTAGATACACAGGTCAGAAGACAGTATGACACATGATGGCATTAGAAACACAGTGTAGCAGACAGTATCACACATGATAGGATTAGATACATAACTCTTCAGACAGTATCACACAGGATAGGATTCGATACACAGCTCAGCAGACAGTACCACACATGATAGGATTAGGTGCACAGCTTGGCAGACAGTATTACACAGGATAGAATTAGATACACAGCTCAGCAGACAGTTTCACACATGATAGGATTAGGTGCACAGCTTGGCAGACAGTATCTCACACAGGATAAGATTAGATAAACAGCTCTGCAGACAGTATCTCACACAGGAAACACAGCTCGGCATACAGTATCACATAGAATAGGATTAAATACACCACTCTGAAGACAGTATTATGCATAATATGATGAGATACACAACTCTTCACGCAGTATCACACAAAGTAGGTTTAGATGCCTGACACTGTAGACCGTATCACACATGACAGAATTAGATACACTGCTGAGCAGACAGTTTCACACACAATAGGCTTAGATACACGACTCTGCAGACAGTATTACATATGATAGGATTAGATACACAGCCCAGCAGGCAGTATCACACATGATGTTTGGATTCTGGATTTAGTGTTCCTGTCTTCTCATATGTTTTAATTTTGTTTCACACGCTTAATATTCTCAATAGATCTCACCACATTTAGCTGGGTCTGCCGATAAATATCTCAAATCTGAGGCCAGCTGCTCTAAACAAAAGAAAAAGCAGCTGAGTAATCAGCTAAATGTGGAGCACTCACCGCCCAGTGGTTGTGACGTGTATTGCAGTTTTTTAGAGTTTAGTTACGATCTCTCGATATCATGTTGTTTTGCTGTCAGGACAAAACTGACACCACTCGGAGTTTGGAGATAAGTTAAGAGTGGACGCATCTGTATCTCCGAAGAGGAGAACTGTTTCCCCCAAGTCCCTCTTACACTCTCCTTCTGTCCCCAGCTTAGCATTTTATATAGTGTGGATATCAGTTTAGAAGGGTATCGGGAACCTGTCAGTAGTTTTTCAAACCAAGTAAGAGAACTCTGGTTTTCTTAAGAAAGTTGATAAATAGATTACTAGAGGCAGGAATACTAAGCTTTGTCTGAAGCGATGAGTCTAGGAGGGCACATCCACCTGTCTCTAATAAGTCTGTTATTAACATGCTTGATGACCTGACCAATGCGGGAAAGATGTCCCTAATGTCAACCGAAGCCAAAGATATAACATCTCTGACTTGGAGAAAGGGAGAGGAAGGGCCCCATAGGTGTAAGAGAACCAATTCCCGGTCTTTAGAGTAGTGCGTACCAATGGATTGGAAGTGGAAGCTAGCTAGGGAAAAGGAACTTAGAGTGTTCTTAATAAAGGACCAATCTATATGGTCAAATGCCTTCTCGGCATCAGTGCCAAGGAGTACTATGGGTATAGCTTTATGTGAAGAATAAAATAGGGTGTCAAGAACTTTGGTAGTATTATCTTTCCCTTCATGGCCCTTTACAAAACCTACTTGGTCTGGATGGATGAGATCTGGGAGGAAAGATTGTAGTCTAGTAGCTAGCATTTTGGCCAGGAGTTTTTGGTTGGCATTCAGTAAGGATATGGGGTGATAGTTTGCACAAGACACAAGATCTTTGCCCACCTTGGGCATAGTAGTAATCAATGGTCTTCTCATATCAGCAGATAGGGCTTGCTTTTCAAGGCCAAGTTACACATGGGTAGAACCAATGGCAGGAGGGTATCTTGAAAAGTAGAATAGTAGGTAACTGGGAGACCGTTTGGTCCAGGGCATTTGCCTTTAGGGGAAGTTGCCAGGGCTAGTTCAGAAAGTGTGGAGGGTTTTGCTAATGCATCCCGTTGGTCAGGGGATAGTGTTGGGAGTTTAAGGGAGTCTAAAAAAGAAGTAATAGAGGTATCTTTGTCTTGGGCAGGCATATCACTGCCTATGTAGATTATACAAGTATTCATAAAAGAGTCTAAATTGTTCGGCTATGGTGCCAGTTGAGAAGAGTTGTGATCGCAGGGATTTAATGCTAGCCACAAATCTTGCAAGTTTCCTACGCTTGATTTGGTGCATCTTATGACATAGAGGACTTGTTTCCGTGCGCAAAGAACTTTTGTTGCGACAATAAGTAGTATTTGGCTGACCTTTCATTAAGTAGGTTTTTAAGGTCTATCTTAAAGGAAGTGAGTTCTTGCTACGAGTGACTGCTTATGGAGAGATTCTAGGCCATGGATTTGGGTTAGTAAAGAGGAAAGACTTTTGTCAGCTTGCTTCTTTAAAAAAAAAAAGGGCACAGGCTGATAAAGTAGCCCCGGATACATACTTTATGGGCTTTCGATAAAACCTGGGGGATATATGTGAAGTATTATTGACAGAAAAATTGTCTTCCAGCTGAGACGTGAAGTGTTTCTTGTGGCCATCACTACCCAGTATGCACTCATTAGGTCTCCAGATGGTAGACCTACCTGAATTGGAAGTGGACCAAAAGGGACAAAAGATAGGAGAGAGATCTGAGAGGGTTATACTTCTGATCCTATAATCCACACAGAGATATAAATGTTCTTTTGACAGAAATATATGGTCTATCCTGCAGTAGGACTGTCCTGCAGCAGAGTAAAAGGAGTAATCATTAAGAGAGGGTAACCCCCTCTCTTAAAACATCTCCAAACATCTATAAGACCTATATCAAACAAGCTAGAGTTGAGTTTTTCAGGGACCTAGCAGAGAAAGGGACCCGAGAAGAGGTTGCAGTGACACTTTGAAATCTTCTGCCAAGTTGAGGATTCCCTCCTAGAAAGTAGAGATGAGTGAATCTATTCGCTGCTTTGTAGATTCGTATTGAATCTTAGAAATTTTGGGCTCCGAAGCGAATCCGAATTTTGTCAGATTCACTTCGTATTATTAGTAAATCTTTGCAAAATTTTGCACACTAACGATGCGTATGATATGTATGAAACGCACGGTGGAAAAATGAGGATACGCCCCCGCTAGAGCGGGAAAGTGAAGATACGCCAGATAGACCAGCGCTGAATACTGCGCAAGTAGCAAGCATGGCTAAAGAGCTGCGTCCCAACTGGAACCAGATGGCCTTTGGGGAAGAGTTCCCTGAACCACCACCCGCTCCAGACATCAGGGTGTCACAGTCTGAAATCAAGAGAACCCCATGGGGTTCAGTGCCCTTGTTTTCTTTACCGGCTTCTGAGATTGCTGCGCATTGTGAGGCGGTTCGTCATGAGGCGACTGGTGCGTCTGCTGTGGCTGGTGCGGCTGGAGCGTCTGCTGTGGCTTTTGCGGCAGAAGCGGCTGGAGCATCCACTTCGCTGTCCAGGAGGAGATCCACTTATGGAACACCTTCCATAAGGCAGAACTCAATTGTACCACAATCTGCGACGGCCCAAGCGCAGACCCTCTGGGACTATAAAAACGCTGTGGAGGACTGGGTCATCCAGGTACTGGACCATCCTAGGCCGGGAGATCCTGCATTGGAACACTGAAAGGGAACGGTCCTGTGGTTTTCTGTAGAGAGAGGGTCTGGCTGCCTGGCAGAGGATGAGAACGGAAAGGCGTATTTTGTGGGCAGCAGGTTGGTGAAACGGCCGCACCTGCCACAACCTCGGCACAGCCTTTAAGTGGGGGATCAGGTGGAGTACACCCCCATGGCGTCACTGGAATGCCCCTTTGCGACTGGAGTTACCCTCCTTTCAAAGCCGATGGTACCTACAACAGAAGTTGAAGTGTGGCCGGATTAACCATTAGGTCCAGGACGCTTGCGTTGCCTTCAGGAGTCCCCAGATGGCGTCCTCTGGTTCAGGGAAAAGCCACAGCCGGAGCCTCTGATTCCTGGACTGCCAGCACCACCACCACAACAGTACTTTCAGCTGGTTCAGCTGATGACAACATCGTTTACATTCCAATCCACGGTCATCCACCAATACCAGTTGCCGTGGAAGATGAAGCCAGCAGCAGCTGGGGCTACTTCCCTGGATGCAACCTTGCCAGAACCGCTGCAGCCGGAATTCCTTACCCCTGCTGTCCCGGCAGGAGGATCCAGAAAAGCACAAATGGGTGCAGCGCTCGCCAGCGTCACAACCACCCAGACCCGGTCAAGTCCGAATTCCGGAAGAAGAGGGCACTGGAGTTCTACTATGGCAGCGAGCGTGGCCTACAAGAGGCAGGAGTGTTTTCTGATGACGTTTAGCAGCAGTTCCAGTGAGGAGGACTTCAGGTCCCTCATTTGAGGAACCATTCTACTGGCTGGGTGATGTAATGGACAACTCAGGAGGACCTATGGGAGCCACACCATGGACTGCACCTGACGAGTGAGAGCTAGTTGGCACTTATGTTTGGTTGTTTGTATTGCCCCAGTTTGATTCTCATCCAGATGGGCATGGCTGTCAGGACTCCCCCCATTCTGCAGAAAAGTCCCAGTTGCGCCTAAGAGTGCCTATTTTCCTTTCCCCCCCTTCTCAGGTTATTTCTATTATCCATGTGAATTACAGTTACCTGTTTGGATTACAATATTACCTTACGTGGATTTACAAATGAATTTTGGACTATGTGTTCCTGACAGTGTTTTATGATGCTAGGGAGCCACGAGGAGAGACTAACATATATCTGAGCCTTTTATGCTTGCAAATGTGAAATTGATTGCACTAAAATGTTTGCATACTTATGTTTTTGCTGTATTTTAGCTACACTAGTTTTAGTGGTTCAGCACTTTAGCCCATTGTGTGTATTCTTTTTCTGGTACTGCAATGTATGTGTCCTATTATACACTTATTGTCCAGTGTTTTTAGTAAATTATGCACTTAGCTGGATAGCTAGCAGTGAGCACCTTATTTATCTACCTCATATGGACTGCCTCTAAAGACTGTACTCCGCGGCCTAGCCTCGTGCGTATGACGCATTTGCGCGTTAATAGTACGCTAAGGATTCATACGCACTTTTGTACGCTAATCCTTACGTATTGCGTACTTTTAACTACCCTGAAAGTACGTTCGTAATTTGTGCAGGAATGTTTGCAAAACAACGATTGTGCTTTTAAACGTAGATTCGGCCGAATAAATTCGTTTAAGTACGAATCTTGTCAGAAATTCGGCGAATATTCGGTGAAGCGAATTATGGATGATTCGCTCAGCTCTACTAGAAAGATTCCACTAAGGCCAGGTCACATAGTAACCAGGAAATCTGGTCAGAGTTAGGTGTGTAAATATTGGCAAAGGTTTACATAGTGTGCCCAATGAGGCCTGTTAAGATGGTATATCAACCTTCAGGGTCTTGAGTGCAAATAGATGAAAGGAACATCTTTACTAAACTAAATCCTATACTTACTCCCCTTGAGGCTGCACCATTCGCACTGCAGTGATACCAGGTTGGGAATCTAGAGAAGGAAAGGTCTGGGTATTTACCATGTTTATAGTGGGTTTACTGGAGGAAGACCACTGAGCGCTTCTCCTTCCAAAGAAGAGAGAAGATTTCAGATCTCTTTGACGAGACTTTGTAAGAGACTAATCGAGGTCAGTCATGGAAAATAATGAAGGTTAATAATGAAGGTTAACTCAAAAAGAAGCAAACAATAAGCATTGAAGTCTGGCCATAGGGAAGAGGGATGTTGTCATATAGCAGCTTCAAGGACAGCAGTTTCCTGCATGTCATATCCTAGGGGGGAATATGTCACGATATACCCACACATTCTGAGCCTGAAAAAGAACAACAAAAGAACAAAACTCAAACCAAAACAGTAATAAAGCTGGATCGGGGCAAAAAGTCCAATCAAATGTAAAATAAAACCTAGGAAGCTTCTCATGGGGGGAGGGGTTGAACCCAAAATAGAGATCTTACTATATTGTGGGACAACGAGGATATCAGAGACCTAAAGAAGCAGAAAAAAGTTCAAAAGATAGGAGGAAAAGGGAGGTTGAGAGGAGTGCAGTGTGAGAGACAGGCCCCAAAGGGGTGGAAATTTGAAAGGAGCAAAGATGAGAGAAGAGGAGACATAAGCGTGGAGATAGCAGGGATAGGCATACACCCTTTAGCTAGGGAACAATAAGGCCTCTGGAGGTGGACCAAGATATCCTCTTCAGAGTCAGGATACCGCTGTGACGTTTCAGGCTTTGCTATTTTGGTGAGGAGGTCTTCTCCCAAAGGGTCGGTTTAGGGAGGTCAGGGAGTAAAGTAAGATCTGTTACTGCATCCCAGTTCACAATATCCAGTGGAAAAATATTAATTTATGGGAACACTTCCTGCAGATCCGAGAACAAGGAGATTTGGATGCTTCTTCTAGAGTAATGTAAATTGTGCATTTATCACAAAGATGGTTAGTGAGTGGTTTAAGAGCCCTTCTTTTCTGTAGAGTAATGGGAGATAAGTCTTGGAATATTAAGATAATGGTGTCACCTAGTGCAATGTTTTTTGAAGTTCTGGCTATAGCAAGGATCCTCTCCTTATCTTGGAAAATAAAAATGCATCATATAATGTCTCTAGGAAGGTCAGAGTCTCTGGGTGTCTGCCTTAGGCTCTGTGGGCCTTTTCAATAATAAAGGAGGCCTACTGGTTCTCTCCCTGGAGGGTGTCTGCTATATGCTTAATGGTGGCTGGGATCTTCTCATTAGGCACCATTTCTGGGATATCTCTGAAATGGAGGTTGTTCCTCCGACTCCGATTCTCCTTCATCGCTGAGTATAGGGAATTGATATGTAGCTGGCAAGATGAGAGGCACTGCAATACTGCTAAGCTGTGCTCAAGAGAGGCAGCCTAGAAGGACCCTAGATATTCCACTCTGATGGTCTATATGTTGTATCTCATGCTTTAGCACGGAGAGTTTATGGTTAAGAGGTGACAGGGCCTCGGCCAGTGCCTGTTTAATACAGCACCTAGACATAGGTAGGAAACGAGCGACCTCAGAATCTCCTCCGTCATTATGTCCCTCCAGCATACCATCCTCCTCCTCTCTAGAAGCGCGGCCGTCCACCTCCACCATCTTGGATTCTTTAGCTGCAGGCACTCCAGCTTGTTGCTTCAGGAATTTAGCCATTCCTGTTCCTGGATTATGGCACTTGGTCGGTGGGACCAGGTCAGTAGGTCTTGCTCCCTCGATTTTCACCATTTTCAGAACTCCAGGCTTAAGTATGCGAGTCCAGTAGCAAGATGATGAATGGAGCTCAGCAGAAAGCGGCCATGCAGCACAGGCACTAGCTCCGCCCGCCCACTTGCAGTGCTTTATAAAGGCTTTTGTGAATGAAACAGCACTATATGTGCTGTAACAGACTGCAGAATACTAAATCTACCAAAATAAACCCTCTTCCTCTCTCCTAAATCGTGCCACAACTAGGCAGATCTAGAAAGGCTGGGTTACTTGCACAATGTAAGGGTATGGTTAGATATAACTCCAAAAGATTTGTAATCCAGCTTTCGCACACTGATGGATGTCAAATCAAATCAAGTCCCCCTCCAATAATGTGCCAATAAGAAGTGACCCATAGTGTCCCACAATAATATGCCAGTAAGAAGTGCCCCCATAGATGCCCCAAATCATGTGCCAGTAAGAAGTGACTCCGATAGATGCCCTCCCAAACAAGTGCCCTGCCGCCGCCCCCCACTTGTCACCAGGGCCGCGCCGCCTGAGGCGATCGCCTCACCTTGCCTAATTGCCGTGCTGCCCTGCTGACTACACAGGCAATCTTCACATTAGTGAAGCCAAGCCTGACTGCATACCACACACAGGATTGCTCTATTTACTGGTACAAAGATATCTCTTATGGAACTTGAGCCAGGAACTATTTACATTATTGAACAGATTTTAAATAATTCCCAAAGAATCTCTTTAATGAGTCTGATGAGGTCACTTCCTATAAATTTAAAAAGTATCACAATATTTTATTTGAGAAAGACTCAAACAGGGGTTATTCTATGCATATATTTAGTCAATAAGATGAAAGTTCTACATCTGGGGAGCATCATCATATGTGGGGGCACCAAGGGATCACCCTGCTGTGAGGGTGCATTTAGGAGTATCATACCCTGTGGAATACTAAAGGGATATCATATTGTTCGAGGGGCATTAAAGGGGCCTCATTATTGTTGGGGGGCATTGAAAAGACATTCTTACTGTTTGGTCGGCAGGTTCGGCGAACTTTCGTGAAATTTGGATTCGTACGAACCGAGCCTAAAACGAACCTTGCTATAACGGCTGAATAATTGCAGCTACAATAGTGGGAGTCTGATAGGGTATAGTTTCGTTTAGTTGCAGTTGCTATTACAATGAAAAAAGTGGAAAAAATCAAAGTGCAAAAATTGTTGTCGACAGCCAGGTCGACAACATTTGACAGCATTGAAGATGTCCGCTGGAGCAGTCCATGTCATGCCAGAGCACCAAAAACACACGGTATATCGTGGCACCAGCCCAAGAATAGGCTTTGTTGAAGTCGATGCGGTCCCAGTGACATCACAGGTCAGAAGACAGACAGGCGTACCATTTAATTAGACCTTGCGCACCCCAGAACAGGTACACAATAGCCAAGGTGTAAGTGATTACACGGAACATAGGACACAAAGTGCAAGTTGGCAACACGGCAGCATTGCCTTGGACCCAGTAGGGTGGAAAACAGACATTTGACAGTGAAACCAGCAGCAGTAATAGTACTGTATTGGACCCAGTATGGTTGAGAATAGACAATTGACGGAGGAGGAGGCGGCAGCACTTGATTGCACCCAGGCCAGTACGGTTGAGAACAGACAATTGATGGAGGAGGAGGAGGCGGCAGCACTTGATTGCACCCAGGCCAGTATGGTTGAGAACAGACAATTGATGGAGGAGTAGGCAGCAGCATTTGATTGCACCCAGGCCAGTATGGTTGAGAACAGACAATTGACGGAGGAGGAGGCGGCAGCACTTGATTGCACCCAGGCCAGTACGGTTGAGAACAGACAATTGATGGAGGAGGAGGAGGCGGCAGCACTTGATTGCACCCAGGCCAGTATGGTTGAGAACAGACAATTGACGGAGGAGGAGGCAGGAGCACTTGATTGCACCCAGGCCAGTATGGTTGAGAACAGACAATTGACAGAGGAGTAGGCAGCAGCACTTGATTGCACCCAGGCCAGTATGGTTGAGAACAGACAATTGACGGAGGAGCAGGCGGCAGCACTTGATAGCACCCAGGCCAGTATGGTTGAGAACAGACAATTGACGGAGGAGTAGGCGGCAGCACTTGATAGCACCCAGGCCAGCATGGTTGAGAACAGACAATTGATGGAGGAGGAGGCGGCAGCACTTGATAGCACCCAGGCCAGTATGGTTGAGAACAGACAGTTGACAGAGGAGTAGGCGGCAGCACTTGATAGCACCCTGGCCAGTATGGTTGAGGAGACAAGTTGAGGAGGCAGCTTCAGCAGCTCTTGATTGCACCCAGTATGTTTTCAAATAGACAATTGACGGTGGGGGCATTAGTAGGAGCAGTATTATTTTGGACCCAGAAGGGCCTAGTACAGAGAACTGAAGTTGGAAGCTAAGAATATGCACGCTTGTAAAAATCAGTTTTTATACATGACAAAATGTTGATGTAGAGTTCAGCACAGGACAGTTAACGTTAAAAAAAACCCTCTAACATTACAGGTAGTCTAGTAGGATACGGATACGGTTCAATAGACAGACAACCTCACCCACAGAATCCATGAGGTGAAGAAAGGACATTTAAAAAGGCACAGATTCAAGAAAGCTTTACGCCAGTTCCATTATCCAAAAATATGTGTCCAATTTTCATGAAATGGACACCTCACTGGCACTCGCTTTACAAATTGACGCAACTACTCTGGTGTCAAACCTGTTGAATCTGGGCCTATGGCTGTTGGCGAGACATATATATATATATCTTTGTTACACCAGTTTGATGTCCTAACCGAGTGCAGCGCCCAACCCAATGGATGTATGCTTTTGTGTTTTTAGTGCTGTCACCAGCTGGCTTAAAGGGAACCTGTCATCTCGGAACCCCCCCTGAACTAGAGTAAGCGTTGTATAGTGTAAGTGATGCTGAATCCGAATATGTAAGCTTTATCTTCATACTCACTTCCATTCTGATGCTGTGCTCCCACAAACCTGCAGTAAAATGCACTCAGTGGACTCTTCTTTGAGTCCTCTCCATTATGTGAGTGAGCACCGGAGTCCACTGAGTGCATTTTACTGCAGGTTTGTGGGAGCACAGCGTCGGAATGGAAGTAAGTATGAAGATAAAACGTACATATTCGGATTCAGCATCACTTACACTATACAACACTTACTCTAGTTCAGGGGGTGTTTCGGAGATGACAGGTTACCTTTAAAGGATAAGTCCGGGCAATTTATAAGTTTCTGGTTCAAGTAAGGGCACAGAAAGTTATTAATTGCCTGGACTTATCTTTTAAAGTGGGTAGGGGAAAAACCCCTGATGGGGTATGGGAGTGACCTTCCCGCCCTCTCTTTGGTCACTCCCAAAAAACCTCACCCTATGGGTACCTTCACATGTGGCTGCGGGTCTGCTGAGTAAAATCCACAGGGCATTTTTATACCGTTCACCAAACGGCGTTCAGTACTATGGTGCCGTCCGGACATACGCAGTTCTGCGCTGAACTGGGTATTTGCGTCCAGCCCCATAGTACTGAAGGTGGCATAAAATCAGCCAACGATGTGTTGTGGATTTTAGGCAGCAGAGAACCCCAAAAAAGCATCCCATTGTAAAGGCACCCGTAAATAAGGCAAGTTAACCTGCCTTTCAGCAACTGTTTGTTGCTGTAACTAACTGTGGAGGTTTTTTATATCACAGTTGAAGGACAGCATCCTCCGTGATATATACCCCATAGACAGCCTTATTCCACGCGTGACTGCATGAGAGGTGTGAAATCATTCGCACAGAGAAGAACCCCATCGGGATTTGCGGTGCGAGATTTTACTACTCTCATGATATCAACAAAATACCTCAAGAACAGTTAGTACCCACTCACAAAACGGTGAGTAGTGTTCCAGGGATAGAACCCCACGGCTATAGTTCACAAAAGGTGAAATCCTCACTTTGTGAAGCATAGTCGTGGGGATTATTTTAGGGATGGTACTGTTCTTGGGGTATGGGTTGGACGGTGCACCGGTGTGAGGCATTAAGCTGGTGTGGAGATGTTAAATGGCCAACACACCATGGGCATTAAATTTGGAGATGGGGTTCTGTTTATTCAAATGTAGCCAAATGAAGTAGGGAATTTTTAAGGTGATTTTGTTTAATTTGGGGTCTAAGGGGGGAACATTACTTAATACATTAAATTACGGATTTTTACGTTGGGCACATATTTAGGATATTAAGGTCAGTTTCTTGGACACACGGATTGCCATGCAAGACGGGTGACTGATGACTTAGTCATTCACATCAGGCGGGGGGGGTGGTATAATCCGATGTAATCCAGGCACGATTCATCTTTAGAAAAGTCAGCATCTCACTGTGGCAAGATAGCCTCGTTCTTTGCGGTGTTACGATGTTACCCGCCACACTGAACACCCTCAGCAGGCACAAAGCGATGTGCTTATCTTTCCCCAGGCGGAAGAACTGCCAGACAACAGAGGACCGTGGTTTGCTGACAGCCACGGGAGGTCTTGCTGGCTGTTGACTGCCACTGCTGCCTGAGGGTGCCCTCTCAGGACCAAGGCTTTGAGAGGGTGATCTCTGCCTGGTAGCTTCTCTTCTACCCCTCCCTCTTGTGCCTCGGTTCCTTGCAACAGTGGGATGTTGCTGCGTCGGTGGCACCTCTATTTCCTCCCCTGATGATGCCGAGGATAATGCTTCTTGAGGGCGCCACGTCCAATCAGCGACATCATCATCAAACTCAGCACTGCTACTTTCCTCCGTTGGCTGGGACAGGATATCAGGTGTGGCACTGGATGCCCCTCCCTGGCTCTGTTGACTGCTTACAGCCAACACCTCCTCTGGAGTCTCAGTACGTTCCACCCGCTGACTTTGGTGGACTTCCTCCTCCTCCTCATCACTAAAAAGTGGTAGAGACTCCAAGGGCAGATCAAGGTTTGCCAAGAGTTCCCTGGCAGAAGGTGCCCCAAAGGTGAGTGGCATTCTAATAACAGGGGACGGGGCAGAGGACTCTCGCTGACCGTCCCATGTAAGGGTGGTGTCGGATGATCCAGCCGATGCTTGACTCCTCGTTTGGGAGCTTTGGGCGGTGGAACTGGAGAATTGGGTAAGCCAATCTAGAACCGCTGGCTGTGTGGTTCTTACATGACCAGTGGGCGTCAGGGGTAGCTGCACTCTGCTGCCACGCCTGTTACCCCGGCTGCCACCGGGCCTGGTGCTGCCACTTCTCCTACCCTCACCGCCTGCTGTTGCACTCCTTGCCTGGGAAGTGCTGGAAGTAGGACGCTTGGACATATTTTTATTTGGGTGTGGGAAAATGAAATTATGTATTTTTTATATACTTTTTTAAACTTTATTTTTTTTATAACTTTTTTAATTTTTTTTTAACTTTTTTAACTTTTTTTTTTAACTTTTTTTATAACTGTTTTTTTTTTTTACTTTTTTTTAAACTTTGTTTGTTGTGGCTAAACGGGGTTGACGGCACCCAGCAGAGCAGCAACGTGTAGCGTGTACTATCGGTCACGGGACAGGAATGCTACCTGTCCTGACTCTTTTCTCACTTTTCTCTCCCTATTTCTTTTTTTATCTCCCTATCTCTCCCTAGATCTCACAATTTGTTTTTATTTAGATGCCTATCTCTCCCTATCTCTACCTATCTCTTGATTTCTCAGCCTCTTTCCCTATCTATCACCTTATCTTCTATATCTAGCTTTCTCTTCCTCTCTCCTGCTTCTCTCACTAACCCTTTCTATTCCTTCTCTATCTCTCCCTGTATCTATCTAGTTATTTGGCTATCTATCTATCTATATCTTTTCTCTCTCTATCTAATACTAAGCTCCTTTCTCTCTGATGTCTGGCGACGCACTGACAAGATGTCAGCGCGCTCAGGCACTTCAGGGGCTGTGGGGTGACGTCACACAGCTTGTTTTTCACAGAAAACCAGGATACAAGGGATTATAGGAGTAATAATCCCTTGTATCCTGGTCTATTCTATGAAAAAAGTACAGTTTTGTGTCGCGTTTTTTTTTTTTTTAACCAGATTTGTTACGAACTTTTTCAAAGTTCGGTTCGGTGACGAACCGAACTTTTGGCAAAGTTCATAACGAATCTGGTTCGTTACAGTTTGGCTCGCTCATCCCTAGTCGGCAGAAAGGAGATTAGGTGGGTTTGGAGGTGTGGATTATAGTAAAATAAAATAATAATAATTCAGCGCTACACGCCACCGGTGTTGTCCCTCCTTATATATTTTTTTGTTTTTCAGCTCGGACCTTCATCCTACAGCAGACTCAGGTATGTGGACCTTTACCAAAAGTACTTGAGTATCCCTGTTCTAGATCATCAAGTGCCATATTAAATAGATTTTAGAGTATCTGTTTCAGCAGCATAATATCCATACATTTTGTTTTTACAAAGAAAAGAAACATTCGATAAATTTCTATTTTTGTGCGCCTTAATCTATTCAGTCACAACAATGTTTAACTGGTCTGTCGCCTTGACATGTATTTTTATATGTACCCTTCGGGCTATTTCTTTATCACACAGTGTGAATTACATCACAGCTTCCGTTCTTTTATGCAAAGTGACAAGGAATGAATAACAACAACTTAATGTGCATATAAATAATTTACACAGGAATAAAGTAACTACAAAAGTAGAAATACTGACTATATATTGTAAAAGTAAAAAAAAAACATATCTGCACCATGTAGCCATTAAATAGAATATGAAAAAAATTGAGATTTCTCAATTGTGTGATCACAATTTACAATTGTGTCATCAACTTTTTAAATATTGTATGTATCAACCACTTTTTAAATATTGTAACTAGAGAGGAGCAAAGTTTTTAAAAGTTCAAATGGGCTGCTTCGTCGAATTTTACAAAAAATGACAAAAAAAGAATTACACGAAGCACATTGGGCCCACAATGGGCCCACATCATTGAAACCCTCAGATGCCACGTTATCCCGCCACAGTTATCTTGCTTTAAGATCCAGAGTGAAATCTCGAGCAGAGCGTGATGACGTCAGCACGTCAGCCGGCACAGTGAAGTCATACAAGATTGCATCAGTCTCTTTGCGCTCAAATCAATGAGGTACACTGATGAGCAAAAGGGTAACAATGTTTTGAACTTATCACTTTAAGGCTTCATATCTCACCATATACTACAGTTTTGAATGTGAGACTATGATCATAGACAATAATCTTGGCTATCTCATACATAAATTGGATTTATAAATAATTAGCATACGATTAGTTATGCAGATTCTTGTCATGCAACCACATTGTTATCGTTTTGCTCCTAAAATTCAAATTTTTTTTTTTTTTTATAAATCCACTTTTGGCTTTCAACGCTGCCTGAATCCCTCTGGGCAAGTTCTCGATCAGATTCAAGCATAATCTTTTCCCAGGTCTATTCTACACGATCCCAATGTTGGTGCATACTGGTTGATTCACTTGGGTTCGAATGGCTTGAGGTCTGGGGACTGTGAAGGTCAATGCAGCACCTCCACTTCATTGCCATTGAACCATTTCTTTGCCAATCTCAATGTATGCTTCAGGTCACTGTCTTGCTGGAACACTATGTCGTCCTTTTCATACTCACGTTGTACTCGAGTGTATAAATTAACTCATCTTGTAGGATACTCATATATAGCTCAGTACTGAGACCACCATCAATCCTGGTCAAGTATCCAATGTCTTTGGCTGTGAAACAACCCCATATCATGAGGCTTCCTCCACCGAACTTGACAGTTCCTTCAATTTGGTGATCCATTAGCCTCCTTTTCCCTTGTTTCTTCCAGATGCATTTGCACCAATCATAGCTCAGTCTATTGACTTTCATCTCATCACTCCAAATCACCCATTTCCAATCTTCTACTGTCCACTGTTCATATTTTTTTGCAAACTCGAGCTGACGCTTCTGATGATATTCAAGTCAAAGCTTCTTCACCTTTTTTTGGGCAACCATTCCAGACTTGTTTATTGTGCGTCACTTGATGCCTGCATGGACTTCTGTGATATTACTATTATGAAGCATACAAGCCCTTCCACTGCCGTGTTTGTCAAGCCAGAACTGATAGACCTTGTGATGAGCCAATTTGTTGACTCTGATATTTGCATGGACTTCCACCCCTTGGAAAATGGATGTCATTTTGTACTCTTCCAACTGTCATGGCACTCACATGATGCAGTTTGGCAATTTTCTTGGCCAAGATATCACTATCAATGAGCTGGATAATGCTGCTCCTGGATTTGAACCAGTGACTTTTCGCTTGAGAATCAACCTACAGTAATAACACACTGAGCTATTAGGGAATGTGTGAACAGGTTGTAATTTGCAGTATACAAGAAGAAAAATATTGTTCCACCAGGAGCAAAACAGTAACAACGCAGTTACATAACAAGAATCTGCATAACTAATCAAATGCTAAAAAGTTGCTAGTTCAATTTATCTATGAGATAGCCAAGATGACTGTCTTACACTATACACTGTTACCATTTGTTCACTATAAGAAAAATCCATGAGGAGAAATTCATTTGCATGTGATTTACCAGAAGCAAAAGAGCAAATAACAGCAAAATCACTTGGTATTTCTTGCAGCACTCCCAATTAGCATAATGAAGACTGCCAGGAAGCCAGTCAGCATTTGTTTTATGTGTCATTAATGTTGTATTCAATTCCTTCCATCGTGTAGACCATAAAAAGATTAATTTTAGGAAATTAATCCCATTCTAATTGCAACTTAATTTGAACTTCTTCCAAAGGAAATTACTAAGAAATGTTCTTTTCATCCTTAATTACCTGCCTTTAACACAGAGGTTAAAGCACAGACAGAGGTACTAGATTATTACAGCGAATTTCTATTAATTTATGTATTATGGTTCTAACTTTTCTGTACATAAGATATTGTTTAAAACTATTCTAAATAATTAAAGAAATAACTAAACTAAAAATCAGCCAGTGAAGTCCTCAAATTGGGAAAATTTGCATTTTGAAACCTATTTAACATGGGGCCTACTTATATAGTGATCTTCTGGGATTCCATGAATGAAGATCAGCACTCCTAGTGTGGAATCCATTAGCTGATTTAAGTTAATAGTTAGCAATATTAAATTCAGGAGGAAGAAATCATAGTCCATCAAGCAAAAAGGACAGGGGTGGCACAGTTTAAGCAAAGCAATAATATCAGCATTCAAGATGAAAGGCAAATAGATAAAGGAAAGTCAGTAGCAATGAATCAATGAAGTCAATCCAAGCAAGGAATGAAAAAACCTATTGCTCAGGCAAGGTGCAGTCGGTCCTTAGAGATATATTTCAATGTTGAAAGAGATAAGGATTGTTTAGTTGATGAACTGTGTGTGTTCAGGTTACATAGTAGAGCCATTGAGCAAAGACAGCAGAGCTGAATTTTAAATATGGAATCCTGTCAGTGCTGGTGGACATAGCAGGCAGAGAGCATGACAGTATCCTTCTTTATGCCCTCCATTACTTAAGATTATTAATAAATTTGTGAATGAAAACTGGATCATTTGTGTTCTCCAAAGGTTCCACAAATAGCATAAATAAGGTAGGCGTCCAATTTAGAATATATGTGTCACAGTGAAAATCTGAGCGCTAAAATAAAACAAAAAATACTTTATTTTAATCAGCTTAAAAATAGGGTGAACAGGAAAGCCCTCAGTACATTTAGCTGGCACACAAGAACCGCAGAAGTGCACAAGAATATGTGCTAAAAAGGCACCGGGTTAATTGTATATTTATCTGGAAGTAACAATGTATCTCCCGGCAGGTGGAGAAGGTTGCGGGCTATAATCCTCCCTCACTAACCTAACTCCAGACAGAACTCAAGTGCCTCTGTCCTTGTGGCTATACACTCAACATCAGGTCAGTATGTCGCTCGACGCGTTTCTGGGCACACAATTATGCCCTCATCAGGAGCCTATTGCATACTAACTGAATTTGCCACATAAACCCAACAAAGACAGACAAAGTTTGTAAAGTTCATAGTAATATGAATCCAAGGGGAATCTGGAACTGGTAGAGGATGCAATATTCTGTAAATATAGAAAATTCTTATGGTCTGTATAGATGCTCACTGGGTGATGATCACCTTCCAGCTGGTATCTCCAGTCTTCTAAGGCCAACTTGACTGCTAGAAGTTTACTATCTAATACTGTAATTCTTCTTTGCTGGAGAAAATGCTTTATAGAAAAACTCATGGTTTAGGTTTCCCTTTTATTTCACTTTAGTGACAGTCATCAACCCGCAGGGAAAAAAGCTTAGTGATGTCAGGGCCTTTTTTTATATCTACGAAGGTAGCTTTAGCTTGAAGCATCCAGTTTCTGGGGTTAACCATTTTATTGGTTAGAGCAGTAATATGACATTTTAGTAGAAAAGTGGGGAATAAATTAGCAATAATATTTAGTAAAACCTATTTCTCTTCATCATCTTGGAGATGTTTTTCCACCTTGATTGGAGTTAAATTGTAGTGCATATAGTTGACAGGATATGATTTGGAAAGACACACCATTGTCTATAATGTCTCACAGCTGACAATACATATCAGAGCTGAAACCAAGCCATCAGGAGGAAAGAACTGCTATATAGCTCAAAATTGTGTGGAGGCACAGATCTGGAAAATGGTACAAAACTGTTTCTGCTACACTGAAAGCTCCTAAGAGCACAGTGGCCTCCATAAGTTTTAATTGAAAGACATTTGAGAGTGGCCTTGGTAAGAGAGGTGACAAAGAACCCAATGGACACTGACTGAGCTCCAAAGTTCCTGTGTACAGATGGGAGAAATTTTCAGAAGGTCAACCATTATTGCAGCACTCCACCAATCTAGATTTTATGGCAAAATGGCCAGAAAGAAGCCTCTCCTCAGTAAAAGACACATGAAAGCCCACCCACAGTTTGCAAAAAAAAAAAACACCCAAAGGACTCTCAGACTGTGAAACAAGATTCTCTGGTCTGGCGAAATCAAAACTGAACATTTTGGCCTCAATTCTAAGTGTCGTGTTTGGTGGAAACCAAACATTGCTCATCATCTACCCAATAACTTCCCTACAGTGAAGCATGGTGTTAGCAACATCATGCTTTGGGTTTTTTCCAACGCTGAGACAGGAAGACTGGTCAGGATTGAGGGAAATCTGATCTCAGCAAAGTACAGAGATATTCTTAATGAAAATCTGATCCACAGTGCTCTGGACCTCAGACTGGGCTAAAAGTTTAACTTCCAACAAGACTAAGCACACAGCGAAGACAACAAAGGATTGGCTTAGGGATGACTCTTTGAATGTTCTTGAGTGGTCCATTCAGAGACTACGACTAGAGATGAGGACGAAGTGGAATTTCAGGAATTATTTGATTCGCACCGAATTAGAATTTCCTGACAATTCGTGGTGACGAATCTTTATTTTTTTTGTCCACTAAAATGGCAGCTGCACTTGTTTGACATGGAGAAAGGAACATAAGGGAGGGAGGGATCACCCACAATGCCATGCATGCAGCCAATCAGCAGCTAGCCAGCCCTGTGATGTCACAGCCCTATAAATAGTGTCAGCTATTTTAGATTCTGTCATTCTACAGTGAACTCAGTGCAGGGACAGACGTTTGCAGGAGCTAGGGCAACTGATAAAAAACCTCCTGAAAAGTGCAAATTGCTGAATAGAAGTGTAGGGAAAGGATATGAATTGAAGTATTGAAGCAGAACAGGCTTTCATTGGGGTGTTTAGAGACAGTACAGTGAACTTAGTGCAAGGAGAGACGTTTGCAGGGGCTAGGCAAAGTGTTACAAAACCTCCTGAAAAGTACAAATTGCTGAATAGAAGTGTAGGGAAAGGATAGGGATTGATGTATTGAAGCAGAATAGGCTTTTATAGGGGTGTTTAGAGACAGTGTGAGATCTGGAAAGAAGTTCAACCACAGGTTAATAGGAAAAATCGTATTATACCTTGGTTTCAGTGACTGGGATTCAAAATAGCCATGCTACAGCTGCACATGTCAGGTTTGTCTGTGTAATTCTGGTTATTGGGGTTTTGTTAACCCTTGTGCGCTGTCATTACATTTAGTACAGCACTTTATTGTGGTTTTAGTGTTGGGGCTTATTAGCTGTGTTGCAGTGGGACAATGGCAGCCCTTTGTAGCGTGTATTGTTCTCAAGAAAAAGAGTTTTAGTAGGCGTACAGCGCCAAAGTTCTGTATTTTAAAAGCTACTGGCATTTATTGCTGTTGACAAAAAAATGTATTATTCGCTCAGTGTTGAACTGAGACAATTACAGCCCGTTGTAGCGTGTATTATTCTCAAGAAAAAGATTATTACTAGGCATACAATGCCAAAGTTCTTTCTAGTAAAGTGTTCTACCAGCTATTAGTGTTTTGAAAAAACGTTTTATTCGCTTGGTATTGAACTGAGACAATTACAGCCCGTTGTAGCGTGTAACATTCTCAAGAAAAAGATTATTACTAGGCGTACAGCGCCAAAGTTCAATCTAGTAAAGTGTTCTACCAGCTATTAGTGTTTTAAAAAAACATATTATTCGCTCGTTGTTGAACTGAGACAATTACAGCCCGTTGTAGCGTATATTATTCTCAAGAAAAAGATTATTACTATGCGTATAGCGCCAAACTTCTATATTTTAAAAGCTACTGGCATTTATTGCTGTTGCCCAAAAAACGTATTATTCACTCCGTGTTGAATTGAAACAATTACAGCCCGTTGTAGCATGTATTATTCTCAAGAAAAAGAGTTTTACTAGGCGTACAGCGCCAAAGTTCTATCTAGTAAAGTGTTCTACCAGCTATTAGTGTTGCAAAAAAACATACTATTCGCTCGTTGTTGAACTGAGACAATTACAGCCCGTTGTAGCGTATATTATTCTCAAGAAAAAGATTATTACTATGCGTATAGCGCCAAACTTCTATATTTTAAAAGCTACTGGCATTTATTGCTGTTGCCCAAAAAACGTATTATTCACTCCGTGTTGAATTGAAACAATTACAGCCCGTTGTAGCATGTATTATTCTCAAGAAAAAGAGTTTTACTAGGCGTACAGCGCCAAAGTTCTATCTAGTAAAGTGTTCTACCAGCTATTAGTGTTGCAAAAAAACTTATTATTTGCTTGGTGTTGAAGTGGGAGAATTACAGCCCTTTGTAGCTCGTTTTAATTTTCTTTTTATTTATTTATTTGATCTAACAGCATGTCAGACAGAGAAGTGACAGACCCTGCACAGGGGAGTGGCAGAGGCCTAAATGTTTCTGGTGCTTGTGCAGGACACAGCAGAGTAAGAGGGCATGGCTGCAGGGGTCACTTTGAGAGGCCTGAGTTCCCGGTGTTATCTAAAGGTCGTGTCTTGAACAGAAACCCAGCGGTTCTTGGGTGGTTGACTCAATCTTCGACTTTGTCGCAAAGGGCATCAGACACCCCAGCCACATTAACATGGTGGCGGCAGCAGCATGACATCAGCACCCTGCCACCCATCATTGAAGGTCCGCCGGACTAATGGGCAGCCAAACAAGATTTGTGCCCACAATTTGCGTAGTTTGCTCCAGAAAAGCTGTCCTGCCCGCCAGTAGTCTGGTTATTGAGGTTTTGTTAACCCTTGTGCGCTGTAGTTACATTTAGTACAGCATTTTTTTGCTGTTTTACTGTTGGAGCTTATTAGCTGTGGTGAAGTGGGAAAATGGCAGCCCTTTGTAGCGTGTTTTATTGTTAAAAATTTTTTTTACTAGGCATACAGCGCCAAAGTTTTATCTAGTAAAGTGTAGCAGCTATTAGTGTTGCAGAAAAACATATTATTCGCTCTGCGTTGAAGTGGGACAATTACAGCCCGTTGTAGCGTATATTATTCTCAAGAAAAAGAGTTTTACTAGGCGTAAAGCCCAAAAATTCTAAATAGTAAAGTGTTCTACCAGCTATTAATGTTTTAAAAAAAACGTATTATTTGCTCCGTGTTGAAGTGAGACAATTACAGGCCGTTGTAGCGTGTATTATTCTCAAGAAAAAGATTATTACTAGGCGTATAGCACCAAAGTTCTATATTTTAAAAGCTACTGGCATTTATTGTTGTTGACAATAAAACGTATTATTCGCTCGGTGTTGAACTGAGACAATTATAGCCCATTGTAGCGTGTATTATTCTCAAGAAAAAGAGTTTTACTAGGTGTACAGTGCCAAAGTTCTGTATTTTAAAAGCTACTGGCATTAATTGCTGTTGACAAAAAAAACTTATTATTTGCTCCTTGTTTAAGTGAGACAATTACAGACTGTTGTAGCGTGTATTATTCTCAAGAAAAAGATTATTACTAGGCGTAAAGCGCCAAAATTCTATCTAGTAAAGTTTTCTACTAGCTATTAGTGTTTTAAAAAAATGTATTATTTGCTTCGTGTTGAAGTGAGACAATTACAGGCCATTGTAGCGTGTTTTAATTTCCTTTTTATTTATTTATTTGATCAAACAGCATGTCAGGCAGAGTAGTGACAGGCCCTGCACAGGGGAGTAGAAGAGGCCTAAATGTTTCTGATGCAGGCACAGGTCGCAGCAGAGTAAGGGGACGTGGCAGCAGGGGTAACATTGAGAGGCCAGAGCTCCCGGTGTCATCTAGCGATCGGGTCTTGACCAGCAACCCAGCGGTTCTTGAATGGTTGACTCGGTCTTCAATTTCATCCCAAATGACTTCAGAAACCCCCAGGCAAGAATCGGTGGGTTCGTCAGACACAACCCTTAGTTGGCATGGCCCGGGGAGCAGGCCCTGTGCGCTCACCTGTCCTCAACCTGCCTTTGTCCTTTTCTGTTCCCTCTGCCAGAGAAGTAATGTATGCTGTGGGCTCAGCTCCGCTTTACAGCGAGGACGAGCTACTGGAGGAGGGTCAGCAGCTACTGGAGTACAGTCAGCAGCTACTGGGCAGCCAAGATGTGGAGGAGACATCCGCAGCTTCCTCAGTTAGGCAGGCTACTAGTGATGAGGAGAGTGGCGTTGGAGCTAGGGTTGCGCGCGGTAAGACTCCTGACCCACAGAGAGTCGAGGAGGACATCAGCGACGTGCAGACACTATTCGATGATGATGAAGCCGATCGCACTTGGGAGCCGGATGAATTAGGGCCTTCATCATCATCATCAGGAGAAGAGGGTGGCAACTTGCCCATGAGGCAGTGACGGAGCCAGCAGGTCGCTAGCGTTGCCGGGAGTCAGCAGGGTGGCAGCAGCGGGAGGTCGGGAGCCAAACATGCCCGAGGTAGACCACCCACTTCGCAGGAGCCTACCGGGCCCGAAAGTAGTGGTGCAGCGGTTCAAGGAGGCAGTGGCGGTAGCAGGCAGTCAGTGAGGAGTATTGGGGGTAAATTCACGTACTCGGCGGTGTGGCAGTTTTTCGAAGCGTGGCCAGGGTGCCAGTGTTGGCACCATGGCCCTGCGTCAGCATATGCAGCATCACCATAAAGTGGCCTGGGAGAACCGTGGCTCCATTGCGGTGGTCCAACCTGCAGCAGCCACACCAGCAATTTGGCCAGGCCATGCCGCTTCCGCCTCCACGTTCTCATGCCATCACTCCTGCGACATTGTCTGCCTCCTCACCCTCCAACGTGTCCTCAGTCTCCACTGCAGGGACAATTCACAGTGCCCTACCAACATAGCACATGTGTAGGGCACGGCGGTGTCATGCGGTTCTACACCTCGTTTGCTTGGGCGAACAGAGTCACACAGGTGAGGAACTGCTCCGCGTCATTCATCAAGAAATCCAATCCTGGCTTTCCCCGCGACAACTCAAAATGGGACAAAATGGGAACAATGGTGACCGACAACGGGAAGAACATGGTGTCTGAGCTGCGTCAAGGAGGGCTGTGCCATGCGCCCTGCATGGCGCATGTGTTCAATCTGGTTGTCAAGCAGTTCCTAAAGTCTTCTACCCATCTGCAAGACATCCTAAAAATGGCCCGGAAACTTTGCATGCACTTCAGCTACTCCTACACCGCCAAGCACACCCTCCTTGAGCTGCAGCGGCAGAACGTCATCCCCCAATATAGGCTGATATGTGACGTTTCCACCCGTTGGAATTCCACCCTCCATTTGTTGGACCGACTGTACGAACAGAGAAAGGCCATAAATGATTTCTTAATGATCCAAGCTGACAGAGGTACTCCCCTGTGTAACTTCGATGTTAGCCAGTGGCAGCTAATGCGTGACACCTGCAGGTTGTCGTGCCCTTTAAGGAGGCCACTTTATTTGTCAGTCGCCAGGACTACGGGATGAACAACATCATTCCACTCATTCATATCCTGGAAAAGATGCTGTTAAAGCTGGCTGGTCAGGGGACAGGAGATGTGGCGACTACATCTCACGGCCACATGAGCCCTGTGGGGGCTGAACTGGAGGAGGAGGAGGAGGAGGACATTGGAGCACAAATAATTCCTAGAGAAATGGGTAGTTTCTTTGCCCAGATGACAGGAGAGGAGGAGCAGGAGCAGCCAGCGGAGCTAAGGGGAGATGAGGAAGAGGAGGCAGAGGACCCAGACACACCGTGGCAGTATGCAGTGGAGGCAGGGAGTCCCTCCGAGTCACTTGCACAAATGGCCCGATGCATGCTCACTTGATTACGTAGTGACAGCCAAATTGTCACCATTCGGCAGAGGGATGAGTACTGTCTCTCCCCCCTATTAGACCCTCGCTACCGGTCCAAAATGGAGGTCTTTTTTTACAGGGAGAGGGAGGACAAACTGAACTACTATAGAGACATCCTATGTAGTCAGTTGGCCGCTGCCTATCTGCGCCATCGTCCTTACTCTCATAGGTCTGACCGGGTGGGCCCTCTCCCTGCCATGGCTGCTGGGGGGTAGGGGTGGCAGTAGCAGTACCAGCTCCATCAGCAGCAGCCTGAGTCTAGAGTCGCTGATGAGCAGCTTTCTTCACCCGCATAGTGAAGAAACTACTTACCAGCAGCATCAGCTAGACATGGAGGAGGACCTGAAACAGCAGGTGGTGGTATACTTGGACAGCACCCTGCCACCCATCATAAAAGATCCGCTGGACTACTGGGAAGCCAAACTAGTTTTGTGGCTGCAATTTGCCGAGTTTGCTCTAGAAAAGATGTCCTTCCCGGATAGTAGTGTGGCATTAGAGCGGGTGTTTAGTGTAGCGGGGGCCATAGTTACACCAAGGAGAACTCGCCTATCCACCCAAAATGTGGAGAGACTAACTTTTGTCAAGATGAATCAGGCATGGATCAGCCAGATTTTCCAACCACCCGCCTGATGTCACACAACTGATGCCAAGTGCTCCTTCTTACACCCACCATCGTCAGCAGCAATGTCGGCATGCCACTCTGTAGTCTGCTGATGCAGCTGCTACTGCATCCATAATGTCGTCGTACAATTCTGTAGTCTGCCTATGCTGCTGCTGCTACTACTACTGCCTCCATAATGTTGTTGTTCCACTCCAGTCTGCTGATGCTGCTGCTGCTACTACTACTGCCTCCATAATGTTGACGTTCCACTCTGTGGCCTTCTGATGCAGCTGCTGCTACTGCCTCCATAATGTCGTTCCACTCTGTAGTCTGCCGATGATGCTACTACTGCTGCTGCCACTTGCACACTCTGTCGTTGTGCCACTCTGTGACCTCGAAAATCTACTGACTGACATTTTCAATCTTGTCGTGATCCTCCTTCACCTCGAAATTCTACTGACTGACATTGTCAATCTTTTTGTTAGGATTCTCCTCCACCTTGAAATTCTACGGACTGACATTTTCATTCTTCTTGTGATTCTCCTTCTCCTCGAAATTCTACTGACTGACATTGTCAATCTTTTCGTTCGGATTCTCCTTCTCCTCGAAATTCTACTAACTGAAATTGTCAATCTTGTCGTTGGGTCACTGTGTGACCTCATGTCATTGTGCTACTCTGTGGCCTCAAAATGATACCAACTCTGCCATTTTCAATGTTGTTGTGCAACTCTGTGGCCTCAAAATTCTACCGACTCTGCCATTTTCAATGTCGTTGTGCCACTCTGTGGCCTCAAAATTATACTAACTCTGGCATTTTCAATGTCGTGCTACTCTGTGGCCTCAAAATTCTACCGACTCTACCATTTTCAGTGTCGTTGTGCCACTCTGTGACCTCGAAAATCTACTGACTGACATTTTTAATCTTGTAGTGATTCTCCTTCACCTCGAAAATCTACTGACTGACATTTTCAATCTTGTAGTGATTCTCCTTCACCTCGAAATTCTACTGACTGACATAGTCAGTGGAATTTCGAGGAGAAGGAGAATCCGAATGAAAAGATTGACAATGTCAGTCAGTAGAATTTCGAGGAGAAGGAGAATCCGAATAAAAAGATTGACAAACATTTTCAATCTTGTCGTTGGGCCACTGTGTAACCTCCTAATTCTGCTACTACGGCTGCTGCCACTTCCACGGTCTGTCATTGTGCCACTCTGTGGCCTCAAAATTATACCAACTCTGTCATTTTCAATGTCGTTGTGCCACTCTGTGGCCTCAAAATTCTACTCTCTCTGCCATTTTCAATGTCGTTGTGCCACTCTGTGGCCTCAAAATTATACCAACTCTGCCATTGTCAATGTCGTTCTGCCACTCTGTGGCCTCAAAATTCTACCAACTCTGCCATTTTCAATGTCATTGTGCCACTCTGTGGGCTCAACATTATACCAACTCTGCCATTTTCACTGTCGTTGTGCCACTCTGTGGCCTCACAATTCTACTGACTGACATTTTCAATCTTGTAGTGATTCTCCTTCACCTCGAAAATCTACTGACTGACATTTTCAATCTTGTAGTGATTCTCCTTCACCTCGAAATTCTACTGTCTGACATTGTCAATCTTTTTGTTCGGATTCTCTTTCATCTCGAAATTCTGCTGACTGACATTTTCAATCTTCTTGCGATTCTCCTTCTCCTCGAAATTCTACTGACTGACATTGTCAATCTCGTCTACCGACTCTGCCATTTTCAATGTCGTTGTGCCACTCTGTGGCCTCAAAATTATACTAACTCTGGCATTTTCAATGTCGTGCTACTCTGTGGCCTCAAAATTCTACCGACTCTACCATTTTCAGTGTCGTTGTGCCACTCTGTGACCTCGAAAATCTACTGACTGACATTTTCAATCTTGTAGTGATTCTCCTTCACCTCGAAAATCTACTGACTGACATTTTCAATCTTGTAGTGATTCTCCTTCACCTCGAAATTCTACTGACTGACATAGTCAGTGGAATTTCGAGGAGAAGGAGAATCCGAATGAAAAGATTGACAATGTCAGTCAGTAGAATTTCGAGGAGAAGGAGAATCCGAATAAAAAGATTGACAAACATTTTCAATCTTGTCGTTGGGCCACTGTGTAACCTCCTAATTCTGCTACTACGGCTGCTGCCACTTCCACGGTCTGTCATTGTGCCACTCTGTGGCCTCAAAATTATACCAACTCTGTCATTTTCAATGTCATTGTGCCACTCTGTGGGCTCAACATTATACCAACTCTGCCATTTTCACTGTCGTTGTGCCACTCTGTGGCCTCACAATTCTACTGACTGACATTTTCAATCTTGTAGTGATTCTCCTTCACCTCGAAAATCTACTGACTGACATTTTCAATCTTGTAGTGATTCTCCTTCACCTCGAAATTCTACTGTCTGACATTGTCAATCTTTTTGTTCGGATTCTCTTTCATCTCGAAATTCTACTGACTGACATTTTCAATCTTCATGCGATTCTCCTTCTCCTCGAAATTCTACTGACTGACATTGTCAATCTCGTCGTTGGGTCACTGTGTGACCTCAATTCTGCTACTATGGCTGCTGCCACTTCCACGGTCTGTCATTGTGCTACTCTGTGGCCTCAAAATTATACCAACTCTGCCATTTTCAATATCATTGTGCCATTCTGTGGCCTCAAAATTATACCAGCTCTGCTATTTTCAATGTCATTGTGCCACTTGCACACTGTGTAGGTCAAACTTGACAATGGTTGACACTTGTTCTACGTCAATTCCTCTGGCACAGACATTAGTGGCGATGTGAAATTTTCCCTTCCCATATCTGTTGTCGTGCCACTCTGGCCTTGTAACCTCGTCGTGCCACTCCAGCCTGATCTCAAAATTCTGCTACTATGGCTGCTACCACTTGCTAAGTCTGTCATTGTGCCACTCTGGGACCTCGAAATTCTACTAATTCTACTGCTGCCACTTCCAAACTCTGTCATTGGGCCTCTCTGTGACCTCATACTTCTGCTACTACGGTTGCTGCCACTTGCCCACCCTGTCGTTATGCCACTGTGTGGCCCCATAATGCTACAGCTATTGCCACTGCCTCCTATATACTGTCGTTGTGCCGCTCTGTGGTCTCCAGATGCTAAAGCTGCTGTCACTGCCACCTCTACCTTGTCGTCGTGCCACTCTGTGGTCTTCTGATGCTGCTGTCACTGCCATTTCCACACGGTCAGCCCCATAACTGCCCAAATAGTAAAGTGTGCAGCGATTTTATCGATTTTAGCCTGTTATCTGCGTGTCATACTGGCTCACAGTATTGTTTCACTACCACAGCAGACTCCCTATGCGTGTTACTGCAAGGCACAGTGTTGTACACCACTATACAGGCTCTCTGCAGCCCGGAAGTAACCGTTTTTTAACACTATTCGCCACAAATTTATTCAGATCGAACCGAATATTTCTGAAAATTCAGTGAACCAACCAAATCGAATTTTTGAAAAATTTGCTCATCTCTAACCAGGGCTGTTCACTAATGGTCTCAATCTATCCTGATAGAGCTTGAACAGATCTTGAGAAGATCGGAAAATGACAAAAAATCCCCAAATCCAGACGTGCAAACCTTATGGCAACATAATCAAAAAGAGTAGATGCTGTAATCACTGCCAAAGGTGCTTCAACTAAGTATTGAGTAAAGGGTCTAAATACTTATGTCAATGCAATATTTTAGCTTTTCCTTTTATAAATTAACTAGCAGAAGGCCCCGGCTTCGCCTGGGTATATTTCATCTATTTCAGTTAATGTTTCTGTGTGTCGTTGCAGAGAGAAAGTCAATGCATCTGACAGAAGTTAATTTTTACCTTCATTTTTTCAATCCCTATTGGCTGCGGAGTGGGAAGGGGCGTGACCTGACCGGGTCGGGCGCGTGGTTTAGCGGAACCTTTGGGGGGTTGCTTTTAAGTCCTTCTTTTGAGGGTGGCCTGAATTACAGGTCGATGCCATGGTAATTTATGAGGACACACAATGGGTAGCAGTGGAAGAAAACATGTTTTACTACTACTGAACGGTCGTAGTCTAAAATTAGTCTATTTCATTAATTTCATTTAATGTTTCTGTGTGTCGTTGCAGAGAGAAAGTCAATGTAGCTGACAGAAGTTGATTTTTACCTTTATTTTTTCAATCCCCATTGGCTGCGGAATGGGAGGGAGTGTGACCTGACCGAGTCTGGGGCGTGGCTTAGTGAGACCTGGGGCGGGGGTTCTAAGTCCTTCTTTAGGGGGTGGCCTGTATTACAGGTCGATGCCATGGTAATTTATGAGGACATGCAATGGGTAACAGTGGAAGAAAACATCTTTTATTACTACTGAACGGTCTTAGTCTAAAATTAGTCTAAAACATATTATATTTCTGGTAACTGGAATACCCCTTTAACAGTGTCATTCACAGCGGTCTGCCCCTTTAAAGCAGTGAAGAGAAATGGCTGAGTTGTTATTGACATGAGCTCCTCAGCTGGCTGCTAATTACCTGGCTGGGTTGTTATGGAAACCGGTGTGTATGTGGAGAAAATGGCAGTTGGGATTTGAAGTGAAATGCTCCCAGGCTAATATTGGCTAATGGAGATCATATTTTGGGAATATCTTGGGAACGGTATGTCCTAGAGAACTGAGACCTGGTCTTGAACCTTCCCGGACACCTGATGTACCTGTGTGCCGAATTTGGTGAAAATTGGTCCAGTAGTTTGGTCGCGCATAGATGACAGACAGACAGAAACTCATTTTTATAATATAAGGATGTAAAGATTGTGAACATTCACTTTGTCATTATGGGGTATTGAGTGCAGAATGATGGGGGAAAGAATGTTTTGGTGTTTTGTTTTGTTTTTAGCAAAAGGCCACAACATAGCAAAAAGTGAAAAAAGTGAAAGGATCTGAGTTGTCCGGTTTTGGGGAAAAAAACAACACTTGGTGCATGCTTGAAATAAAAATTAGACCATTATTTACCTGGTAAATCCTGTGCTACCATTATGGTTCCCCTAACAGGGCTGTGTTGACCACGCTGCAGAGGTCATACAACATTGACAACTGAATAATGGCCATAATTAGCATACGTGTTATCAACAATTTTACTAATAAGTTGGCAGTTTGGGATGTATGATATTATTGTCACTTTTACTGATATAACCTGACCAATGGACACTCAATTGATATGTCGTAATATCTTGATTATTGGTGAGATTCTCCAGATATGCGTCTATGTCTCAGATTTAGTACCCACCTTCTACTTTATATGACACATATCGATTATTTAGATATTTTAGGTTATACAGGTATTTCCTGACATCTATGTATCTATAACTGAGATGAGAAAACTTCTTGAAATTTTGTTTTGTGTCCAATTCCCTGAATTTTTCAAAAAATTTGATATATGCCCAAGTCGATTCTATACAATTCTAAAGTATTCTAATTGGTCTGAAAATTGGTACATGACACTCTGAGGAAAGAAGCAATGCAATGATTTAATGGTTAACTAAGAAAAATATGAGTTTCTTGCATAGAACCTGACCCATTTATATCTACTGAGCCAGTAATTTTTCCTGGAAAAAAAACTTTAAAATCTGCCCAATTATATATCCAATTCTCTCCCTAGAGTGCCTTATTGTCTCCCTATAGGCAGACAGCCATAGCACATTTTATCACATTCACAAATGAAAACAGAATGGTGTCTGGCTTGTTTTTCTTAAATTCAGAACAAATTTGTGTAGAATCAATTTGCTCATCTTTAATGTCATGTTTATTTCTTGGGTCTTTGGGGTAGAGTATAATTTTACTAATTAAATAAAACATGTATTTCTGTGAAACTACTACCATTAGTGCCTTCATCTATTTTTTTCCTCATTGTATTCTTGCAGTATATTCATTAGTATTTATACACTCCTTATTGCTAGTATATTGAATTTTATTGTTAAGGTCAATTTCTTTTTCCACAACTATCCCTTGATAGGCTACTTTACAATTGTGGCTTGCTGGGTAAAATTACTCAGCAGCATTATTTTAGGCAATTAAAACTTAATGAAGCAGGATGTTTTTTAACACAAGTCAGTTGTGCTTATCCTCCCCATCTAGATTTCTTATCATTTCAATTACCTATTCTGCTATGCACTTGTTTACTGTTGTTGTAAAATTCTCTCTGAAGATTCATATCAGCATTTTAGAACATTCTTGCATACTGAGCATTAGCTTTAAGTATGGAAATAACTTTCTTCAATGAACCAACTGTAGTGCAATAACCCTTTATATATTCTGACACGTGGCTTGACAAAAGTGTCATATTTTAAATAAGTAGATTCTAAAAGAGAAAATATTAAGAAAGGAAGAAAGCGAAAAGGAGATGACACTGCCATTTTTAAAATGAATATTACATTATCAAATCTTAAGAAACAGACATTGAGTTTAGATGTTAAACTATTTTCTTTATGCATTTTACTCTTCTGTTATTCCCTCAAGTCGGAAACTCTTATGTATAAAATAGTTAACAGGCTGTGTATAATTGCACTCGTGGCAGTACAATTTTGGTGCTTGTTCATTTTTTTCTGGATTAAAAGGGTATCTGAGACTTTAAAATTGATAGCCTACACATAAAATAGGTCATCAATACTAGATCACTGGTGATCTGACTCACAGAACCCCATTATTACTACATCAAGTGAATGAGACTGAGCTGGTATGCCAGAGACCAATGTCAGACTTGGGTACCTAGGGCCCATTAGTAAAATTTATTTTGGGAGCCCACCATACAGATACATTCAAATATAATAAATAATCAAACAAGTTTATTACATGAACATACGCTGGTTGATGTGCTGTATATTGAATACATGTCTGTAGTGCAGTAAGTCTATTGTGTTATGTGCCACTTGTGTAGGGGGTGGGAGACTAGGGGCCCACCTTGCTCAGAGGCCCACCGGGGATTCCCCTGTACCCCTGTGGGCCTGTCCTAGCCTGCCAGACACAACTACTACAATTCTGGAGCCTTGCCTGGTAAACAATGTGCCACAGTCCCTTAAAATAGCTAACTGGCAATTAGAGATGAGCGAATCTATTCGCCGCTTCATAGATTCGTATCGAATCTTGTAAATTTTGTTCTCTGAAGCGAATCCAAATTTTGTCGGATTCGCTTCGTATTATTCGCAAGCGTACGCAAAAATTTGACCGCTAACTATATGTAAGATACGTATGAAACATAAGTAAATTTACGCATTCTGCGTACGGCAGGAAAATTACGTTCCACCCCCCGCAAGAGTGGGAAAGTGAAGATACACCCCCCTCAGAACTGCAAATAAACAATAGTACGCTAAGGATTCGTACGCTCTTTTATACGCTCATGCGTACATGTTCACATAAGCTGCGTACCTTTAACAAGTGTACGTTCGTAATTAGTGTGCAAATGTTCGCAAACCACCACATGATAAGGTATAATTCGTACGCAGCTTCGTCGAATAGTTAGCTAGCCAGTTAATCAGTTAGCTAGCCATTTAATCCCTTAGCAAAGTCATTAGCATCAATAAGTGCTTTACAGAGGCAAAGGTACCTCTTTGTACCCCTTTGGTCCCCAAAGATGCAATGGTACCAGTGGTTGCCATGGCTTCCTGATTTGCTGCCCTTGCCAAGAGGCGAGTCCTTTATTATTGGAAAAATAGAGTAAAATACTGTATACTACTTATAATTGGTATTGTTGTATCTGTGATCACCCAAGCAATAAAATAATCTGGTTACTTATCCCACAAGGCGACTCTGTAAAAAAAAAAAAATACATATATATATATATATATATATATATATATATATATATATATATATATTAACCAAAAAGTCCAGCGGCACAGAAAATAACAAATGTGGGTGCAGAAATCCTCCAGGAAAACTGGTATTGTATCCTCTGACGATATAAGAAAACGAGGCAGCACTCCAACTCAGGTGACAAAGTGAAGACCCTTTATTACCCTTAGCAACGTTTCTGCCCAGCACAATGAGGCCTTTGTCAATATATATATTAAAACAAAATGTCATATATTTCTGTTGTCTGCATATAGGTAAATTAGGTGTCTAGCAAGGTTTTAGAAGGTTTTATACTGGGTTTCAGCTCTATAAAAAAAAAATAGGGAACCATAACATGACCCATATCAGCCAGTAGAAGAAAAAGTGACATAAACACAGTAACGTGACCCTTACTGGCCTATAGAATCTTTTAGGTCCTTTGCTCCTAGCCTCATTGTCTTCCATAACAATGTTGCCATTTTTCTTTGACCCCTCTCTCTATTGACCCCTCAGTAGAGGTTTCCTGGCTGGGGAAACTAGTAGCCATGGACAGACTGCCTAACAGGCTAATATCCATATCCTATAAAGCTCTACTGTCGGCATCATCACCAAATCTGTATTTCCTTTCGGCTTGGGAATCTGGACTAGGCATCAGACTTTCAGATCCAGAGAAAGCATTTATCCTCACCCATTCACATGGGTTCAACAGATGTGTTAAAATACAGGAGAACTCTTACAAATTGTTAACAAGGTGGTATAGGACACCAGAACTCCTCCACAGGTTCAATGCTGATATCCCTGATGTCTGTTGGAGATGTGGAGGAGGAGTAGGATCATTATCACACATTTGGTGGTTTTGCCCTCTTATCCAACCTTTCTGGACCAACTTGAGCGCTATGATAAAGCAAATTTGCTCTATCGACATTATTTTAGCTCAAAAGTTAATATTATTATGGTGTCCTTTGGACAAATTCACTCCACAGAGGTCCAACTTACCAACTATGCTTATCACCGCAGCTAGGTTACTCATTCCCTTACTATGGAGATCTACACGTCCTCCTACAATAACTGAGTGGACTGATAAGGTTGATCAGTTGTACAGATTTGAGGAGCTGGCCCACTGGGAATCCTATAGCAGAGCAAAGTTTCTGAAAATATGGCAACCCTTGCGGATTTTCAGAGGATTTACTTCTTAGTGAACAGATTGTGAATATGTCCATTTTCACGGCCTAATTACTACCCTTCTCTCTAGGGCGGCCTTCATGAAGGTGGCTTACCCAATTCAATTAGTTTTTCCATTAGATATTGGATGTCTGAATTATCTTTGTTAACAGGATTTATAACTGCTTCATTAATGTGACTGATGGGCTCTTGAATCTCCTCCCTCCCCCTTTCCTTTCCTACCCATACTTTCCACTTTTGGTTCCTATATTTCTACCCTGAACAAGTTGGGTTTTTCCCATGCTCTGACATCAGTTCGTTTGTAATCTGTATGAAGAAATGTTTTATTGGCAACAATTCATCGGATTATATCATATAGTATTTGTCCTATGATTACATTAATATGTGAATGTGGGATATTACCCGCTTGTATTTCTTGTATTTCTGGAATACTTTATATTTATGTTATCTTAATAAAAAGAGAATTTACAAAAAAAAATGCTTGGGTGCTCGTTATTCGAATCAAATTTTTCCCGATGCTCGTTTCGAATAACGAACCCCATTGAAGTCAATGGGAGACTCGAGCATTTTTTTTGAAGGGGACCGGGGCTCTGCATAGGGAAGGTTGCGTGAAAACCTGGAAACCTCAGAAAATGATGGAAACACCACGGAAATGGACAGGAAACAGCGGGGGCAGCATGCATGGATGCCTCTGAGGCTGCCTAATCGTACCATTATGCCAAATTCTGGGCAACAGCCTGGTGGTGACCCTCAAGGCAATTGTGCTGACCCAGACCAAGATGGGCAAGGCACATGTGCTGGCACATGTTAGAAAAGCACCCAACTAGGTGCAACGAAGGTCCATCACCGCATGCAGGTGACACCACTGCTCATGCTGGCACTGCTGTGCTATCCCCCGATCCACGACGCAGGCATAAGCCTGACACAGCATGGTGACAGTGTAGTGACACCAACAAGTGACCAAGTTAGATTGAGGTAGCAGGTGAACCACCCAAAAATGTAGCCTGACACAGCATGGCGGTGAACCCATAGTGACCAAGTTAGACTAAAGTGGCAGGTGAAGCACCCAAAAATTTAGCCTGACACAGCATGGCAGTGACACCACCAATGCCTTGGTCAGACTGAGATCGTAGTCAAATGTCTGTAGGTGAGCCTCCCAAAAAATTATTTTGCAGTGTCCAAAGTTGACCCTCCTAAAAAATTGTTTTGGAGTGTCTGTAGTTGACCCTCCTGCAAAATATTTTTTTGTTTTTCCTGTTATTAGTTTATGTACAACCCATGGCTGGCATGGTGGGAATATATAGGTTTGCTTCAAAGACGGTCCACTGCACCGTTACATTTTCTTCATCATTGCCAATTACTTTTTCACCAACTGTTGTCTGGCAATGATAAAGGGGAAGGTGAATCAACTGCCGAAGAAAAGTGTCATCCTCCTACAAGTCTCCACTTGTTCTCAATTGAAAAGGGGATGTTCTTGCCGTGGCCTTCCTCATAGTGGCCGCTTCTGTGGACGACAGAGGTGGTGTACCTACGGACAGCCTGACCAAACTTGATGGCAGACGGGGAGACACTCCCTCATGTAAAATTGTTTTTTGAGTGTCTGTATTTGATGCTACTAAAAAATTTATTGGAGAGAGGGCCTGTAGGTGGCCCTCCGTAAACATTGTTTGTATAGAGCGCCAGTTGGCACTCAGAAACATTGCCTGTTGGCTCAGCGTTTCTGTGCAAAGAGGAGGAGGAGGAGGTGTTGGAGGAAGAGGCATAATAAGTCTGAGAAACCGTGACCGAGGTAGGCCCCGCAATCCTTGCTGTGGGCATTACATGAGTGGCCCCAGGGTTAGACTCGATCCCAGCCTCTACCAAGTTAACCCAATGTGCCGTCAGGGAGATATAGTGTCCCTGCCCGCCAGCGCTTGTCCACGTGTCTGTGGTTAGGTGGACCTCATCACTAACCGCGTTGGTCAGGGCACGGATGATGTTCTGTGACACGTGCTGGTGTAGGGCTGGGACAGCACATCGGGAAAAATAGTGGCTGGGGACCAAGTACCAAGGGACAGCCACCGCCATCAGGTTGCGGAAAGCCTCAGTCTCTACCAGCCTATAGGGAAGCATCTCCAGGCTCAACAATTTGAAGATGTGGACGTTTAGGGCTTGGGCATGTGGATGGCTGGAATTGAATTGGCGCTTGCGCTCAAATGTCTGCTGCAAAGACAGCTGAACGCTGTGCTGGGACACATTGGTGGAGGTTGTGGAGGATCGTGCAGGTGAATGGGTGGTTGTAGGGCGGGAGGCGCTCGTGCCGGGGTCCTGGGCGGGGGGTGGACTCGCCGAGCCAGCATGTGACACAGGGGAAGGGGCAGTGGTGTGACCCGCAGGAGGTGAACGGCCTTGGTTCCACTGAGTCGGGTGTTTAGCACTCATATGCCTGCGCATGCTGGTAGTGGTTAGGCTGGTAGTGGTGGCTCCCCTGCTGATCCTGGTGTGGCACAGGTTGCACACCACAGTCCGTCGGTCATCCTCACTTTCTTTAAAAAACCTCCAGACTTGCGAACATCTAGGCCTTGGCACGGGAGCTTGACTCCGTGAAACAGTTGCTGATCTACCTGCTCTGGCCATGCTTCTCCCTCTGGCCACCCCACTGCCTCTTCCAACCTGTTCTGGTGCTGCACTTGCCTCCCCCTCAGAAGCACCGTCTTGAGTTGGATTACCAACCCAGCTTGGGTCAGTCACCTCATCATCCACCAGCTCTTCCTCCGATTCCTCACTCTGCTCCCCCCTCGGACTTACTGCCCTGACAACAACGTCACTGTCTGACAACCGTGTCTCATCATCATCATCATCATCCGACACCTCTTCACGCACTACTTGCACTAAGTCCACACTGTCATCACCCACAGACTGTGAAAGTTCTAAATTTTGGGCATCGGGACAGAGCAACTGCTCAGGTTGCTGTTGAGCAGTGGTTTGTGTCTCTTTCTGTGAGGGGGGGCAGGCTGGGGGGGAAGGAGGTTGAGCTGGAGGAGACAGAGGTCTACTCCCTTGGCTAGCGTGGGTGGACTGTGTGGAAGACTGGGTGGTGGATAAATTACTGGACGCATTGTCCGCTATCCACGTCATCACCTGTTCGCACTGTTGTGGTTTCAATTGTGGTGTACCACATGACCCAGTAAGTTGCAAGATGAAGCTAGGGAGCGAAACTCTGCGGCGTTCCACTGCTCCCTCATCAGCATGTACAGTGTCACCCTGCCCAGGACCACGACCTCTGCCCCCTACACTACTTGAACGCCCACGTCCTCGACCCTTAGCCCTTGGGTTCATCATTTTGTATATTCACCAAATTGTCAAGTTAATATCTGAGGCCAAAACCGTATTCAGTAGAATTACTATCTGAGGCAAAAAAATGTAGTCTTTAGACTCCAGCTATTGCACCGCAAACCACTCAATTTTGCACTGGACTGTAGTTTATATAACTGAGAATAAAAACGTATTCTCTAGACTGCGTCTAGTATATCGCACACCTCACAATTGTTCACTGGACTGTAGTTTATATAATTGAGTGAAAAAAATTATTCTCTAGACTGCGGCTAGTGTATCGCACACCTCACAATTGTTCACAGGACTGTAGTTTATATAATTGAGTGAAAAAACGTATTCCCTAGACTGCACTACAGATCCCAGCAAGCCAAGGTACAGCAGCAGCAAAAATGAGTACTGAGAGGACTTTGGGCAATTTCATTGGGGTCTGTGTGGACCATGTGCTGTCCCCTTTCTGCCACCAGTGCACAGTGTGCAGCCAAGATGGCGGTAGCTGCACTACAAGTCCCAGCCAGCAGCCAGGAGGAGACCAAAAAAAAAAAAAAACACATGCTTGTAGCCCTTAGAAGGGCTGTTGGGTTCTTTGTGGGTGATTCCTGCCTAACCAACAACTAAATTCAGGCCCTAACACTCTCCCTGACAGACAGCAGCTCTATCCCTAATCTCATGCAGACGGCGTATGACGCGAGCAGCGCGGGAACCAGATTCTTATATTCCCAGGTCATCTGATCTGGCCAGCCAATCCCTGCTATCGACTTGTAGGGGCCCCACGTGATGCTAGGAGGTACCAAATACTCTCCTGCATGTTGATTGGCTGAAAAAAGGCGCCTAACATGCAGGAAGAGGAAGATGCCATTTCCTCGAGGATCGCGATATGCTCGTCCGAGTAGCGAGCATATGCGAATACCCGAATGCTCGAACGAGCACCAAGCTCAGAAGAGCATGTTCGCTCATCTCTAATAAATATGTCTAGAAATATATCTAGAAATGCAAAGATATGTAGAAGAAAAGTAACCAGGATGTAATGCATACTGGAATACGTATCTGAAGCCCCAAAACATGTTATAGGGACATATGGGTTTTTGGAACAATGCACCAAGTTGTGTACATTGCATAGCCTTTTTATCCTTTGTTTTGTTAGTTTAATATGTTTATTTTGTGAATAAATCCATGGATTCTACAGTCATGGCCAAAAGTTTTGAGAATGACGCAAATATTATATTTTCACATGATCTGCTGCCCTCTGGTTTTTATGTGTGTGTTTGTCAGATGTTTTATCACATACAGAAATATAATTGCAATCATATTATGAGTAACAAAAGCTTATATTGACAGTTAGAATGAGTTAATGCAGCAAGTCAATATTTGCAGTGTTGACCCTTCTTCTTCAGGACCTCTGCAATTCTCCCTGGCATGCTCTCAATCAACTTCTGGACCAAATCCTGACTGATAGCAGTCCATTCTTGCACAATCAATGCTTGCATTTTGTCAGAATTTGTAGGTTTTTGTTTGTCCACCCGTCTCTTGATGATTGACCACAAGTTCTCAATAGGATTAAGATCTGGGAAGTTTCCAGGCCATGGACCCAAAATCTCTATGTTTTGTTCCCTGAGCCATTTAGTTATCACCTTTGCTTTATGGCAAGGTGCTGCATCATGCTGGAAAAGGCATTGTTGATCGCCAAACTGCTCTTGTCACGACAGGGGGGAACACAAGGGAGAGTGAGCCCTGTCCTGAACCCCACCTCTTTCCCTGCCTACTTACAGTAGGAGCCCTAGGCGGCAACACCGTAACTTGGAGACGTTCCCTGTACTAAGTAAGTGCAGGGCAGGGAAGGGAACACAGGGATAGACACAAACGGACGGAACAAACACAATATAAGAAAGGTAAACAAGCCGGGTCAAATACAGGAGATCGCGTCAAATACCAGGGGGTCAAGAGAAGAGTAGTCTAAGTCCAAAATCCGAGTCAGAGTCCAAATAGCAAGATCAATATGGCAAGGTAACAAGCACTGGTCAAAGGTAGAACTAATCACAGGCATCTGAGTGAGGCAGTTGCCATCTTTAAATAGCCCACCCAGGATCATGTGATGTGGCCAGCATCACATGACCTGAGGCGGAGCAAGCTGTCCAAAAAATATGCAAAGTAGCCATGTGGTGTGATCAGCACCACATGGCTAAACCCAAACAGAGAATTAACTCATGAAGTGCTGGCTGACAAGACCAGCACTTCAATTCCCTATTGCTCGTCTCTAGGGGGGCGGAGAGGTCCGGCGATGTCGTGCAGAGGGAGCGCGACGCCGACCTCGCGTGACAGTACCCCCCCCTTCACGAGGGGCCACCGGACCCTTACTAGTGGGAGCAGGCTTATCGGGATGCTGCAGATGGAACCTCCTGATGAGCGAGTCCGCATGCATCCTGGTTAACGGTACCCAAGACCTGTCCTCAGGACCGAACCCCTTCCAATGTACGAGGTACTGGAAGGAATTCCGGACCCTCCTCACATCAATGATCCTAGCAATCTCGTGTTCCATTTGTCCTGCCACCTCGACCGGAGGTGGAGACTGTTCCTCAGGACCCAATGGAGCAACATAACGTTTGAGTAAAGAAATATGAAATACATTATGAACACGAAGGGAGTCGGGTAAACATAACTTGAAAGACACAGGATTGATCACCTTGGTGATCCTGTAAGGACCAATGAAGCGCGGCGCAAATTTATAGGAGGGTACCTTCATGTGAAGATTTTTTGTAGACAACCATACCATGTCCCCCACCTTAAAATCCACACTCTTAGAACGTCTCCTATCAGCCTTGACCTTTTGAATACCTTGGGCCTTTTCCAGGTTCGACTGAACCTGTGCCCAAACTGTGCACAGTTCCTGAGAGAGAACGTTGGCCTCTGGGACCACCGAAGCAGCTGGAGAAAAGGAGCCAAAGCGCGGATGAAACCCCATGTTGCAGAAAAACGGCGATACCCCAGAAGACGAATTCACACGGTTATTAATCGCGAACTCGGCCAGAGACAGGAATCTGGCCCACACATGCTGGTTATCTGCAACATAACACCTAAGAAATTGTTCTACAGATTGGTTCAGACGTTCAGTCTGACCATTGGTCTCTGGATGAAAAGCTGACGAAAAGGACAAAGAGATACCAATCTTATGACAGAAAGCCCTCCAAAACTTGGATACAAACTGAACACCCCTATCCGATACAATATTCTCTGGAATACCATGCAATTTAACAATGTGGTCCATAAATATAGAAGCCAAGAACTTAGCAGAGGGTAACTTACACAATGGAATAAAATGACACATTTTACTGAATCTGTCAACCACCACTAAAATCACAGTTTTACCCTCAGAGCAAGGCAAATCCGTGATAAAATCCATGGACAGATGTGACCATGGTCTGCTAGGTATGGGTAATGGACGTAGCTCGCCCATAGGTCGTGTCTTGGGATTCTTGGACCTGGCACAAGTATTGCACGCAGTTACAAAAGCCTGAACATCTCTGGAAATCGATGGCCACCAATAATGCCTAGAAACTAACTCCTTGGTGGCATTGATACCAGGATGTCCACACAAAACAGAGTTATGGCACTCACCCAGCAGTCGCAAACGCAAATGAATCGGCACGAATAATTTGTCATTGGGGGTACCAGTGGGAGCCAGATGTTGTTCTGCCAAAATTTCAGATGCCAGATCAGACGAGGTAGCGGCTACAATGATGTCAGCTGGCAGGATGGGCTCAGGAGGGACGTCAGGAGGCTGATACGCCTGAAAGCTTCGGGATAAGGCGTCAGCCTTAATGTTCTTGCTTCCGGGTCTAAAAGTAACACAAAAATCAAAGCGAGTAAAGAACAAAGCCCACCTCGCCTGTCTAGGATTCAATCGCTTAGCAGACTCCAGAAACATGAGGTTCTTATGATCCGTGAGGACCGTAATACGGTGTAATGCCCCTTCTAAAAAATGACGCCATTCTTCAAATGCCCACTTGATTGCTAGTAACTCCCTATTACCAATGTCATAATTTCTCTCGGCAGGAGAGAACTTGCGGGAGAAGAAGGCGCATGGTTTGAGATGAGTTAGGGTGGAAGACCCCTGGGACAGTACTGCCCCCACACCATCCTCAGACGCATCCACCTCAACCACAAAGGGCTTACTCTGGTCAGGCTGGATTAACACAGGGGCATTAACAAAACAGTTCTTTAGCTTATCAAAAGCTTCAATAGCTGCAGGGGGCCAATTGACTAGATCAGCTCCCTTGCGAGTCAAATCAGTAATGGGTTTGGCTATTACCGAAAAATCCTTGATAAATTTCCGGTAAAAATTAGCGAAACCCAAAAATCGCTGGAGCGCCTTCAAGGAGGAAGGTCGCACCCAGTCCACAATGGCCTGTACCTTCGCTGGGTCCATCTTGAAGGAAAAAGGGGTAAGAATGTACCCTAAAAAGGCCACTTCTTGAACACCAAAGATACACTTCTCTTTTTTAACAAATAATTTGTTTTCACGTAAAACCTCCATCACTAGCCTGGTGTGGGATACGTGACTCTCCCAGTCAGCAGAGAAAATCAGGATGTCGTCGATATAGACAATCATAAATCTACCAATCAAAGGTCTAAAAATGTCATTGACGAAATTTTGGAATACCGCAGGAGCATTACTTAACCCGAAGGGCATTACTAGGTACTCATAATGACCCTCCGGGGTATTAAAAGCAGTTTTCCATTCGTCCCCTCCCGGATTCTGATCAGGTTGTATGCCCCTTTCAGATCCAGTTTAGTAAACCAGCAGGCCCCCTGGACCTGATTCAACAAGTCAGGAATAAGGGGCAGCGGGTACCTGTTTTTAACAGTAATTTTATTGAGTTCCCTGTAATCAATACAGGGCCTCAATCCTCCATCCTTTTTGCCAACAAAGAAAAATCCTGCCCCCATGGGAGAAACTGAAGACCGGATGTGACCCTTGGCCAGACTCTCTTTGAGATAATCCCTCATGGACTGACGCTCTGGAGTAGAGAGATTATAGATACGGCCCTTGGGATACTTGGACCCCTCAATAATGTCGATGGCGCAATCATATTGCCGGTGAGGGGGGAGGAACTCAGTCTCGGACATGGAAAAAACGTCCGAAAAATCACAGATATACTCAGGCAATGTAAGAGACTCAGTGGTACCTCCCAACTGCAATACGGATTTGTAACATTTGTCACAATTAGGACCCCATTTCTCCAATTCACCTGTCGACCAATTGATCACAGGGTTGTGGTCCTGTAACCAAGGTAAACCAAGAACTAGGTCGGCAGGTAAATTTTTTAAAACCCAAAAAATACACTTTTCGGAATGAGAAATCCCAACAGTCAGGGTCACACTAGGAGTACAAAACTCAACCCTCCCATTATTCAAGGGGGTGGAGTCAATAGCGATAATTTGGATCACCTCACTTAGAGGAACCATTGGTATACCCACAGACTGCACAAAGTCAAAATCAATAAAATTAGCAGCAGAACCAGAATCGACAAACGCTTTACCAGACCCCCTGAATTGATTGTATGCAATGGAAATAGGTACTAAAATTTTCTTCCTTACCACCGCTGGGGTTACCTTACTTCCCGCAGAAGATTTCTTAGAGGGCGGAAGTTTCGGACATTGTTGGAGCCAGTGGTTCATTTCACCGCAGTAGAAACAGGCTCCCTTCAAGCGTCTCTGGTCTCTCAAAGTTCCTCCCAACTGCATGGGCTCCTCCGGGACCCTGGTAGGAGGTGGACTCAGAAGAGGGGTTTCAGGCATGACAACAACTTGAGAAGTACTTGATCGTTCCCTCCGTCTCTCTCTTACCCGCCGATCCAGTTTAATAGCTAACGTCATGGTCGCCTCTAGGGTGTCAGGAGTAGGATAACTGACTAATAAATCCTTAAGATGGTCAGACAGCCCCACCCTAAACTGGCTTCTCAAAGCTGGGTCATTCCATCCAGAGGAAACACACCACTTTCTAAACTCAGCACAGTAATCCTCAACTGGACGGTTACCCTGCCGAATGTCTCTGAGCTGAGTCTCAGCTACAGCAGCCAAGTCAGGCTCCTCATATAATAGGCCTAAGGCCTGAAAAAATGCATCCACAGTCTGCAGGCTGGGGGAGTCAGGGGGTAACGAAAAGGCCCACTCCTGCGGATCACCTTGCAGCAAGGAAATAATGATTCCTACTCGCTGCTGCTCGGAACCCGAGGAGTGTGGACGTAAACGAAAATACAACCTCATGCTCTCCTTAAAGGAACGGAAAGTTTTCCGGTCCCCAAAAAATCGATCCGGCAACTTAACATGGGGTTCTAAAATAGGATTAGCTGTGGAGGGAGTGGCTACTGGTATAGTTTGTAGCCGCTCCTGATGTTGGAGTCTCTCGGCCAGGTTCTGGATCATATGCGCCATGCCCTGCACCTGGTCCGTGAGAACCCGCAACGGCTCCATATGGTACGGCCTGTGATTCTGTCACGACAGGGGGGAACACAAGGGAGAGTGAGCCCTGTCCTGAACCCCACCTCTTTCCCTGCCTACTTACAGTAGGAGCCCTAGGTGGCAACACCGTAACTTGGAGACGTTCCCTGTACTAAGTAAGTGCAGGGCAGGGAAGGGAACACAGGGATAGACACAAACGGACGGAACAAACACAATATAAGAAAGGTAAACAAGCCGGGTCAAATACAGGAGATCGCGTCAAATACCAGGGGGTCAAGAGAAGAGTAGTCTAAGTCCAAAATCCGAGTCAGAGTCCAAATAGCAAGATCAATATGGCAAGGTAACAAGCACTGGTCAAAGGTAGAACTAATCACAGGCATCTGAGTGAGGCAGTTGCCATCTTTAAATAGCCCACCCAGGATCATGTGATGTGGCCAGCATCACATGACCTGAGGCGGAGCAAGCTGTCCAAAAAATATGCAAAGTAGCCATGTGGTGTGATCAGCACCACATGGCTAAACCCAAACAGAGAATTAACTCATGAAGTGCTGGCTGACAAGACCAGCACTTCAATTCCCTATTGCTCGTCTCTAGGGGGGCGGAGAGGTCCGGCGATGTCGTGCAGAGGGAGCGCGACGCCGACCTCGCGTGACAGCTCTTGGACGGTTGGGAGAAGTTGCTCTTGGAGGACATTCTGGTACCATTCTTATTCATGGCTGTGTTTTTAGGCAAGACTGTGAGAGAGCCGATTCCCTTGGCTGAGAAGCAACCCCACACATGAATGGTTTCAGGATGCTTTACAGTTGGCATGAGACAAGACTGGTGGTAGCGCTCACCTCGTCTTCTCCGAATAAGCTGTTTTCCAGATGTCCCAAACAATTGAAAAGGGGATTCATCAGAGAAAATGACATTACCTCAGTCCTCAGCAGTCCACTCCCTGTACCTTTTGCAGAATATCAGTCTGTCCCTGATGTTTTTTCTGGAGAGAAGTGGCTTCTTTGCTGCCCTCCTTGAGACCAGGCCTTGCTCCAAGAGTCTCCGCCTCACAGATGCACTCACACCTGCCTGCTGCCATTCCTGAGCAAGCTCTGCACTGCGATCCCACAGCTGAAACACTTTTAAGAGATGGTCCTGGTGCTTGCTGGTCTTTCTTGGGCGCCCTGGAGCCTTTTTGGCAACAATGGAACCTCTCTCCTTGAAGTTTTTGATGATGCGATAGATTGTTGACTGAGGTGCAATCTTTCTAGCTGCGATACTCTTCCCTGTTAGGCCATTTTTGTGCAGTGCAATGATGACTGCGCGTGTTTCTTTAGAGATAACCATGGTTAACAGAAGAGAAACAATGATGCCAAGCACCAGCCTCCTTTTAAAGTGTCCAGTGGTGTCATTCTTACTTAATTATGACAGATTGATCTCCAGCCCTGTCCTCATCAACACCCACACCTGTGTTAATGGAGCAATCACTGAAACGATGTTAGCTGGTCCTTTTAAGGCAGGGCTGCAATGATGTTGAAATGTGTTTTGGGGGATAAAGTTCATTTTCTAGGCAAATATTGACTTTGCAAGTAATTGCTGTTAAGCTGATCACTCTTTATAACATTCTGGAGTATATGCAAATTGCCATTATAAAAACTGAAGCAGTAGACTTTGTAAAAATTAATATTTGTATCATTCTCAAAACTTTTGGCCATGACTGTACATATACTTGTATATTTTCCACCTCCGAATTGGGGCATCAACTGTCTGGATGTGGCCAACCAAGCCCAGCCAGCAAGTTTCTCTCTATATGCTGTGCCAGCATATATGTGTTTCTAGTTTTTGTGACTACTCACAACTTCCTAAGATGAGTATAAACCACCACACCATATGTATTGAGTTTCAAACTATGTTATGTTTGATTTTCACATGTAGAAATGCAAAGAGATACTTTT
>ONZH01021873.1:0-66293 GCA_900303285.1 Rhinella marina
CAGACCCCCCCATTCTGTCCCCACCTTTCAGACCCCCCATTCTGTCCCACCATTTCAGACCCCCCATTCTGTCCCCACCTTTTCAGATCCCCCCCCATTCTGTCCCACCATTTCAGACCCCCCATTCTGTCCCACCATTTCAGACCCCCCATTTCTGTCCCACCATTTCAGACCCCCCATTCTGTCCCACCATTTCAGATTCCCCCCCCATTCTGTCCCACCATTTCAGACCCCCCATTCTGTCCCCCACCATTTCTCAGATCCCGGCATTCTGTCCCACCATTCAGACCCCCCATTCTGTCCCACCATTGTAAGATCCCCCCCCATTCTGTCCCACCATTTCAGATTCCCCCCATTTTGTCCCACCATTTTCAGACCCCCCCATTCTGTCCCCACCTTTTCAGATCCCCCCCATTCTGTCCCCACCATTTCAGATTCCCGCATTCCCACTTCTGTCCCACCTTTTCAGATCCCCCCCATTCTGTCCCCACCTTTTGAGATCCCCCCAATTCTGTCCCCACCTTTTCAGACCCCCCCCATTTCTGTCCCCACCTTTTCAGATCCCCCCCCATTCTGTCACCACCTTTCAGATCCCCCCATTTCTGTCCCCACCATTTTCAGACCCCCCATTCTGTCCCCACCATTTAAGACCCCCCATTCTGTCCCCACCATTTCAGACCCCCCCATTCTGTTCCCACCATTTCAGACCCCCCATTCTGTCCCCACCATTTCAGACCCCCCCATTCTGTCCCCACCTTTTCAGATCCCCCCCCCATTCTGTCCCCACCATTTCAGACCCCCCCCCATTCTGTCCCCACCTTTTCAGATCCCCCCCATTCTGTCCCCACCTTTTCAGATCCTCCCCCATTCTGTCCCCACCTTTTCCCCCCCATTCCCCATTTTCCCCCCCATTCTGTCCCACCTTTTCAGATCCCCTCCCCATTCTGTCCCCACCTTTTCAGATCCCCCCCCATTCTGTCCCCACCTTTTCAGATTCCCCCCCCATTCTGTCCCCACCTTTTAAGATCCCTTTTTTGGCCCCCACTTCAGACCTCAATCAACAAGAAAAAAAAACTTACCTCCGGTCCTGGCTGTGTCCCCGCTCTCTCCTCTTCCAGGGGCCCGCGCTGAAGTCACCTGACCTCCTGCAGCGTCAGGTCCTTTATTTTCATTTTTAGAACATGATATGCAGTGAAAATTAAAAAATAAAAAAATTTTCATTTTCTTCTATTGCCCTCTTGAGTGCGTGGTTTTTACAATTACAATTGATTGTGGGGGCTATCCCTTATACCACTGCACCTACATACTTGTGGAGTCACGTCCTAACTATCTTTGCATACGTCCTGACGCTGCAGGCAGTCAGGACACAGCAGCGCCGGCCTCAGGAAGAGCAAGCAGGAGGAGGGGTAAGTACTGTACAGCGCTTCACTCCCCCTCCTCCTGCAGGCTAGTAAACGCCACCCGACAGCAGCACCCTAGCACCCCCCTGCGGAAATTTAAAAAAGAAAATAAAAATAAATTCCAGGATGTTTTTTTTTTTTAATCCTTATATACTCCTGGCGGGGTGCCGCCCCCCGCAACCTGCCGCCCTAGGCACCGTGCCCCCGGTGCCTAGTTGTTAATACGGCCCTGGGTGGACTGAGATGCTTTCCTGCTCCCTTCCTCCTCTCTCAGCACAGTGTTCTTGAAGCCATCAGAAAAGTCATGTATCCCTACTTGTAAACTCCTGTCTGTTTATAGCTATATCTCTCTAGACAGTGGAGAAGGTGGTCAGGGGGCATTGCACACCACAGAATTATTTATTAGTGGAATCGCTGGGGCTGTGTGTGAGGGATTGTTTTCTGTGCAGGGAAGAAAAGCATTAAGAAGCTGCTGACTGCAATACACTCCTGGGAGATTTAGGTGCTTGAAGGTCACAAGTAACAAGTTGCTGCTCACTCACAGAAAGTGACGAGATCAGAGTTGCAGAGAGGTGAGTAAAGAAGCAAAAACGGATGAAAATTACACTGGAGACCGGTGGTTTATAGTAAAAATAATGGTGTGCATTACTCCAGGTAGTTTGATTTTATCTTTTATTTAAATTCCTTGGATAACTCGTGTTGTGTACCATTCAGGGCAGGCCTTACAAGATGATGTCTTGTGCAGTATGATGCCCCATATAATGCCCAACTAATACTGTGACTGACTTATCTGCCCTCTTAATGTACGGTTATGTTGGTGTCTCGGTGGGATTCACCACTGTATCTGACAACTTGTCTGCATGATTCTGAATTGCTGTTGTTTCACTTATACCACGCACATTTAGGTGAAAACGGGCCTTATAACTGGAATTACTGGGGTCCTCAATAAATAACTGTCCTGCACACTGTCCAGAGAAAAAACCTGGACTGTGGTGGTGATAGAGAGGAGGACTGTATGGCCTTCTTCACCTATTGCTCAGAGATCCTCCAGAAGATGCTGGACTCATGAGTAGACGGGTGATTGGGCGATGGTAACTATTCACATCCCTGCCCACCCCTTGGGCTTATCAGCCAGAGGAAGTTTTGGAAATGAAAAGCAGTTATTGTGGTGGTGATTTTGTGATGTGCGTTGAAAGGGGCTGGAGCTGATGCTGAGGACAAATCCTGAGGCCAGATGTGATGTTCACCTGCTCAGGGGCTGAGGCCTGCATAAGTAGCTCTACTGTTACTGGGACCTAGGTGTATTACAGGCAGCCCATATGGGAGTCAAAAGAAGCTCAAATAAAGATCTGAACTTTGGAAGTGCAATTAAACATTTAAGGGGTTGCCCGCTCCTTTCATATCATCTGTATTACCTGACACCCCACACCACTGCTGATTGTTTTGTAGTAGGTTTGGCGCATGAATTACGTGTGTAGCAGTTGGAGCTGGTTACTATGCAACTCAATGAGGGCAGTGCTGCAGTAATGTCAGGTTCACATCAACATTTAAAGAAAGTTCTTCTGATCCATTAGAACAGAATCAACTCAACTTGTAGGAAAACAGGCTGAACTGGATGGACAGATGTCTTTTTTCGGCCTTACAAACTATGTTACTATGTTACTATGTTAGAAAAACAGTATAAAAAATGGATCCTGTATTTTAAGCATCGGTTATTCACATTTGGAATCCGTTTTAGCCATTTCCATCTGTTATTTTACATGGAAAAAAAGTCCTGCATGCAGCTCCTCCATCTGTGGACAGGGCTGTGAAGTTCCGCCACCTATTTCTGGTGCCGGACATACTCCCTTACCTCCGTTGATTGTTGGAACCCTGCTCAGCTCATCCTATTAATAGGCCATCAATATAAGTGGTATGTACAACCTATTTAAAGGTACCTTGGTTTCAAGTTGCAGTATAGAGGCAGCATGGTAGTCAGCAGTGATCTGTGTGACTTACCATGGTTCCACCAAAAATATACAATAGCGCCCCTAGAAAATCCGGTATTCAGTGCTATTCTCACCATATAGTGGATGCATATAGGAAAGGTCAAATCTACCCATGTAGTGGAGCTTTTGTCACGTAGTACAAGATATAATAATTAGAGTTGAGCGAACGTGCTCGTAACGAGCACTGTAGTAGCTCGGATCCCCTGCGCTCGCATGGGCACAGCCATCCGGGATCCGTCCTCCTCACCCGACTGCAAGTCAGTGGGGACGGATCCGTTTGGTATGACACACTCGTGTGTCATACCAAACGGATCCGCCCCCATTGACTTACAGTCAGGTGAGGACGGATCCGGATGCCTGCGGCCATGCGAGCGCAGGGGATCCGGAGCACTACAGTGCTCGTTACGAGCACGTTCGCTCAACTATAATAATGTGTTAATATTAGATTTCCATAGGACTGCAGGTTATTCCATCTTGTGTGATGAGCCAAAGTATCTAAGCTGGTTTTGTGTGATACTATCTGCTAAGTCACTGTACTGTATCTCAGCCTGCTATGTAGGATACTGTCTGCTGAGTCACTGTATCTGTATCTACTGAGCTGGTGTATCCATAGTACCTGCAGCCATTCATAGAACTGTCCAAATATTTCCAAAGCCCCACTCTCTATCAGCCCATAAATACAGAGGTAAGTGACTCTCTCTGGTGGTTAAAAGTACATTAACAACTTTATTTTCATTCTAAAATGTAGTAAATTGTTTCACAATGCATTTCATTGCTTGTACACAAGGTTGTATTCTGGTCTAATCAGTTAGACTTTATTAACATAGAACAAAAATAATGTGTCCTCCATAAAAATCTATGATTGTCCATCCATTGTTTTATTCTGTCCATGAAAAGAACATATCGAGTCCCAGGGTACAAAATAGTAGAATGACTCTACGTCTTCTTGGTGGTGCCTTTACCCAGTAGGTTCTGTCGGGTGTTCAGGTTCGGTCTTAGTAATATAATATAACATTTGGGGGAAAATATACAACCTACAATCCCAGCACTGGAGGATAAAATTCCAAAAACTTCAACAGCCACCATGAACTTGCCTTGAGTGCTGAGATAGGCTGGGACAAAGGAAATCCAGACACTCAAGAAGATCAACATGGAGAACGTGATCCACTTGGCCTCGTTAAAGCTGTCTGGTAATTTTCGGGACAGAAATGCAATGAAAAAGCTGACACAAGCCAAAAATGCAGTGTATCCCAACATACACCATAGAAGGGTATCTGAACATTCATTGCACTGGAAGATGATGATTCCTTTTTTTGATTTTTGTATTTCTTTCAGGAAAAGGAGGGCATTGGAGCACCCAGTAGACACAAATAAAAAACTGAATGGAGGTACACAGCGATATGGTTGAAGTTGGAACTTTAGATCCCATCCATCTACTCATGTTACTTCCTGGTTTGGTAGCTCTGAAAGCGATGACCACCATGATAGTCTTGGCTAAGACGCATGAAATACTGAGAACAAAAATGACACCAAAGGCTCCTTGGCGAAAGCGGCAAGTGAATTTTTGAGGTTTCCCAATGAAAAGTAGTGAGCACAAGAAACTCAAGAACAGACAAGTGAGAAGAAGGTAGGTCAGGTTTCGATTGTTGGCTTTGACTATGGCCGTGTCTTTGTATTTGATGAACACACATAATATGCTGATAGTGATGAGTGAGCAAAAGATGGTCGTTGTGGTCAATGTAATTCCAAGTGGTTCCCAGTAGGACAAAAACTCAACAACTTTCGGGATGCATACAGTGTTGTTTTTGTTTGGCCACAGTTCATCTGGACATGAGAAACAGTTGCTGGAATCTGGAAAGCAAATGAGATCAGGTAGAGAATATATCTCCAAAAGAAGGGATCTTCTCAGCTGTAATTTGTGGTAGAGCATGTTCAATTTCATTACAGCTCCTCCACAGGTGAAATGAGGTATTACACAGCTCCAATTGAAATCAAAGGGTTGGTGACAGAAGGTCTTTGTAGACACCCTCTGCTCTGCTTAATAAATAGGTGTGAGAATTCCATATTAGAGCTCATGCACATGGCGGTAAGGGTTTTGACGTCCGCAAGTTGCTGACCTGCAAAACACAGATTCTGGCCGAGTGCATCCACCATTTTTTTACTACTGTAGAAAAGTCCAATCCTTGTCCACAAAACAGACAAGAATAGAACATGTTGTATATTTTTTGTGGGGCCGCGGAAGGACTTGCGGATGCAGACAGCATATGGTTTACTGTTGCATATGAAGTGCGGACCAAACATACTGTTATGTGCATGAGCCTTTAGGATAATAAAGAATAGGTTTTCCAAACTAAAAAAAAAAACTCTAACCCCTTAAAGAACAGGCCAATTTTCCTTCCAACTTTTCAAGAGTAATAACTTTTTTTCACTTTTTCATGAAGACTTTTTATTGTGGGACAAGATGTACTTTCTAATAGTACTATTTTATAATTCATACTGTATATTGAGAAGCTTTAAAAAATTGTTAATCGGATAGAATTGGAGGAAAAAACTTGATGGCTGTATTATTTAATGTTTTGGTTTTTTTTTCCCAGTAGGATTACTGTGATGCTAATTTTATATTCTTTTTGGTGTTTCTTAATACTTTGAAAAAACTAAAAATCCTTGAAAAAAGGTATTTGCATTGCCATAAAAAAAAATTCTAACTTTACTTTTAAGGCTGCTTAAAAGTGAGATCCATCACAGGCTCTCACAAATGGTCCTAAACTGATCATTTTTTCCCTAAAGCATTCTCAATGGAAAAGGGTCAGTTTTGCTTCAGTTCAGTCTCCATTCTGTTTTGGAGTTGGACACTAAAATGCTGCTTGCTGCGTTTTGGTGTCTGCATGAAGAAACTGATCCAAACGGATCCGTCATGACTCACAATGTAAGTCAATGGGGACGGATCTGTTTTGTCTGACACAACAGAAAACGGATCCGTCCTCTATTGACTTTCAATGGAATTCATGACGGATCTGTCTTGGCTATGTAAAAGATAATACAAACGGATCCGTTCAGAATGGATGCAGACGGAGCCTGCAAACGCAAGTGTGAAAGTAGCCTAATCCTGCTAGGGGACTTGAACATGTAATCATTTATACCATAGACTGCAATATTAATGGTAAAATCACTATGTTCTAGTAGGGTGTGTAGACATCAAAGGGGGTAAGAATTATGCTCATGGCCTCTGTTCCAAGAGCCATAGTGGAGCACTGCTGACAACCAGCAACTTTAAGCCTTCAATTTAGTAAGTGGATTCTATAGGTTTTGGGTGTTGGAAATAAAACAATTTACAGCTTAGTCTGTTGCTGGAGTGACCTCTGCTGGATTGACTGCAGTTTATTGTTATGACACTAGATGTCGCTGTTACTAATGCTAACTTGTAGTCTCTCTATTCATTTCTATGATGTGTTGTATTCCCTGTACATTGGGGTGAACTCACTGATTTCTTTTTCCTGGCTGTGCCATTCACCATGTAAGGTGACCTCCATGTATTGCATGCTTGTTCCAATAAACGCAGTTCCTGTTACTCCACAATGTCTGATCTAAACTGACTCTGCTGCACCCAGCAACCATACTCTGCAACATTGGGACCTAAGTCTAGTTTCACTAGCATTAAAATGATCCAGTAGCCTATCTTTTGTAAGGTATCTGGTTGCCATCGGGCAGCTGCCATCAATGGAAGAGAGAAGGAGCTCCCTCCTCTCAAAAACAGACGCCCATGGCATCTATGGGGTTAAACGACTGAGATTGGTACAGGCATTTCGGCCGTAGCAGCAGAGTGACACTCTCGCTCCCATTACTGAGCCGCTGCCATCAATGCCGGCAGAGAGAATCATGCTGCAGGGGGCATAAGGAGGCCATGGGGGCCACTAAATTACTGGGGGCAATATAAATATCAGGGGCACTGGGGGCACATTGGGGGTCTTAACCGTTTTCAGATCACAGCCTGAAACCAGCATTATCACACTAAAGAGCTCGATTGGTTAGTATGCAGAGACTAACCAATTGGGGCGCTTGCCGGCATGGGACCACACTGATTGTTCCCTTGTCGGCCTCCCTGGTGTCTCTGCTTTTGGGGAGAGCGGAGACTCTGGGACCGTGACACTTTATCGCGTCACGGCCCCGGTAAGCAGCTTGAACGTGACTGTACTTCCATATACAAAAAATTACTTGCGATTTGGATATACAGTTACGTCCAAATGCATAAAGGGGTTGTCTTTGATGTGACAACCCATTAACTTTAATTTTTTTTAATTACTTGGCTTTGCTCTCAGTGTGGGGGGTACATTAGTTCTGATATGGGAACCCTAAGATTTCTGATAATGTTCTTGTTTGATAGCTGACCCTACACAGTCTACCATAGGAGCAGTATATGGAACCCATTTATAAACCTCTAGAGGTGGAACATTTGCTATAAACAATAGTTATTATATAATAGCTAAGTCAGGTCTGGTAACCGAGACAAATTAATAACAAAATAATTCATACAGAAACCCAAATTTGACTTTTGCGTCAAAGAAGGACAAAAATAAAGCACTTAGTTCATGGTGGATTGTTATGGGCAAATAGTGTATCACATAATTCTCCTCGGCCAGTCAACAGCTCCATGATGGATCATGTGAATCAGTCTGTTAATATTGTGTCAAGGAGTGCTTGGAACATTGTCTTTTCCACAGTTCTGATTGGCCAAAAAACTGAGTCCAGCTGATGGTATGCTCAATTATCTCTAAATTATAGCTTGTCTTATCATTATGATGAAAAGGTTTAAAAATCTGACCGCAGCTTTTTTATTAAATGTGACTTTTTCAATTGTTTTTGCAGTTTCTTTTAAGCTAAAAAAATATTTTTAAAATTTATAATGGTTTAAATTTTCAATAATATTGTATTGTATATGACCAGGTTTGGGCCGGCACACTAGTGCCACAATAATGGTCTCCATTGGAGATGACTTTGGAATGAATCATTTGCCATTAGGGTTTATTTCTTATGGCATTTATCCATAGATCAGCTTTACCAAAAACTGATTTCACAACTCTAACTCCACAGTCTTGATTAAAAATGGATAAGTATATGCTCTGTTTAGATGGAAGGTAGCCTTCAGAATCCTCTACTCTGAAAGACCCAAGGAACTTCGGTCAACAATATGTATATGGCAGAGTATTCTCTTCCGATATTGCTCAATGAAACCTACCTATATGATCAGATATTTCCCCTTCTGAACAGGGAAGACAGTCAAAGCAGCACATCGGTTGTCCATTTTTAGCAGCCGTTCGAAATCCAGGAGAGCAGCTTTCAGAGCACAAAGAGCGGGGGATCTAAAAGCAGAAAAAAATGTTCACCAGACCATTACTTCAATCATCTTATTTTTTTTAGGTCTATAAACATTAGATGGGTTACCTCCAGTTCTCCAGTGATCCACCTAATTGCAGAGATATTGATGATCAGCTTATTGTCTGGAGACTCACGTAAATTATAGCGCCCAACCTTCACAAACTTGATGGATCCATCTAGGTTCCTCTGCCAGTTTATCACATCATAGTCTGTTGGTGGATTTCCAGTAGAATCAAAATACATTTCTTCTCCCATTGGATTCTTAAAATGGACATTTTTTATGGAGCGAACAATCTACCATTGGAAATATCAAAGAGAACTATAACTTCCAATAAAGTTAATTGTAATAAAAGCACTGGTTCCCCACTGCACAAAATTTTCCAGGATATAGACATTAGTAATGGTCTGTATTGATAGAAGGTGGGTCTTCTATTTCCACCAAAGGATCCATGGTATCTCAAGGTGGACATACATATTAGTTTTAATTTGATCAAAATGGACAATTTTAACCAAAACTAATGTTTATCAGCTGAATTTAACAGTGGACAATCAATTTAGCCGACTGATGACAGACCATTATCTCCTAAAAAAAAGTCGGTTGTGTTAAACATTTTTGTCCGATAGTCGGAGAAAGATCTTTCGTTCAAAGAAAAATGGTTCGTGAACGAAAAATCTTTCTATGGAAGAACATTCCCAGGAAGATCTTTTGTCCCTCCTTGTTTCAGTCAACACGTGTGGTCACTTTCAATAACTGTAATGCCCACTATTGACTTAAATGTGTAAAGCCGTGTCTGCAAAATGCAAGCTCACCCGATGTTTGTATGTTCAGCTCCTGTCCAACTATCAACCGGCTTGTGTCTAATGAGTATGGCCACCTTCAGTTCATCACTACATCTAATCTCAAGTCATGTGTTACTGAACATTTTTTTTAAGTATTTTGTAGAGAAAAAAAAATTACTATGTACCTGCCAAGGTGCTATGGCTCTTTGATTTCTGAATTTTGGTTGATTGTCACTAGCTGCGAAGAATATTAGTTCATGTAGGGCATGAGCCACAGCATATACTGCATTATATACCAAATAGTGCATTCGAAAGTCAAATTCGTCAAACTCATATTCATTGCTCCTAAATCTGGTTAAGGTTTCTTCCCCTGTGCACCACACTGTACCATTTTTTGCAGCACTGCTTTTGTTTGACCACCGACATTCGTGGACTTTTTCCCAGAAATCTTCAATGAAGATATCCTGAGGAAGCAAGGTTGAAGGTCGAAGAGCAAGTTGATATTCCTTTAACCCTGGTATACCCATCTCATGCAAGGACAGAGCAAGAGTCCCCAACATAATTTTACTAAACTTTTTACTGGCCAAAAAGGGTGAATTTGACCATCCTTCAGTACCAAGCCAAATGCGCTTGTTGTTGGCTCTCTCTAGAAGAATGGCCAGTAAAGGATAGGTGAAAGGTTCTCTGGAAAAAATTATAACAACCATAGCAGATGACTCAATTACCAAATTTGCAATGTAATTCATTTTCATAAGGGAGGTTGTTTGACCAAATGTTTCATGATATGCAAGGCACACCCCCAATTTATGAAGCTCCTCTTTCAGAACTTGAGAACCTAGAATTCCATAGTCTTCATTCAAAGATAGTAAACCAATCCAGTTCCATCCCATGTGGAGGACAAGTGCAGCCAAGGCCCTGGCCTGTCTGTTGTCACCAGGAATGGTGCGGAAGAATGACGGATACAGAAGCCGGTTGTTCAGCGAGACCAGGGATGCTCCATAGCTGACCTATAGAAGATCAAAGGAAAATTAAACAAGAATTGTCTTCAGAGAGATGAAACATAAAGACTACAATATTCTATGCCTAATGTGAGGAATGTTTCAGATGGAAAACACAGTATTCAGGTTTGAATGACTTTGATATTCAAATCCTTTGCTAATTAACTCATGTCAGTCAGCCCGGTTGGGAGAGGGGTGCTGGTTCTTATCAAAGTGACCCTGTGGGTGTATGGGGATTTGTTTAAAGCATTGGAATGGGAAAAAATACAAGTTAACTCATGCCAGTCAAGCCAGAGACTCCATCAAAATGAAGAATGTCCCACCTGTTGATGGCCGTTTTGTGGTTACTGTCCCTCAACATAGCAAGGTACTGTTTGGCTGGGATGAGATGTCTCAGTTCAAATCTCTGTATTTTTTCTGTTCTGAAACATGGAAAAAACTATAAGACAGATTCTTCACGTGACAGACATGAGAGGAGCCTAGTTGACTTAAGTGAGTTACAATGGGCTTTATTGCGTTTTCCTCATTTTGTTGGGAAATATTCCTCTAAATACTGTGCTATTTGTCTGTAAAATAAGATAGAAACCACTGATAGAGGCTCCAAGCAGAAATGTGAACACTGCCTTAGATGCAAGCCAGTTGGGTGCTGATTTTCAATGAAGAGAGCTGCATTTTAGGAATCTTTTCCAGACAACTTGTACCCTGCTGTGTACCGACAAGGGGCAACAACCTTGAAATATCTGTCCACACATGGGTCGCTTCTCATTTTGGAGCAGCTTCTGGTTTGGATGGCATGAGCTAATTTGCATACTTTCTTCCAACAGATCATTGTCCCCATATACCCATCGCTTCCACATTAAATATACTGAATTCCTAGTACAGATCACAAATTAAGATTCAGGAGCATATTTACCTGAGGGTACATGTATGTCCCTAAAACAGTAGCCATTGTTACAGCAGATAATGATAAGCCATCTCCAATGACGGCAAGAGGAATTTTCTGGTTACATTGGTAGTTCAGAATTGGATGGACCTGTCCAGACAGAGTCCAAAATGTTCCCCAGAGAGCTTCTGAAAAGTGTGCACATGTGTCAAAGATTTGATAGCCCAGAGATATATTTGGGAGCAAAGACCCAATGGCATTTATCTCTTTTGTGGCGTATATCATGGATTGCATCCAACTGTAGGAAACAGTGCTGTACCTGTGCGAAGAAAGTAGAAATAGAGAAAATCAAATTGTCAAAATAGGTCACAATGATATTCATTTTTGGAAATGTAATGATACAGATTCCAATTATACTTCAGTTCAAAATTGTTATATTTGTGGCCATAACCACCGCTGTCCCGCTCTACCAGAAAGGAATGGGAGTTGGTTCACTCACCCTTCTGTTTTTCCAATAGCCCTGGAACAACATTCTTCCCCTGCTGCCTTGTAGTGGGCTGGGCTCTCCAGAGAAACTACTGTCCCACCCCTCTGTAGGCCTTCTGACCTCCGTATTGACCCTTCACTGCCTGCCCTGACCTTGGACTGTTTATTGGACTGCTCGCAGTCTACCTGCCTTGACCTTGGTTGACTACAGTTTTGCTTGATTCCTCTGTGCTCTGCACCGGTGTCTCGGAGCCCCGTGGGTCAGTGTTCAATAACACAGAGACTACTCCAGGAGGTAACAGCCTGGTGGTTTACCTGTAGCGAAGTCCAAATCCATATATAGGGTTAAAGGGTGAATACCTGCCAGAATAACGCCCTTAGGTTTAGCCCAAAGGCAAATATGTTGGTTGCCTCAGTGGTTCCTCAACCACTGCCATAACAAAAATGTTCTTATGACTGGATCTCTTCTTTACCTTTGGGACTCCAGATAACATCTAATGTATGTTAAATTAACACAGTTCAAAATATACAGTATATGCATACTTATGTCCCCATGTCAAGTACAAAAGAATAACCACCCATAGACCAAAACCAAGACTGATGGGATGATGGTATAATGTTTTTGAAAAAATATTAAATATATAATATATACTGAAAACAATGAAAATTACTTTCACAAAAGAAGGTCATAGGAAAACATGTACATTTGTAGCTGACAATAAATTTGACAAGATCCCATTCTGGGATGTTGACTAGTTTCGAGCCTGCAACTGAACACTAATACTAACGCATTCATTACCTTGATCCTACAGTATCAAATCCAATCCTTTAGGGTGTCTGGTATCCAGGTGATGAATGTGTTAATAGTGTCTAGTCTCAGACACCAGTTTGCATTCATACACGTTCCTTATAATGGAGTTTCCAGTATTGTACATGTCATGTTATGATTAAGACCTCTTTAATGAGGCTCAAAACGCGTCAATGACTCAGGATGTCTTGTAATTTTAAATTTATGAAATAAAGGACTGTTTTGAATATCGACGGCTTTGGTGCTGGAGAGCTCAATTTTCTTTGTCTGGATTCAAGTTACCACTCAGGTGTGGCATCCCTCCCTCCCTTGCATAGCCCTGGGATTGATTGTAACTGAGCTGCTATATTGTGCGGGTGAAGTGAAATCCGTACTTTTCTTCCTAGTACAGACAATGAACCCAACAGAATTTTATGGTAACATAGATGAACACTCACGAATTACAGCTGAGGGGCTGGACCTCTTCGGTGAAGGAATATTTTTGCTCTTTCCATGAAGTGTGCATAGGGAAAAATCCAGCTATGATAATGTCCCCATCTTGGAAATACCCTTTCTCTGGAGGACTGTAAAGACTACAAGCATGAGATTGACCGAAGCTAAACTGTACATGAACGATGCAGATGTAGATGATGATGCTCAGGACCATGCTGAAGAAGAAGACACAGAACAGGAAGAAGCCTGGTCAGTGATATTGCTTATGAAAGTAAAATAATTAGATTAGGTAGATAAAATCAAGAGTTTGGCCCCAAGCCATGTTGTACGAAGCCATAATATGATGGTCATGTTAACTCCTAATACTGACATGTATATATGGCTAAACCCCGGCAATCAGCTGGTAGTCACCATTGATGGGGAAGCCATGTGCGGCAATACTGCAGGAGACATTTAAGGAATTGTAACATTTTCAAAAGAACGTCCATCCGTGTAATGCAGGTATATGTTCTTATAGAGGGGATCTCCATTCTTGTTCATATAATCAGTCTATTTGCAGAATGTTGCTCCTGAGTTCCTTTAGCTGACTGCTCATGCACAGCCTTATCTCTGAACTCCTGATCTGCTTATATTATAGCTAAACTCTTATCAAGCTAATAAGAATATGACTTATTGCTTAGGAGGGCAGTCAATCCGAGATAAGGCTTCACATAAGCAGTCAGCTGACGGAACTCAAGAGAGACTGTCTGCAAATAGACTGATTTTTTACTCCATGTATCACAAAAACTGCTGAATTTTTTTATTAAAATTTGAAAAAGAAAAATTTGAGCCCAAAATGAGCAAAATGCAATAATAAAAAATAGCCTTTAAGATCAATTAAAATGAGCGCTAAGAAGAAAGGAGAAACTGCAGAGGATGTCAAAGTACATTAGGGCAAGATGATCAGGTAGACATGGACTTCAGAGAGAAGCTATGGCGAAATCCTGAAGCCATCAAAAGGTTTATCCAGGAATTTGATATTGATGGCCAATCCTGAGGATAGGTCATCGAAATCAAATCAGTAGAAGTCCTACTGCTGGGTGTCTCCGGTGAGCGCTGTGGTTTCTTCGCAGCTTACCAAACACAGCACCAACCATTGTATAGTCGTTGTGTTTGGTATTGCAGCTCAACTGATGCATGGTGAGCTGCGTCTAGGCCATGTAACTGATGCATGGGGACATCATATGGCTTAAGAAGAGACCTACACTCTAATGGCCTCTTTGAACAGCTGATAGGCGGTAATGTCGGGAGTCACGCTCCCACCGATCTGATATTGATGACCTACAGTATCCTGAGCATAGGTCATCACCTTCAAATTCCCAGGTAACCCATTTAAGCTATATGTAAGGGGGTAATGAAGAAGTCATGAATATCCATAGGAGACAAAGGACAAGATTATGAGGAAGACATGAACGTTGACAAAGAGAGGACAAACGTCAATATATGTTGGAAAAAAATTTGAAAAATGTAGAGGTAGATAAGAGGAAGACTTGAAAACGTACAAAGATAACAGAAGAAGACTTTAAAACAAATATAAAGTAGATAACTAGGAATACATTGAGATATACAGACTGGGGACAATCAGACATGGAGATAACATGTTTCATTGATGAGATATGGAAATAAGTAGATGGAAGAATTTTGGAAAGACTTGGAAATATGTAGAGAACATGACATGTTCAGTAGTGAGACTTAAGAAGAATATGATCAGGAATTCTTACAGATAGTTCAGACTAGGTTAACATATGGAAATGGGAACATGAGGATATGTGGCTGTATAGAGACACGTCATCAGAACGACACGGAGAGAGAAAACATGAAGACATGGAGACACATAAAGAGAAGAGGAATGAGGAAGACATGGGGGCATGTAGAGAGAAGGTCATTGGAAACTCATTGAGATATATTGAGAAGTAATCATGAAGATGTCTAGATTCATTCTGAGAAGTTCTTCCTATATGTAGATACAAGGAGAGAAGAGATAACATATATGGAGAGACAATGGTGTATGTAGAAGATAGGTTTTTTGGAGGACATGGAGATCTCCTTACCTTTTCTTCCTGAGCACAAGGTGTTGGAGTAACAGTACGTGCCTGGTTGACTGTCACTTTCCAGCCCATCAGCCTATTTACATGATGCTATTATATATATGTTTTTTTTGTCCCTTAAGGATAATTGGATGTTGACCCCTCTGGGAAATTCTCCAATTTTGAATTATGTTTTTCAGTCTTTGTTATATTACTCAGAGGAATATGCTGGTAATTATATGGAAATAAGCATTGCTCTCTCCACTGCCAGTAATAGATCCCATAATGTATTCCCAAATTGTCTACAACACCGTCTTCCATTAATTAAAGGGGTTATCCAAGTTTAAACTATTTTTAACAGACCCCAGTCAAAGTGGTGTTCATATCTACCTGGTCCCCTCCACTGGGTTCTGACTTCATTGCTCCATGGCCACCTCTGCAGATCCCCAGTCTCTGGGAATTAACATACTGCTGCCGGGGCTGCTTGTGGCCGCTACAGCCAATCATTAGCAGAGGGTGACCTGTAACTCATGAGGCACATGACCCAGTGACTTATCACATGGGTTATACATCACCGCTGAGGCCAGTTATTGGCTGCAGTGGTCACGTGTGGCCTGGTCAACAGGATGGGGATTCCCAAAGACCTGGAACCTGTAGAGGTGGCTGTGGAGTGATGAAGCTGGAACCCAGTGAGATGGACCAAGTAGATATAAACGCCACTGTAGGTCTGCCACTCTGAACGGGCCTGTTAATAAACATTTTAAACGTTGATAACCTCTTTAAATTAACTTTTGCCAAATAATATATAAAAAATATATTGTGGGGGTCATTTATTAAGAAGTATACAGCACTTTGTGGCATATTAAAGGCGCAGATATTATCTCAGAGGGGTTTTGCGGCAAAATATACTACTTTTCCCCATTCACGCCACTTTCCTGAGGTGGCAGAAAAAGGGGGCATGGTGAGGTCGGGCTGGCCGTTTTCATTTATCATTTTCTACTCCAGTTTATGGAATGGAAAATTGTCTTAAACTACACTAGCAAGGGAGCTGACATAGTTTAAACCATGCCGCTAGGCCAGCAGCACCAAGCGCCAAAGTTATGTAGAGGTCTGGACCTTTACTTTGTCGCATCTACCGCCAGAGCATGGGGATTAAGACCGGCATATAGATCGCGGTCTTAATAAATGACTCCCTATGTGTGTACAGGGAAGGGTTGCAGTCAGCAGGTGACAGTGTGTCACCACTTTATGTTAGTCATATTGCCTTGGGTGGGATGCTATGGACATTGCAGGTGACCTGCCCTGAAGATAGTGATAAATCATAAATGTGATATAAATGTCCTGTACTGTGCATGTGTATGCTGTATATAGTATTACAAGTGCATTACCTAGTGGTCAACCGTGTTATTGCAGGTGGATAATATGTTGTTAAGATGCTCAAGGACTTTTTGAAAACATGATCTAATTAAGCAGGTCCTTGGGGTATGGTGAGAGCATGTCTGTCAAATGATCAATAGTGATTTAATTTAATACACAATAGTGCAGTGCAATACAAAAAAAGTAATTGTTTGATAAAAAAGATTAAAACTAAAATACCTACAGTTACAATGCATTCAACAGTATAAAATGCAAAAAAAAAAACAGAATAAAAGCTTCATGATGTCCAGCAGTGATATCCTGGCTGTGGGGACAGCTGGAAATATGGGCAGTCACTCCAATGAAGATATTGATCCTCAGATGGCTGACCCTAAGCCTCTCTTTCCCTCGCCATTTAAACCCGTTTCTCTCCCATTCTCTGTCTGGTGATGTCACTGAGAGGAGGTTGTCCTTATTATAATGAAGCATACTCCTCCCACCCACTGGTTGGTGATGTCACTGAGAGGAGGCTGTACTTATCATAATAAAGCATACTCCTCCCATCCACTGGCTGGTGATGTCACTGAGAGGAGGTTGTCCTTATGATAATGAAGGACACACCTCCCATCCACTGACTGGTGATGTCACTGAGAGGAGGTTGTCCTTATGTTAATGAAGCATACTCCTCCCATCCACTGGCTGGTGATGTCAATGAGAGGAGGTTGTCCTTATTATAATAAAGAATACTTCTCCCATCCACTGGCTAGTGATGTCACTGAGAGGAGGCTGTCCTTATGTTAATGAAGCACACTCCTCCCATCCACTGGCTGGTGATGTCACTGAGAGGCAGGCTGTCCTCATGATAATGAAGCATACTCCTTCCAGCCACTGGCTGGTGATGTCACTGAGAGGAGGCTGTACTTATGATAATGAAGCACCACTCCTCCCATCCACTGGCTGGTGATGTCACTGAGAGGAGGCTGTACTTATGATAATAAAGCATACTCCTCCCATCCACTGGCTGGTGATGTCACTGAGAGGAGGCTGTACTTATGATAATGAAGCACACTCCTCCCATCCACTGGCTGGTGATGTCATGAGAGGAGGCTGTCCTTATCATAATGAAGCATACTCCTCCATCCATGGCTGGTGATGTCACTGAGAGGAGGCTGTACTTATGATAATAAAGCATACTCCTCCCATCCACTGGCTGGTGATGTCACTGAGAGGAGGCTGTCCTCATGATAATAAAAGCATACTCCTCCCATCCACTGGCTGGTGATGTCACTGAGAGGAGGCTGTACTTATGATAATGACGCACACTCCTCCCATCCACTGGCTGGTGATGTCACTGAGAGGAGGCTGTCCTTATCATAATGAAGCATACTCCTCCCATCCACTGGCTGGTGATGTCACTGAGAGAGCTGTACTTATAAATGATCTCCATCTGCTGGTGATGTCACTGAGAGGAGGCTTTATGATAATGAAGCATAACTCCTCCCATTCACTGGCTGGTGATGTCACTGATAGAGGTTGTCCTTATGTTAATGAAAGCACACCCTCCCATCCACTGGCTGGTGATGTCACTGAGAGGAGGCTGTCCTCATGATAATGAAGCATACTCCTCCCATCCACTGCTGTGATGTCACTAGAGGAGGTTGTCCTTATGTAATGAAGCACACTCCTCCCATTCTGGTGATGTCACTGAGAGGAGGCTGTACTATGATAATGAAGCACACTCCTCCCATCCACTGGCTGCGGATGTCACTGAGAGGAGGCTGTCCTCATGATAATAAAGCATACTCCTCCCATCCACTTGCTGGTGATGTCATTGAGAGGAGGCTGTACTTATGATAATGAAGCATACTCCTCCCATCCACTGACTGGTGATGTCACTAAGAGAAGGCTGTCTTTATGATAGTGAAGCATACTCCTCCCATCCACTGGCTGGTGATGTCACTGAGAGGAGGCTGTCCTTATGATAATGAAGCATACTCCTCCCATCCACTGGCTGGTGATGTCACTGAGAGGAGGCTGTTCTTATGATAATGAAGCATACGCCTCCCCTCACCCAGTTATATTTCTTTTGAGAAATCCATTAAAAGTCATAAGTCCTGGCAGGAATCTCCTAGAAATATAATAGTATGTGTAATCACCTGGGCGTACATTTGCCAACCAGGGCATACCCAACACAATGCTAATTGACCCATGATTTTGGCCAGTAGCCATTTCCAGGTTATTGCTGTTGCAGGGCTATTCTTCCTGATCTTAACTACCTCCAAATATTAATTGTGATGGGTCTGGCTTTGATAGATCATATTTTCTTTGTGCAAGCATTGTCATAATTCTCCCAGTCCCTCATGGTAGACACTCTACAAACACTGCTCTGCATAACTTTCATCCCTCGTGAGGATGTGCAGGTACTTACCTCAACTTGAAGTGAGAAACTTATCTGATCCCAAGTGGAGGACCTAGTGATAAGCCTTTGATCAATACTTGTAGACCAGTGGCCCTCAACTCCAGTCCTCAGGGCCACCTACCGGTCATGTTTTAGGGATTTCCTTAGTATTGACCAGGTGATATAGTTAGTGCATCATGACTTACCACAGGTATTTCATTGTGTGTGATATTCTCAAATCATGACCGGCAGGTGAGCCCTGAGGACTGGAGATGGGGATCACTGTTCTAGACCGCTGGGGAGGTTGGGGCCACTAAAATGTTTGTCAGAGAGTGGGCATCCTGTCATTCTATCAGATATGCCTTTCTTAAGGAACACAGATGGGGTTATGAACAGACAATTAATAGTGATTTTTTTTTACCTATAACACTACAGAGACCAAGAGTCAGAAGTAAGGAAGCAAAGAGAAAATGTTTGCTCAGGAGAAGCTGCTGCCATTGGAGACAAGAATGTAAGAAAATTGAAAGTCATCAACAGAGTACTCGAACAGGATTCTGATGGTAATCAAATGGTGGTGCAATCAGATGATGCTGATGATAGATAATGAGATAAATGATGGAGACAAAATGGTGAACAGATGATAGAGCAAATAGACAATAACTGACCATGATTCGATCTTTCCCTGAATCTTTCCCTAGTTCTGTCCCTAAAAACTGACCCTATCAGCAAACACCACTGAATCTCACTGTAACTAAACCCTAGTCCCCTGAAATGAATGACAATGGGGTATTAAGACGCAGAGACCAGAAACCAAAACTGAAGCAGAGCTGAAGTAGAATCAAGGTAAGACAGATCCAAAAAAGAGAGGAAAAAAACTACAAGATTCAGGAGCAAGGACTGGACTAGATCAACAATAAGAATGATACTACACTTGGCAAGAAGCAAACTAGGCAAGGAACCAGATTCTAGAAAATAGAAATATTACTAGCTCCAAATATACATGGCTTACGCTATAACCAGCAACCATCTGCAGAAGACAGGAAATATTTAAAGAAAAAGGTAGCCAATTAGGAACTCCTCCAAACCATCGAAAGGTACAGCAGAGAAATCAGCTAGCTAACACTAGGTTCTCTAGCATTAGGAGATCCAGCAGTCTGTTCCAGTGGACTGTTCCTGGTATAAATGCCAGTTGTCAGCCGGACAAAAATCACATCAGAATTTGTCTGGTCAAAACCCGTCATTTTTGCCAGAAAGAGGCCGGATCACCACCAGATCCCATGGGGATTGGGCAGTTCCAGCATTATGCTGCATTCGGTGAACTCCTGCAGGTTGTTCTATGCCGGGACACCATGTGGATCTATTAATGGACACTTATGGATCAGGTGCGACTGTTGTGTACTGTTGTGTAGCAGCTGCCCCAAATAAACTAATAGGAGAAGGTGAAACAGCAGGGAAATGGCCTCTGATTGTAACACCCAGGACTACAAGTATGACTCACACACACAGTGCAGGTAAGCAGAATATTCGCAAGGCAGCAAATCTAAACTATTTAGTGTGTCACTCACACAACAGCCCACTGTTCTCAAGGTGTTAGCCTCCTGCACAGTTTCCTCTGCTGCCCCACTCTCCAAACAGAGCTCCTGCCAGCTTCCGTATTTGTTCCTACTGTACCCTTTCCACCTTCTGTATCCTTCTCCCCTTACAAGGCCCCTTCCACCTGTTGTCTTCAATGTTTCTACCATTCCTCCCAGAGACTCTGGTACCCACTTTTATTCCCTACCTGTAATAGAGTCTCTTCCACATGTTTTTGAGGCTCCTACACCACGTCTCCACACACAAACACACAGAGTCCCTGTTACATTTTGACATCCAGCTTCCGTGGGCCCCTGCCTCCTGATTCTGCCTTCCCCCTTCAAGCAGAAGTGGTGGCCCCTTCTTTGTTAGATGACCTCTCACAGGACCCCTACCACCATGTTCTCCCACCCTCAAAAAGTCTGATGCTATTGTGTAGATTTCTACTCACAGAGACCCAACCAACTTATGTCTACCTATGAGCCCCATCTAATGGACCTGCACAGAAGACATAAAGAGTGAGTGGTACAGCAATGTGAAACCCTCAAACAGCTGGCTCACAAAAATTCCTGAAATCAGAAACATACCACCTGTGCAGCCAGTTTAGAAGGAGAAGGAGTTGCTTCCAAGCTGTAGAGCAGTAGCAAAAGAGCCCAGGTAACACTGCAAATCTGAGAGTGGGGCTTAGCAGGCCAACAGGGATGACACATAGTGGGCTGATGGGAGTGGAGCTTTGTAGTGAATGTGGTGGAGCTTAGTGAACCAACTGGGTGGATCTTAGTAGTATGACAGGATAGACCTCAGAAGTATGATAGGAACCCCCAAATACAACTTTATTTGGCGTCCTAGGAATGCCACATCCACCCCTGTATGTAAACCAATATGTTGAACCCCATGTTGCTGTGCAGCTTTGAGTATTAGCATACTGTGAGGATGTAGTTTTAGGTCTTATTACACTGAAACCTCTTAGAGAAGACCCTACAAAATTGCACCGATAAACAGTATTCCAGAAGGATGGTCCTCCTAAAGAATGTGATCAGTGTAGTTGGCATATGTTGAAAATGAAAATATCACAGGAATCTTGTCTGCATAATGGGATGGTCTTTTGGTAAATCTTCACTGTTTTATGGGGTTGTATTAGATGTATGGATGGTAACAGAACACAAAAATCAGTCCAACCCACAACATTTGAATTTATATCTTTATTGACCTGCTTGAGTAATCTTTTTTACCCAGACATAATTTTTGAGGCCAAATAGCTCAGTTTTCAGTTTCATCGATCAAGTAAAACTTGACTCCATACTTTAGATCATATTTTTAACAGTAGCATTTCAAACTCTCCTACAGTTGCTACTGGTGAAGCAGTGCAAGTGGGATGAGATAAACCAGGCAACAACATAGCACAATTTATAGATATATGGATCATGTAGTTTCATAAGATCAAGGCTGGAGCTCCAAGGTGTCTTTGGCATGACACATTTCGCATGGTTTCGGTCACAGTTGCAACAATGTGCAGGACCGGTCAACTTTCAATAATTGTGAGGTAGCAGAGCTACGCACAGTGCGATCTTTGATTGTGTGATATGTCATTGTCATGTAGCTCCAACCCTAAATTGAATCTCCAGACAGTGGGGGGGGGGATTATTAATCAGCTTGCCCCACTTTTCATTTTTCATGTGCTTTGTCATTTTCCACTGTTCTCTCAACATTTCAAAGAAGTAGGTACAGCTTAGTGAAAAGGGTGTAACCGCCATTGGCCTGAAAATTTTACTATAGAACTTACACCATAATTATAAATTCTGGTTTCAAAAAGTTGAAAAATAGGGCTTTTGAGACTTTTTGTTGCCACTTGCTCAAAAATATTGTGACTTTTCGCATTTTTACACCACTTACTTAAGTAGGTTGGGAAGTGGTAAGCTATGTCAATGAGTTTCACTGCAGATTTATCATTGAGAGAAAAAAAGTTACAAAAATAGTCACAAACTCACTCCAGTAGGAGGGTGGAATTGAAAGACTGGAGTAGCATTTCTAGAAAAAAGTGTTAGGTTTAAAGATCTGACAAGTTTACCAAACAACGTGCAACATTTCATAAATTTGGTGCAAATTATTCCAACGCAGACTCAAGAAAAACTGACTTCAAAAATTATCCGGACGATAAATTCCCTCCTATCTCTTTTTTAGCTTTAAAATTCTTAATATATCTTTATATCTTTGGTTCCAGAGCTCCAAATCGAATATAGTAGCTTAGGAGCTTACTCCACACTGGTCCATTTTTGAGTTTGATGCCTAAACAGTATGCATTAAGCTCATAAGCTCCCTCTAGTGGTGACTGCAGGTAGCCAGATTTTCATCATGCACTCCCCTTGTTCAAATGTTTATGACATCTGATTAAAAGTGCCTGTTCTCACAGGATAATGTCGAATATACTGTAAATGTCCTTCTAATGATGTGTAACTCTGATGGTCAACCTGCACCCCCTTTTTCCCTTGGACCCCAGCTCATAAGTAAAGTGATATGTAAGTTGCAGACACACATACATCTGCTAGTGCGTGTCTGCAACTTTACCTACTTCTGTATCACTGTCCCATTCAAATGAAAAGGGCTGAGCTTTAGTGATAGCCATAGTCATCCTTGTATGTGCAATGCTATGTAATAAAAAATGAGCAGTGGACTCACTTGAGCACCAGGATCCCTTCAATGCATTGATCCCCAATGTACCTAAAGGTAGACCATTTATGTTTAAGTCTTTTTAGGAAACTTAAAAAAAAAAAAATCAGTTTCATTCAAGGTAAGCATACCACCACGTGGCTGGATTCACCAAAGCATAACCATACTTTTCTTGTGAAAATTTTATTTATGTGCAATAAGGATTTCTGTGCACTGTGAGAAGGGCCACTTTATTGGGGGAAAATCCCTCCATCGTGAACTCCGTCCAGGCCTCCCCTTGTTTGATGACAGTTCCTGAAATTTAAGAGCTGGTAACGACACAGGGGAAGCGCCAGAGGTGCACCAAAACACTTGAGTGGCCCCAACCACAGTAAACCAGAACCTTATTTGCATAAAAATAAAAAAAGCGCTCCTCAGGATTAGTATACCATATTTTCACACAAAATATTTGGCCATGTTTCTGGGCAGCTACCTTACAGAGTGTTATGCTTACTTTCATACTTATTCTGGAGGTGACAGGTTCCCTTTAAGTACTGAACCTCAGATGTGTCAAAAATTTTTAAAGGGAACCTGTCATCAACTTTATGCTGCCTATACTAACAGCAGAAAAAGGTGAGTTGATTTCAGCAGTCTGTCATTTATAAGTTAAAAGTAAGTGGTTACCGAGAACCAGCATCACAATCATTGCAGACTAGGCCTGGAAAAGAGTCACGGCCACCTGAGAAGAGTCCTGGTTATTCATGAATTCCTGTCCTTCCTGCCCACCTGCTGATGACTGACAGTCTTCTACCTAGTTTTCTCCCTTTTTTCTCTAGTAGAGAACTGCTAATCGTCAGCGGATGGGTGAGGAGAGCAGAATAACCATGACTCTTCTCAGGTAGATTTGACTCTTTTGAAGGCCTGGGCTGTAATAATTATAAAGCTGGTTCTCAGCAACCACTTACTTTTAGCTCACACCGCTGAAATCAACATTTCTGTCACTATTTTATGCTATCCTTAGTGAGGTCACCATAAATTTGATGACAGGTTCCCTTTAAAGAAGAGAGTTGGGCGATAAAGGAAATGTATTCTGAATCATAAAAGTCTGGGCTTCAATGGCCAAAACATGAAAAGACCATTCTACTGTATGTTTGCTTTTAAACCTTCTGTGAGATCTAGGTCTTTGTCTTTTGAGTGGTGCTTTTACCCAGAAGGCTCTGACGGGTGTTGAGATGAGGCCGAAATAATATAATATAACACTTGGGGAAAAAAAAGCAACTTAAGATCCCGGCACTGGAGGAAATTATTCCAAACAGTTCAACAGCCACCATGAACTTTCCCTGAGTGCTGAGATAGGCTGGTACAAAAGAGATCCAGACACTCAGGAAGATCAACATGGAAAAAGTGATCCACTTGGCCTCGTTGAAACTATCTGGTAAGTTCCTGGACAGAAATGCAACTATGAAACTGATACATGCAAGAAGTCCCATGTACCCAAGCATAGTCCACAATAAAACATCTAAACATTCGTTGCATTGAAAGATGATGACTCCAGCCTTTATCTTAAGGTTCTTCTCTGGAAATGGAGGGCAAAGCAAAATCCAGAACACACAAATGAAAATCTGCATGCAGGTACAGATTACAATGACTACAGCAGAGATTTTTGGTCCCAACCACTTTCTCATATTGCTTCCAGGTTTGGTTGCCCGGAAAGCTATGATAACCATCAAAGTTTTAGCAAATATACATGAAACACAAACCACAAAGATGACTCCAAAAGCTGTTTGACGGAAGAGACAAGTTAATCTCTTAGGTTCTCCAATAAATAGTAGAGAGCAGAGGAAACTTAAGGACAATGACACAAGGAGGCAGTAGGTGAGATTACTGTTATTGGCTTTGACAATGGCAGTGTCTTTGTATTTGACGAATATACACAAGACAGAAATGGTGGTGAAGGAGCAGAAGATAACAGTAGAAGTTAAGGCGACTCCAAGTGGTTCCCAGTACGATAAAAACTCTACGTCTTTAGGAAGGCACAAGGTGTTGTTAGCATTGGGCCACATCTCAGCAGCACATGGAAAACAGTTGCTTGAATCTAAGAGATAAAATATAAAGACATGATAAGGTTAAAAATAAACTCACGCCCATCCAGTTCAGCCTATTATACTGCACCACTGGTCGGGAGGAAAGCAAAAAACCTCCATAAGGGAGAACCCAATGTCTTCATTGTAGGGGAAAAATGATTTACTGAGATGAGAGAATCCTAACAGGTCAATTTATTTTCATACATGTCATGTTTTGCAGGACAATTTTGTCCACTTTGGTGTGATGATGCAACATGACATCACACTGGAGCTTAGACAAGACATGGCAGTGTCATGGCAAACTGGGCAAGTTCCTGCCACTGGTCCAGACTTGGACTATAAAATGCAGTACATGGTACTGGAGATAAGGGGTCCAGATAGCTATCTTTTATTTTCCTACCATCCCCTGCTCCCCCCACTGTCAGTGCTCAAAGCTGCACTGAAATACATTGTTGGGACTGCTGTGCACATGCACAGGGGTCCTCTCCATTATGTTAGGAAGGCACAGCAGCCTGATCTGTGTTTTTCAGTGTCGTGATCTGGGATCTGCAGCACTATTCATGTCATGATTGTCAGACTGGGGTTCCTTGGGGTACCCAAACCCGAACACGGACTTTGCTGCGAAGGTCTGTGTTTGGGTTCGGTGTTCAGATACTAAATAAAGCTTGTTGAAAAGCTACAGAGCAGCCCATCAATAAGATTTTAAGTTGTGAATGCTTGGGACTCATTACAGTCAAGCAGAGTATTGGTATGGCTGTGATTGGCCGGCGCAGCATGTGACCTTGCATGCATAAATGTCAGATAAAATGTTGCGCTGCCATTCTGCTGTAAGTAGTGTAGGGACAGGACACTGCTGCAGTGAGGGACAGTGTTAGGCTTTTATTGTGGCTGTTCAGTCTTTGGGTGACCTGTCGGCATTTTTGGTGGGTGAAATACACCTCCTTTGCACCAGTGACACATAGTAATACAATACTTAATTGTGCTGTTAATTCTGTTGGTGACCTATAGCCATTTTATGGGGTGCAAAACACCTCCTTTGCCTCCTGATACTGTCCCACTGTGCTGAGGGACAGAGCACACCAAAGCAAGCTCAAAGGAATTCCCTAGTGGTGCAGTTTTTCAGGCAATCTGCTGATGACAGGACATGGATGGTTTGTATGCTGTGTAGTCAGAGCCTGAAGCGAGATATAAATGTTCTAAACCTGAGCACCCCCTGCATGACCAGGCATCTAGCTGCAAAGCACGAGCTGAAAAACCACAAAAGATCAGAGGCTCCTCCTGCTCCCTCTTCTACTGCAGTCTCAGCCTCTTCTTCCCCCTCTGGAGTGACAGGGCCACCTGGCATCCCGCATATAGAGGATGTGACAGCAACACCACCACCGCCAGCAGTGTCACAGAGTATCCCCACACTGTCTCATGGAAGCATTCAGCTGTCAGTCCCCTAAACACTGGAGAGAAAGAGGATGTATCACTCTACCTGGCCTTTGAAATGCTGCCATTCTGTCTAGCAGAGAAGGACAGTTTTAAAAACGTAATGACTGTGTCTTTTCCACAGTACGTGGTTCCCAGCTGCCTACTTTTCCAGGCAGACCATCCCTGCCCTGCTGGAACAAGTGGTGGACAAAATAAGGTGAGTGGGGAGAAGGTAGCAGCGCTTACAAGAGATGCCTTCTCAGACAGCAGATTGGCGGGGGTCCTGGTTGTTGGACCCCCACTGATCAGAAACTGATGACCAGAGGATAGGTCATCAGTTGTTAAATCCTGGAAAACCCCTTTAACTTCTGGGTCTCCAAATTGAACACATGGCCTGGTTGTCCTTTACGCCTTGGAGGTGCTGGCCTGCCCTGTGGCAAGTGTATTGTCCAAACATGTGTTTAGCATGTGCAGTGTCCCACTTAAAAGTGTACACTACAAAATGTTAACATGTTAATGCTGTAAGACTTTTGCAGTTTAGCACAGAGTGTGTTAGGGAAAGGAAGCTCCAGTAGCTCCTTTGTGGATCCCCAGCACCAACCAAACTGAGAGATTCTGATGCTAATACATTTACAGTCATTCTCCAGACAGACCAGAAAGCTACAAAGCTGACTATCAGGTGGAGGTAAATCTATTTATTGCTGTGTCTGGACTCCGCTACTTATATACCCAGGAGAAGCTCCATAGCACCAGGAAAACTACAGTATGACAAGTGCGCAATTGTCCTGCTGTTATCCACACCTTACCCCTCAGGAGTGTGGACCCAAAGTAAATCCACTAAACCCAAAACCTGGCTGTCTTATCAGAGACTATATAGCTGAACTTACATACCCAGCTTATTTGGGAAGTCTACAGCACCTTCCCCTTGTGAACTGCCTTCTGTATGAATAATCTGTACCTCAAGGTGGATTTAGGAATAAGTAAAAGTTTCCATTGTTTAACAACGCTGCCTCCTCTTAATTACAAACTTTGTGTCCCACGGACGCTGGCGTCACGACAATCCAGGACTCTGCCAACAGACACCCTAAAATATCCAAAACCATCAAGGGCCCCTCTCCTCACCATCCGGCAGTGTTCCTGTGGACCAGAGGTGCCCCGGAGGAAACGGTGTCCTTTCACGCACACCGGCCCAGGGAGTCACCAAACCGTGAGTAGTATTATCACTGGCACCATTAGACACTGTGACATATCCCCAACGCTCACACATGCCCCTGCGGTCCGGCTCGCTGCACATGGTAGGGGGTGTGATAGGCGCATCCTCCTGTCCACAGCCAATGTCACATTCATTAACATGAAACAGGCGGGTATGGGTGGGGATGGTGCTCTATAAAATAGGAATTTAGGAACAATTCCGAAATTGTCTGAGCCACCCCATTGCTTCTCTGTTCAAATTCTTACAGGACAAAATCCTACAGGGCTGGGGAAGGGTTAGAAAGGTAATTCCTAGTGAGATCTGGAGAGAAACCCAATTTAAAATCATACATAGTGCAATTTATGGATTTTGCGATTCCCATCACTTAAAGCAGGCAGATAGAATCACTAGTTGTCCCAAATGTCATCAACCAAACACTGACCTATTGCATGGCTTATGGTTATGTACATACTCAAAGTCATTTTGGGAGGAAACAAAAGTCTTGGTAGCCAAACTGATGAAGGTAGATATCACTTTATGTCCAGAATTGGTTTCATTTCATTGGCAACCCGAAAGGCAATGTACCGTATCCCACAAATAATACAAGTGAGTCTTCTAACAGCAAAAAGATGCTTATGACAGTGTTGGCTGTGGCCTACAACTCCAAAAACATCTATGGTCATACAACAAATGAAACACTGTCTGAAAATGGAATTACTGTACTTGGAGCTGAACATTCCAAAGAAACTTTAACAGGAAACATCATGAAAAAAATGGAGGAGATTCATGGGTGCAGGTTTAGATGATGGGGAGATGAAGCTTTTGATTAAAGGGGTATTCCCATCTCAAAAATATAGTTTGTATAGTTAGATATAACCATACTGATATTATTACTAATACAATGTATTTATATAAAATGTACCGCTTAGATTTACCTATCTGTATATCCATTGTCCACACACATCAGTCAGGCCGTTTCCCCTAGTTACGACCACCGTGGCCATGTAGTAGTGGTGGCCGGCTTGCTGTTGTTCAAACCCGCTCTGAGGTAACTGCTGTATTGTGAACGCACATTACATGAGCATGAGGAGACACATCTTAGGGTACTTTCACATCTGCGTTTTGGACGCTACCAGTCAGGATCCGTCCAAAACGCAGACTTTATAAACGGATCCTGCTCCATAGAGATGAATTGATCTTGGAACAGAATCCGTTTCTCTGCGTTTTGGAAGCGCAGACAAAAATGCTACAACCCTAAGATGTGTCTCCTCATGCTCATGTAATGTGCGTTCACAATACAGCAGTTACCTCAGAGCGGGTTTGAACAACAGCAAGCCGACCACCACTACTACATGGTCGCGGTGGTCGTAACTAGGGGCAACGGCCTGACTGATGTGTGTGGGACAATGGATATACAAATAGGGAAATCTTCTAAACGGTACATTTTATATAAATACATTCTATTAGTAATAATATCAGTATGGCTATATCTAATTATACAAACTTCATTTTGAGATGGGAATACCCCTTTAAAGCTTTTTTTAAAAGAACAACTGAAAGGTACCTTATGTCTAGAGAAAGCAAATCAGTAAAGCAGTCTCACAGTAACAAGAAAAGATTAGAATGTTTATATCATAAGAAATGACTAGGGTCTCTTGGGGGCATGGGTGATCTCAGAGCTTAAAACGGGAGGGAGGGAATTACTTATATATGGGAGTTACTGTGTTCCTGTTTTCTATTAAAATAAAGGAAATGCAAGTGGTAGCTATATGGAGAACATGTCATTGTCTGTAACAAAGAAATATATTTGCGAATTTATGTACAAGTTATCGCGATGTTGGATATCTTATTGTACAGTGTATGGAATATTGAGAAATGTAACTCAGTACACTTTGCTTTGTAAATGCTTCCAATGGTGTTAAATAAAAATTATGTTTAAAAAAATGACACAAGCATGGATCCCATAGGACTTGTCCGTAACTTGAGAAGAGTAGAGAAGTATACCAGTCACACTCACCCACTGTTTGCCATTACCCAATGTTTTGGGGCCTCCCCAAATAATAAAATTAAAAAAATGAAATAAAATAAAAAAGAGCAAACCACAAAAACAGTGTTGGCTACCTCCTCCGCCTCTTCCACCTACACCACCATGTCCACCTCCTCCTCCACATGAACCTCCACCTCCTGGTTCAAGATTATAATTTTTTATACTGGCAGAGTAGAGAAGTACACCAGCTGCACCCCAGAAAATGGCTAAAGGTCACACACACAATTAACAGACAACTAAAAAAAATTTAAAAACCCACAAAAACGGGGTTGGCTATCTCCTCCGCCTCTTCCACCTACACCACCAACTACTCCACTTGGACCTCCACCTCCTGGTTCAAGACTATTATTTTTTATTTGTATGTGATCTATGTTATTTTCCTATCCACATTTGTTTGCAGGGCAATTGTACTGCTCTTACCCCCATTTTAGATCCTTTTGCAGCCCTCTAACCCTTTCTATGACTATTTTACAGTCAATTTACAGCCCAAAAGTTCTGACTTCAATGGGGTTTGGGATCAAGTTTGGGTCATGTTCGGGTACCCGAACGGAACTTTGAGCAATAGTTCAGCTGAACCTTTCTAACCCAAACATTCACAGGTTCACTCATCCCTAGCCCTAAGTCAAATCTTTTCAAGTAACAGCAGTTGCACATCAGCTCCATTATGATAATGCAGTACAAATTACCTCAGCACAAGATGTGCATTTAGCAATTCATTTCATTTTTTTTAAAATGAAAGTATAATGCAGGTACTTGATTTAGAGTTTTTGAGAATAATCTATTATGGTGGTACTTAAAGGGGTTATCCCATCTTGGACAATGGAGGCGTATCACTAGGATATGCCCCCATTGTCCGATAGGTGCGGGTCCCACCGCTGGGACCCACACCTATATCAAGAACGGGGCCCCAAAAGAGAAGGAGGGCGCACTGCGCATGCGCAGCCGCCCTCCTTTCATTTCTATGGGGCCATAGAGACAAATGGGAGCTGGGCCGCGCTTGCGCGGTGCGCTCCCATTCATTTCTATGAGCGCAGCGGGAAGCTACGCCTGGTGGTGGTCGGCTCAGAGCTCCCCTGCTTTGTTCTCAATATAGGTCCCAGCGGTGGAACCTGCACCTATAAGACAATGGGGGCATATCCTAGCAATATGCCCCCATTGTCCAAGATGGGATAACCCCTTTAAGGGTTTTTTATGGGGGATAACTGGTTGATATTGGGTTTTAGTTCATTTAGGACACCAGTAGAGAGCTTTGATTGAGTTTATCAAAGGACTATATATCCGAATATACCTGTTTGGTTGGATATTTCACCCTCTGAACAAGGAATACAGTCATAACAACACACCGGTTGCCCTTTCCGAGCAGCTTTCCGGAATCCAGGGGAGCAGCTTTCACTGCATACTGAGATGGGGACCTAGAGATAGTAAGAAAATATTACATTATACAGTTATGGAGTTTTTATATATATAGTCCTCTAATGTAGATATGACATGGTACCTCGCTGCCACCGGTGATCCACCTGATAGCTGTGATATTGATGCTCAATTCATTTTCTTTAGCTTGGCGTAAATTGTACCGTCCAACTGTCTCAAAGTCAATAGCACCATCTGAGTTCCTATGCCAGTTTAGAAGGTCATAATCAGTTGGAGGGTTTCCACTGGCATCGAAGAACATCTCTTCTCCCATCCGAGTTTTGAAATAGACATTCTTCAAGTGGTGGAAAACCTAGAGAATGGAAAGATTCCATATTTTTTTGTATTTGGTAAAGATTAGAGAGTAAACAAATTACTTCCACAGCTATGACTTCTATACGGTAGGTTAAAAATTCACCTGTGCTCATCTCCAAATACACTACTGTGCAAACGTTTTAGGCAGGTGTGGGAATGCTTTCAAAAATGTATATTAATAGTTAAAATTTAAATTTATTTTACAGTAGGACAATGACTAGAAATAAGCAATTTTTTCAAAAAAGATTCAATTTGAAGTTATTAGTAAGGAATCACATTAAAAATTAGTTATTTCCTGGCTACAGAGAGCCTGTATATTGTTGTAGAACACTGTACAATGCAGAAACATCCATAGGGAGTCTGCTGTGGTAGTGAAACTGTTACTTTTCACCTGTACAACAGGCACGGGGACAAAACTGACCCAAAAAACTCATGTGTGAACTGAAATTCTTACAGATCAATATTAGCATCAGGTATAAAGAACCATGCAGTGGCCCAAGATTGTACTATAGAGTGAAAGAGCGCACTCCTTTTATACCATCATCAGCTGATTCCACATAGGTTTCTAAAGAACCTATTCTGTTACATGCTGAAACAAATATTGCCCCCATGACAGAGTAGAGAGGGTGTCAGCAGTAAGTTTGTGTTGACATCACTGTTTATTTTGATGCAAAATAAGGACCATGTGATACAGGCCTTATGGGTGCTAAAAAGACAGGATCTGTTGTGTTTATTATTTTTCCGTCCTTCTGACAGATCAGAAGAGTGAAATAAATGGTGATATCAACAAGGCCAAACAGGGAGAAATGTGGCCCTGTTATAGAGTGGGCAGGTTGGCAACACAATGGCCCAGTTACATTATGGGGAGGGCTGCAATCGCATGAGGAGTCAACACAATGGCCCAGTCACCGAGTGGTGAGGTGGCAACCACATGTGGCGTCAACACAGTGGTCAGTCACAGAGTAGGGAGGGTCGCAACCGCAAGAGGAGTCAACACAGTGGTACAGTTACATTTTGAAGAGGGTAGCAAACGCATGAAGAGTCAACACAGAGGCCCAGTCACAGAGTGGTGAGGGCAGCAAACACGAAGAGTCAAAATATTAGAACAGTTACATGGGGAGGATGGCAACCGCAAGAGCAGTCAACACAATGGTCAGTCTCTCCACATTTTGGGTAAAAAAGCGAGTTCTCCTTAAGGTAACTATGCCCCCCGCTGCACTAAACACCTGCTTTGATGCAGGTATGCTTGTCAAGGGCAAACCCAGCCAGTTGTTGACACAAATCAAGTTTGGCTACCCAGTAGTCCAAGAGATCTTGGATGTGAGAGGACAGGGTGCAGTCCAAGAAAGCCCCCACCTGCTGGTTCGGTTTCTGCTCCATGTCTTGCTACTGCTGATGGTGGGTGTTTTTTTTACTAGGCGGGTGAAGAAAAGTGCTCATTAGAGACTCCAGACTTAAGTTGCTGCTGGTGGAGCTGGTGCTGCTCCTGCCTCCTTCACCCTCATCCAGCACCCATGGCAGTGGAAAAAGACCCCCATTTTGGAGTGGTAGTGAGAGTCTAGTGAGAGTAGTCATCCCTCTGCCGTATAGTCATAATACCGCTGCCACTACACAAGCAACTCAGCATGCATCTGGCCATTTGTGCAAGGAACTCGAAAGGACTCCCTACCTTCATGTCCACTGCATACTATCACAGCGTTCCGAGGTCATCTGCCTGGTCTTCATCTCCTCTACTTCTCCCGCTCCTGTCCTGTCACTTCTGGAGAAAAACCACCCTTTTCAGTATACATTGCTTGTGCGTGAATGTCTTCCTCTTTCAGTTCAGAGCCCACAGGGCTCAGGTGGCCGTAAAATGTAGGTGCTACGTCTCCAGTCTCCTGGCCAGCCAGAATTATCATCATCTGCTCCAGAACGTGAAGGAGTGGAATGACATCATTCATCCCGTAGTCCTGGCAACTAAGGCTACTTTCACATCTGCGCTTTCCCTTTCCGCAATTGAGATCTGTCATAGTTTTGTCCCTATTCATTCTCAATGGGGGCAAAACTGAATGGAACTAAACGGAATGCACCAGAATGCACTCCTTTCCGTTTGGTTGCATCCCCATCGCGGGGAAAGCAGCGTTTTTCTTTTCTTTTCTTTTTTAACGATAAGTTTTTATTGTAATTTTCAAGGAATCATAACAGCATGGTATGGTAACGCAGTACCGACTTTAAGGGTGTATAGAGAAAATGACAATGTTTATCTTAAATGGTACAAATGAAGATCATTGACCTGTGGTGGTCATATTCAAAGGTTATATAACAGTTATTAACATAACTTAAAATAAAACAGTAACAGAAAATCAAAGTACAACACATTCCGTCTTTATATCATATGGCAAGGGATTTATTATCATCAGATTTTTATGGTTGATACAGTGTCTTCTTTAACATAAGGGTGCATGGGATAAGTTGTCCCTATAGCAGAGCATTAAACTTGGACTCCTTCCATAAGGTCCATTTATCGATGACCTTCCCTGATCTATGATTAATGAATGTCAGCGTTCTCTCATATGCAAAATTGGTGTTGACCCTTTGTAATACTTCCATTATTGCCGGGGGGTCTGTTTTTTTCCAGTGGAGGGTGATAGACATCTTAGTAGCTAAGAATATGTGAATAATAATCTATCTACTATTCGTGGGTAAGTCATCTATTCCATGAAATAACAAGGCTAATTAAGTGGAGGGCGTTATAGGTTTCCCAATGAGTTCTGATGCCACAAGAAAGACATCCTTCCAAAGGTTTGCTATCTTGGGGCACGACCATAATATATGTGATAATGACCCCTTTCCACCACAGGACCTCCAACATAGATTTGAGGTTCCTGGAAACATAGTACACAATCTATCAGGGGTATATTACCATCGTAAGGTGGTTTTCATGTAGGATTCAAACAGGGTGGTACACATGAGTAATTTGGCAGCAGCCATTTTAGAAAAAATATGATTCGTTACCACGAAGCGCAAGAAAATTCAACTTCGGCACATATCAAATCGAATTTTTCCTTAAATTTGGATCAAATTCCATTTCGTCAACTTAGATGTGCTCATCTTTAACAATGACCCTAAACATATAGCCAATGTCACTAAAAACTATCTTCCACTTAAAAAGAATAAGAATGACATGGCAGCCAAATAGCCCTGTTCTCAATATCATCCAGACTTTCTTACATAGATAGAAGGACTGGAGCAAGCCGACATCCACAGAAGATTGTTAGTTCTCCATGATGTGTGGAACAACCACCCTGCCAAGTTCCTTCAAAAACTGAGTGCTTAGAAGATGTGATGCTGAAGGAAAAGGTTGGTGACACCAAATATGGATTGGATTTAGATTTCTCTTTTCTTCATCCACTTTGCATTTTATTAAATGATTTTAAAAAATTATTAAAAATAAATTTGATACAAAACATGAAGTACACATAGAAACAGACAAGAGAATGCTTGATAACAGTCAGTACCCCACTACGTTCTAGAAGTAATGGGAACATTGCATCAGTTATCATGAGTAATTAGATGGTTCATTATCCATATAAACATATAAAAAGTTGATTTTAAATAAAAGCATGAAATTTGAAGAGTTACCTGCCATGGCTTTATGTTGGTCGGGTCTTCACATTTTTCACATGTGGTGGACTCCTGATCCAGGGCATAGGGAAAGATTAGATTATGGATAGCATGAGCTACTGCGTATACTGCGCTGTATACTAAATATGGCCTCCTGAAGTCATCGTTATAGGGGCCATACTGGCTATTCTTGTAGGATTTCAGTTTCTCCTCTCCAGTGCACCACAGAGTCCCATTATCTCCACTAGAACCGCCACTTGGCCAACGACAGCCAAGAACCAGCTCCCAAAACTTTTCTATAAAGATGTCTTGAGGGAGCAAGGCAGATGGTCGGAGACTCAGTAAATATTCTTTAAACCCTGGCATATCTACTTCATGTAATATAAAGCCTAAAGTACCAGCTAATAGATGACTGTATCTTGAGATAGACAACATTGGTGAGTTTGACCAGCCGTTACTAGCGAGCCAGATTCTCTCCACACCCTTACGCTCTAAAAGCAATTCCATAAGCTGGTTGATCTCAGGGTCTTTGGAGAACAGGATGACAACCTTTGCTGAGGACTGAACGACAGTGTTTGATATGGCCTGCAGTTTTGCTAAAGAAGTTCCTTGCCCAAATGTCTCATGGTAAGCGATGCACACACCCAACTTCTGCAGTTCCTCTTTAAGGATTTGTGACCCTAAAATTCCATAGTCACTATTGAGAGATAGCAATCCAACCCATTTCCACCCCATGAAAGAGATCAATTGGGCCAAAGCTTTTGACTGTTTGTCATCACTAGGAACAGTACGAAAAAATGTTGGATATAAGAAACGATCACTCAGTGAGTGTATGGATCCAGCATAGCTGACCTGAAATGATAATAGTACAAAAATAAGGACAACATTAATCCAAATATGCAAAACATTAACAAAGTATCAGATAGAGTCATCCTCTTCACCCTAAACCTCAGTTATGTCTGTTTCTAAAACTGGGGTGACTGAGTGATGACAAAAGTGAAGTGGAAATCTGTGGTTGCAATCCAAAATATCAAAAATGTATCCTAAGCTTGGATATACAGTACAGACCAAAAGTTTGGACACACCTTCTCATTCAAAGAGTTTTCTGTATTTTCATGACTATGAAAATTGTAGATTCACACTGAAGGCATCAAAACTATGAATTAACACATGTGGAATTATATACTTAACAAAAAAGTGTGAAACAACTGAAAATACTTCTTATATTCTAGGTTCTTCAAAGTAGCCACCTTTTGCTTTGATTACTGCTTTGCACACTCTTGGCATTCTCTTGATGAGATTCAAGAGGCAGTCACCTGAAATGGTTTTCACTTCACAGGTGTGCACTGTCAGGTTTAATAAGTGGGATTTCCTGCCTTATAAATGGGCTTGGGACCATGAGTTGTGTTGGGAAGAAGTCAGGTGGATACACAGCTGATAGTCCTACTGAATAGACTGTTAGAATTTGTAATATGGCAAGAAAAAAAGCAGCTAAGTAAAGTAAAATGAGTGGCCATCATTACTTTAAGAAATGAAGGTCAGTCAGTCCGAAAAATTGGGAAAACTTTGAAAGTGTCCCCAAGTGAAGTCACAAAAACCATCAAGCGCTACAAAGAAACTGGCTCACATGAGGACCGCCCCAGGAAAGGAAGACCAAGAGTTACCTCTGCTGTGGAGGATAAGTTCATCCGAGTCACCAGCCTCAGAAATCGCAGGTTAACAGCAGCTCAGATTAGAGACCAGGTCAATGCCACACAGAGTTCTAGCAGCAGACACGTCTCTACAACAACTGTTAAGAGGAGACTGTGTGCAGCAGGCCTTCATGGTAAACTAGCTGCTAGGAAACCACTGCTAAGTACAGGCAACAAGCAGAAGAGACTTGTTTGGGCTAAAGATCACAAGGAATGGACATTAGACCAGTGGAAATCTGTGCTTTGGTCTGATGAGTCCAAATTTGAGATCTTTGCTTCCAACCATCGTGTCTTTGTGCGACGCAGAAAAGGTGAACGGATGGACTCTACATGCCTGGTTTCCACCAAAAAGCATGGAGGAGGAGGTGTGATGGTGTGGGGGTGCTTTGCTGGAGACACTGTTGGGGATTTATTCAAAATTGAAGGCATACTAAACCAGCATGGCTACCACAGTATCTTGCATCGGCATGCCATTCCATCCGGTTTGCGTTTAGTTGGACCATCATTTATTTATCAATAGGACAATGGCCCCAAACACACCTCCAGGCTGTGTATGGGCTATTTGACCAAGAAGGAGAGTGATGGGGTGCTATGCCAGATGACCTGGCCTCCACAGTCACCAGACCTGAACCCAATCGAGATGGTTTGGGGTGAGCTGGACCACAGAGTGAAGGCAAAAGGGCCAACAAGTGCTAAGCATCTCTGGGAACTCCTTCAAGACTGTTGGAATACAATTTCAGGTGACTACCTCTTAAAGCTCATCAAGAGAATGCCAAGAGTGTGCAAAGCAGTAATCAAAGCAAAAGGTGGTTACTTTGAAGAACCTAGAATATAAGACATATTTTCAGTTGTTTCACACTTTTTTGTTAAGTATATAATTCCACATGTGTTAATTCATAGTTTTGATGCCTTCAGTGTGAATCTACAATTTTCATAGTCATGAAAATACAGAAAACTCTTTGAATGAGAAGGTGTGTCCAAACTTTTGGCCTGTACTGTATATGTTTTAATACTTGACCACCCAACAGGTTTAGTTCAGTAACTTCTGTTTAACACAGGTGAGCTGTAGTAGAAAGTGGTCTCAACTACTAATCTAATGATGTGGTGAAGTTGGGTCATCACACTGAGGGAGAATAATCAGAACTAATACAAAGGAAATATGAAGGAGTGTCTCCAGGAGTTTAGCTGCAAAGGGTGAAGAGGTGCAGTTGATGAACCTGAGCTAGGATGTCTGAAGGAGGCCTAACCTCCAGTTGAAGACACTAGTATTTTAAATGGCATATGGTAACAAATTTCTGTATTTTCATGACTATGAAAATTGTAGATTCACACTGAAGGCATCAAAACTATGAATTAACACATGTGGAATTATATACTTAACAAAAAAGTGTGAAACAACTGAAAATATGTCTTATATTCTAGGTTCTTCAAAGTAACCACCTTTTGCTTTGATTACTGCTTTGCACACTCTTGGCATTCTCTTGATGAGATTCAAGAGGCAGTCACCTGAAATGGTTTTCACTTCACAGGTGTGCACTGTCAGGTTTAATAAGTGGGATTTCATGCCTTATAAATGGGCTTGGGACCATGAGTTGTGTTGGGCAGAAGTCAGGTGGATACACAGCTGATAGTCCTACTGAATAGACTGTTAGAATTTGTATTATGGCAAGAAAAAAAGCAGCTAAGTAAAGTAAAATGAGTGGCCATCATTACTTTAAGAAATGAAGGTCAGTCAGTCCGAAAAATTGGGAAAACTTTGAAAGTGTCCCCAAGTGAAGTCGCAAAAACCATCAAGCGCTACAAAGAAACTGGCTGACATGAGGACCGCCCCAGGAAAGGAAGACCAAGAGTCACCTCTGCTGCAGAGGATAGGTTCATCCGAGTCACCAGCCTCAGAAATCACAGGTTAACAGCAGCTCAGATTAGAGACCAGGTCAATGCCACACAGAGTTCTAGCAGCAGACACATCTCTACAACAACTGTTAAGAGGAGACTGTGTGCAGCAGGCCTTCATGGTAAACTAGCTGCTAGGAAACCACTGCTAAGTACAGGCAACAAGCAGAAGAGACTTGTTTGGGCTAAAGAACACAAGGAATGGACATTAGACCAGTGGAAATCTGTGCTTTGGTCTAATGAGTCCAAATTTGAGATCTTTGCTTCCAACCACCGTGTCTTTGTGTGACGCAGAAAAGGTGAACGGATGGACTCTACATGCCTGGTTTCCACCAAAAAGCATGGAGGAGGAGGTGTGATGGTGTGGGGGTGCTTTGCTGGAGACACTGTTGGGGATTTATTCAAAATTGAAGGCATACTGAACCAGCATGGCTACCACAGTATCTTGCATCGGCATGCTATTCCATCTGGTTTGCGTTTAGTTGGACCATCATTTATTTATCAATAGGACAATGGCCCCAAACACACCTCCAGGCTGTGTATGGGCTATTTGACCAAGAAGGAGAGTGATGGGGTGCTATGCCAGATGACCTGGCCTCCACAGTCACCAGACCTGAACCCAATCGAGATGGTTTGGGGTGAGCTGGACCACAGAGTGAAGGCAAAAGGGCCAACAAGTGCTAAGCATCTCTGGGAACTCCTTCAAGACTGTTGGAATACCATTTCAGGTGACTACCTCTTGAAGCTCATCAAGAGAATGCCAAGAGTGTGCAAAGCAGTAATCAAAGCAAAAGGTGGCTACTTTGAAGAACCTAGAATTTAAGACATATTTTCAGTTGTTTCACACTTTTTTGTTAAGTATATAATTCCACATGTGTTAATTCATAGTTTTGATGCCTTCAGTGTGAATCTACGATTTTCATAGTCATGAAAATACAGAAAACTCTTTGAATGAGAAGGTGTGTCCAAACTTTTGGTCTGTACTGTATATGTTTTAATACTTGACCACCCAACAGGTTTAGTTCAGTAACTTCTGTTTAACACAGGTGAGCTGTAGTAGAAAGTGGTCTCAACTACTAATCTAATGATGTGGTGAAGTTGGGTCATCACACTGAGGGAGAATAATCAGAACTAATACAAAGGAAATATGAAGGAGTGTCTCCAGGAGTTTAGCTGCAAAGGGTGAAGAGGTGCAGTTGATGAACCTGAGCTAAGATGTCTGAAGGAGGCCTAACCTCTAGTTGAAGACACTAGTATTTTAAATGGCATATTGTAAGTCAGAGCCCTGCTACAGATTTAGCAACAACTCCTAGAAATCACAAGCCATCCAAAAACAGTCTGAGAAGCTAATTTGATGGATAATCTGGACATCTTATGTTCATCTCGATTACACTTATAAGGGGCAAGATATCAAATCTGAAAGTTTCCCTTCTCTCCCCTCCCAACTTCCTTTACTAATAATGTCAAAAACATAACCCCATATTCAATGTATAGATGACATTACATGGGTTCATTATTGATTTGACATGTGGTCCACACCTGAGGATATCCATAGACACCCAATATTGCAGCCATTGCCATGGAGAAAAGTGATATAGGGTCACCAATGATGGCAAGAGGCACCTTCTTATGACACTGATAATTTGGAATGGCCTTGTCTTCTCCTGTCAGGGCAATAAATGTCTCCAGGAGAGCACGGGATAAGTGTACACAGTTATCAAACAACTGGAAGCCCAGAGTGATGTTAGGGAGCAGAGCATCATTGGCATTGATCTCCTCAATGGCATAAACCATTGCTTGAAGCCATGTGTAGGATACAGTGCTGAACCTGCAAGATAAGAGGAGAACATTCATATGTTTTATTAGTGTGAACCATGCCTTGATGTATACACCTTTCAGAAGATCTCAGAAGAAGTGTTGTACAGATGAACAAAGATGGAAAAGTCTACATAAGTCAAAGATCCAGCTGTACATCATTCCAATTTAGACAAATGATCCCCAAGAGTGGGTAACCTGTTAAGATTACTCTGAGAGAGCAATGGGCAATTCCAAAAGAACCCAATGGTAACATTAAAGGATCTACCAAAGATTCTAAAAACTGCAAAACCCTCTGTTCATGTGTCATTCCAGGAAAACAGAATGGAGTTCATGAAAGGACAAAAGAAGGCCACCAGGATGTTTATAATGGTTCTAGGAAAATGTTCTATCGACAGATAAAGTGGAAATATTTAGCAAAAATGCAAAAATAACAAGGTATGTCAACACCAAATCCTCATCTCAATTGTGCAGCATGGGGGAAGGGGCATCATGTTTTGGGGCTGCTTTACTGCCTCAAGGTCTGAACACCTTATGATCACTGAGGGATCAATACATTCTAAGGAATAAAAAATATTTTACAGGAGATTAAAAGGACAGCCGTCCATGACCTCAAGCTGAAGAGATCTTCTGTAATGCGACAAGACAATGACCCAAAGTATACAAGTAAATAAACTGAGGAATGGATGAAAAGAAGATTAGTGTTTTGGAATGGCCAAGTCAGTGAGAGTCCTGACCTACACCCTATGGAGATGCTGGGGTATGACCTGAAGAAGACTGTGCACACAGCAGCCCCCAACAACAGAGCCAACCATCACCACAGCCCTAAGTATAGAAACACAGCAGCTATCTACAAGAAGCCTGAGCAGAAGGCAGAACACTAACATGAGACGAGACGGGAGCAGTAAGTTACCATGTCCTGATACCATCCTGCATAAAGACCCAATGGTAAGTATTGAAACACAAATCAACTTTTCCAAGGACAAAGAGTCCCTAAAATCTGCTGCTCTACTATCGAACAAACATCAGCAATTATCAATAATCCATACTTTACCAAATCCAACCATATTATCATACATACAGGCACCAATAATCTCCAGGACCAGCACCAGGAGATAGCAGGATAACTAAGCCATCTAGCAGGGATCGCACAACAGAAGTTTCCCTGGCTTTAAAATCATCCTGTTATTTGTGCTCCCAAGAAAGGACATCCCTAAACACATCACCCAGAGCATCCAAACAGAACTGGCAGCTAAAATCAGGGCCATGCCAGACACAAACCTGCCGCAACACCCCTCCATAAACCAGCACCACCTATATGACAATAAACACCTCAGTAACCAAGGAGTCAGCCTTCTAGCCAAAGATCTTAAAGGAGTTGTCGCAAGTACGAACACCACTGATGGATTGCAGGGTGATCGTAACCATGGAAACGAGCCATGTATAATGTGATGGAAAAATGAATCCAGACAGCAAAGGAAGCAATATGGATAATACCAATACATTAGTAAGTGCATGGTATTAACTTTCTCTACATCATAAATGCCACTTACTGAAGTGAGACAACCCCTTAAAGGACATAGTGCTAAACAGACACCGCAGCCTGGACCCCGCACAACACAAAAACCTATGGAAAAGTCACCAACAACAAATAGAGCTGAAACCTTATACCCTCCTCAACAAACTGGAAATAGTGACTTTTAACCAAAATATGCCCATCAGAGGCACAAATCATGGAGGAATCCACCTGCCTCACACAGAGTAATACAGAACATGGAGGAAATAAAGACCCTGCTCAGCACTATATACAGAAAACTGACTGTGGAAAACTGCTAAAACAAGGCCACCAGTCAAGAATCCAGCTTGTCCTACGCAGGGCAGCTCATTACAAGGTATACTGACACACAATGACATCTTTTATATCAGCAGCTGGAACATTCAATGCTTGAATGCTACAGCCTTCGGATGTAAGATGCATGATCCAGACTTTACCCAAAGACAGGAAAACATTGACATACAGATCCTCCTAGAGATGTGGAGTAAGGCAGAGAATAAATCCCTGGTACCAACCGGATACAGGGAGATCTCTGTCCCTGTAAATCACAGAAAAAGAATATTAATGCACGAAAAATAGATGCAAACAATATATACTGTATAAACTAAGCCCTCATTCTGATATGATAAAATCTGAGACTCTTAGCCAATATATTTTGATCAAAACACATCTGTGCCCACCTACCCAGCGTCACGGTGGTCTCAGGTCAGGCAGGTCCTACGCTAAACCTAACTATGCCGTTGGGCAACTATATCCAGGAGTATGGACACTGCACATATAGTGTGCTGCTCCTAGTAACCTCTATGTGCATACAGCAACCGATGAGAGGAGGAGCAAACACACCTATATATTGGCTAAAAGTCTCAGATTTTATCATATCAGAATGAGGTCTTAGTTTATACAGTATATATTGTTTGCATCTATTTTTCGTGCATTAATTTTTTTTTTCTGTGATTTACTTTGATATATATAGCCACTGACATCCGCAATCATTATTATCACATCATGCATGATGTTTTTTATCCCTTTTTTCTGTGAGTTTTGCTTAGATCTCTGTCTCTGCCCTGAAAAACAAAAGTGTCAAGCAGGGGCAAAGGTCAGGAGGAATATTAGTCTGGTATAAAGAGAAGCTAAGAAAGCGTACTGTGAAAAGCGACGGTACTTTAAAACAGAAAATAATAAATAACCTTTATTTTCTTAATATATAAAATGTTTGGTGTTGTCACTAAATCCCTAACATGTGAGTATATCCCCTCACATTCCCTATACCAGGGTGGGTAGAACGGAGACAGTGCTCCTGTTTATGGATATATACAGGATGTACTGATTACACCTAACGTGCCGCTTCCCTTATGGTGTCCCTGGAAAGGTAACTGGAGTCTGATGGCTTCTAATTTAATGAAGTCACCACCTGGTGTGTGTCCAGAAGCACCTATTGTATCATGCTTCGGGTTGCAGCGATTAGTGTATTTCAATACCGCAACCTTTAATGCCTAGGTGCTACACTCAGAGGTGGCACTACTATTAGTGTTTGGCCACCTCCTAGAGATAATACTAAATATCTCCTGGACACTACTAGAACCCGCAGGTAGTCAGAGTAAATACTCCGGGATCCTCTCCATCAAAGGTCCATATACTTTTGACCGTAGGAGAGGACCCTGAACATTCAACAACCTGTTGGGTAATCCTGCGCTATGCCCTGACTCGACGCGTTTCTGATGGCAGATAAAGCAATCTCCTCAGGAGTACTCGGGCTAGATAGCTAAAGCGCTAAGGCAGGAGACGCTGCACGTGTTGGCAAGCAGCGCGCCGGCATAGGTATGGCCGTACGCGGCCGCCGGCTCCTGCTCTATTCATAGAGAGTAGCGAAGGAGCGTGGGAGGCGCTGGCTGTGAACGGCCAATCACAGTGGAGGGGGCGTGGTCAGCTCGTTACTGCGCACAGCTCCGGAATGCCGTCTTAAAATAACATGTCAGCGCTACCCTGTTGCTCAGTAAGTGTATAAAAGAGTGGGATCCTTAGGTGGACATCATATTTAATCACAGGAGGACTCTTAATATTAGGAGTAGGGAAAAAATATATAAATATTGGACCATCAGCTTTTTGTTGATAGACTCAATAAAAATCAATTGGGTCTATATTTTACGTAAACTACAGCATCAACATCCATCACGTTTTTGGACCTTACCATCACGAAAAATGTAGATGGATGGTTGAGCACGAATGTATATCGCAAACCCACAGCAGCAAACACTTTGCTGCAGTGGGAAAGCTGCCATCCTAGATCATTATGCCGAGGTATCCCCAAAGCCCAGTACATGAGAATGAAAAGAAACTGCTCTCATAGGGCAGATTTTAAGAATGCGGCAGATGATCTTAGGTTGAAGTTTCATAACAGAGGGTATCCTGATGAGGTTTTAAAAAAGGCATACCATCATGCATGTAATAAAGAAAGAAAGGACCTCTTAGTCCCCAAGCAACAGATTGAACAGGAAGGTGTGACTAGGATTATAGGGACATTTGATAAGGCACACAAGCTGGTGAGACAAATTATATCACGTCACTGGAGTATTTTACAGACGGACCCAGATATTGGTCAACAGATTAGCACTACTCCAATGATTACATATCGGAGAGGACGCAATCTAAGGGACCGTCTAGTACATAGTTTTCTGAACCCAACAAAACCACAAACGTGGCTTAATACCAATATCACAGGTAACTTTAGATGCCGCGGTTGTGTTACTTGCGGCACTTTAAAACCTGGCAATACCTTTTGTAGTACAGTGACCAAGCAGATGTTCAATATCAGATCCTACATAAACTGAAGATCGACAGGGGTCATTTATCTGATCACCTGTGACTGCGGACTACAATATGTAGGGAAAACTATCAGAGCATTCAAAACACGGATAGGGGAACATCTGGGCGATATAAGAAATGAACGGGATACACCAATCGCCAAACATATTAATAACATTCATAAAGGCAACCTGAAGGCATTAATGTTCCAAGGTATTGAACAGGTCAAAAATCCAGCCAGAGGAGGGGATTTGGATAAAAGACTATTACAGAAGGAGTTGGAATGGATTTTCCGATTACAGACGGAAAAACCTAAGGGACTTAATGACAGAAGCAGTTACACGTGCTTTGTATAATATGTTGTCAACATTCCATGTCCCTTTAAGTTCAAGGCTCATCTACCACTCCTAGCTTAGGAGTCTATCCTACTCCTGCTATAAAGCTCAAGCTCGGTAATGAGCATTCCAGATTCATGCGGTGTCTCCGGTCTTGGCTGCTGTCTGGGTTATGCCTGGGGTATCAATTTTGGGCCCCAGAGCTGCCTAGTTATATCAACCAATTTAAGCTGAGACACTATTACGATGTGTTGTCATCTAGGCATCCCCAGGGATGTCATTTGGTACTCCCTGTGAAGTGGTCTGCATCAGTTCACTAAATAAAGATGGTCCAATATTTATATATTTTTTCCCTACTCCTAATATTAAGAGTCCTCCTGTGATTAAATATGATGTCCGCCTAAGGATCCCACTCTTTTATACACTTACTGAGCAACAGGGTAGCGCTGACATGTTATTTTAAGACGGCATTCCGGAGCTGTGCGCAGTAACGAGCTGACCACGCCCCCTCCACTGTGATTGGCCGTTCACAGCCAGCGCCTCCCACGCTCCTTCGCTACTCTCTATGAATAGAGCAGGAGCCGGCGGCCGCGTACGGCCATACCTATGCCGGCGCACTGCTTGCCAACACGTGCAGCGTCTCCTGCCTTAGCGCTTTAGCTATCTAGCCCGAGTACTCCTGAGGAGATTGCTTTATCTGCCATCAGAAACGCGTCGAGTCAGGGCATAGCGCAGGATTACCCAACAGGTTGTTGAATGTTCAGGGTCCTCTCCTACGGTCAAAAGTATATGGACCTTTGATGGAGAGGATCCCGGAGTATTTACTCTGACTACCTGCGGGGTCTAGTAGTGTCCAGGAGATATTTAGTATTATCTCTAGGAGGTGGCCAAACACTAATAGTAGTGCCACCTCTGAGTGTAGCACCTAGGCATTAAAGGTTGCGGTATTGAAATACACTAATCACTGCAACCCGAAGCATGATACAATAGGTGCTTCTGGACACACACCAGGTGGTGACTTCATTAAATTAGAAGCCATCAGACTCCAGTTACCTTTCCAGGGACACCATAAGGGAAGCGGCACGTTAGGTGTAATCAGTACATCCTGTATATATCCATAAACAGGAGCACTGTCTCCGTTCTACCCACCCTGGTATAGGGAATGTGAGGGGATATACTCACATGTTAGGGATTTAGTGACAACACCAAACATTTTATATATTAAGAAAATAAAGGTTATTTATTATTTTCTGTTTTAAAGTACCGTCGCTTTTCACAGTACGCTTTCTTAGATTAATCAGACGGGACTATACCTACCTCATTAATTTCAGTGAGATTATAAAGAGAAGCTCCATGAGCAAATCAGACCAGTGAAAAGAGGAGACAGCCATAAGAATAGGCAGCTCCATCCTCACCTCTCAGGCTGACATCTACCTCTGTGAAACATACACAGCTCCACCAGAGTCTCTATACTTCAATCACAACAGCTTTGAGATCCTACAGAGGGAAGCCGCCCATTTCTAGGCCCTTGGCAATGTTCTTATACATGGAGAGCTCAATGCAAGAACAGGAAGGGAGAAGACCTGACCACTGACGGAAACGTGTATATATTCGGAGCATACAATGACTGTGACAGCAAACCGAGAGAAACAGCTATGCTGGCACAGTAATTAAAAGTGGCAGAAAATTGCTAAACTTATGTCAAAGCCTCAGACTTTATATTCTCAATGGCTGCACCTAGAGAGACTCTCTTGGTATAAATACCATAAACTCCCATGTAGGCAGAAGTATGGTTGACTACTCCATCACAAATATGGACCCCACAAATGTTGGTGACTTCATATTCACCCCACAGACACACCAGTCAGACCAAAACCAACTGTCCCTATACATTAAATCAACAAGCAAACCACCTTCACAAACACCACAGCAGACTGATCTCTACAGCCTGCCTCCATCTGTTAAATGGTAAAGATGTCAGCCCCAAAGTATATAGAGACCATAAACAGTGCATAGATCCAGGAGATGCTCCATAACTTCCATAATAAAGTGTATAATTTGAAGCCAGAAGGAGTAATTCTCAAGAGCTTTAATAATATACTTTACACCATGGCGGAACTGTCCGACCTAAAGATACAAGAGGCCAAGAAAGCAACAACCCAACAGCTTGTTCGACCGAGAGTGTAAAGATCTATGGAAGGTGCTAAGAATGGCCTCAAATAGGAAACACCAAGACCCAAACAACCCCAGTCTGAGGGAAGCCTAAAACAAGATACAAAGGCAATACAAAACCAAGCTCCTCCAACTCCAAGACGCTCTCCAGGACAACTCCTTTTAGGAATGATGGAAGCACATGGACAAGACCAGTAAGAGCACCAACCTCCACATCCAAAACAGCTAAATCTGGCTCCAGTACTTCAAGGATCTTTACAAAGACATCCCGAAGGAGAACCAAAGCCCAGAACAAAAAGAAGTCACGAAAGAGCTGAAGGATATGGAGGGAAATATCAAAGATTTCCCAAACCCTCTGGACACACCGATCACACTGCAGGAGATAACATAGAGGATCTCAGTGATAAACAGTAAAAAAATCCAGCGGCCCAAATGGGATCCTCCCAAAAATGATCAAATACAGCTGCCAGATATCCAGGCCGCAATAGTAAAACTCTTCAATGTTGTGCTGACTGCCAGCTACTTCCCCCAGATATGGAACCCCCATACACAAGAGCGGAGACAGATACGACCTGGCCAACTATTGATGAATATGTGTGAGCAGCAACCTGGGGAAGCTCCCCAGCAGTATCCTGAATAAGAGGATCCTCAGCTTCCTCACCCAGCAAAATGTCCTCAGCAGAAGCCAAGCAGACTTCATGCCAAACCACCGCACCATGGACCACATCTACTCCCTACAGAGCCACATCAAGAGCCATGTCCACAATACAAAGCATGGAAAGATCTATGCCTGCTTCTTGGACGTTAAGAATGCCTTTGGCTCAGTGTGGCACCCAAGTCTACTCCTGAAACCTCTCAAAAGCTGAATAGGAGGAAAAACATATGTTCCTACACTGTGAACAAATACAGTGTGAAGGTGAATGGGAGGAGAAAGGCATATTTCCGGCATAAAGCTGAGGAGTCAGACAGCGTTGCAGCCTCAGTCCAACCCTCTTCAATATCTACATCAACGAGTTAGCAGCAGCTCTAGAGTCCTTCTCAGCACCCTCCATGACACAGAGGTGAAATTTCTGTTTTATGCAGACGACCTCCTGCTACCAACTGAGAAAGGTCTCTAAGATAACCTGAAAGCTTTGGAGAAATTCAGCACTACGTGGGCATTGCCCGGCAATCCAAAGAAAACCATCATCATGATGTTCAAGAAGAGAAATGAGAAAGCAGCCAGGCATCCTTCCTTCCTTCCAGCTAAACAACTGTCCACTTTCAGAAACAAACAGCTACACCTACCAGGGTCTAGAAATCGGCCAATCAGGGAGCTTTAAGAAAGTAGAAACACTGAAAGACAAGGTGTAAAAAACATTTGGTGCCATCAGAACGCATCTATATTATTTAAAGGTACCAGTGACCGTCTGGCTTAAAATACTTGATACCATCATCACTCCAATCCTCCTCTATGGAGCCCAGACATCCAGACTGGTCAAAGTGGGACTCTGGGCCAACAGACATATTCCACCTGGAATTCTGTAAATACCTTCTCCAGGTCCACAGGAGCATCTGTAACAGTGCCTGTCAAACAGCTCTAGGCAGATACCCACTTTACTTTGCTGTCCCAAAGGGGGCGCTATCATTCAGAGCCCATCTGCATAGCAGCAGTCCCAACTCCTACCATCACAAAGCCTTGCTACACCAAGAAGACCCACAAAAACTAAGCACTCTGCAACAAATTACCAAAATCCAGCCTGACCAAGCCACCAACCAAAACAGTATGACAAAGGGGGGAATCCGGAGGAAGATACACAAGAGCAAAGAGGAGTATATCTGCATCTTGAGGAATGACATAAGTACATCTCAGAAGCTAACAGTATACTAGAGCCTGCAGAGGGAGTACAAACTGGCCCCATATCTGGAGAAACTCCCCAACCCCAGAGACCAACAGAGCCAGTACAGACTGAGTGCCCAGAGCCTGCTCATCGAATCCAGGCGGCATGGACATGCCCAGCGAGAGCAGACTGTGGCAGCAGTGCGATCAGGAGGCCATGGAAGATGAGGCTCACTTTCTGCAATGAGGGATACTCACTTCAGGAGACTGCCTGATCTCTGCCCAGACTTCACCTCCATGGAGAAGGAAGATAGACTCTCCATACTGCTGGGAGAAGAGGAAATCACAGCAGTCATAGCAGCACAATATATCAGTGCGTGCCTTAGACTGAAAGGAGCCTGAAATGTCACAGACTCTTATACCCCCACCCTGAATGTGTCCCCATCTCCATCCCCCAAACCTACTCTATTCCCTCACCCTGAATGCGTCCCTATCCCCTAACCCTACCCAATTATTTCCCACTTGCTTTGGCAATGGTAAAATGTATTTAGTCTGGCCAATAAAGCTGATTTGAATTAGATAGATAGATAGATAGATAGATAGATAGATAGATAGATAAATAGATAGATAGGAGATAGATAAATATGAGATAGATATGAGATAGATGATAGATAGATAGATAGATAGATAGATAGATATGAGAGAGATAGATAGATAGATAGATAGATAGATAGATAGATAGATAGATAGATAGATAGGAGATAGATATGAGATAGATAGATAGATAGATAGATAGATAGATAGATAGATAGATAGATAGATAGATAATTTAGTAGATTTCGTGTATGATCAGTTCAGGAACAATACACTAAACACTCACGAATTGCAGATAATCTGATGGTCTTTCGATGTAAATGAGTAGAAGGGTTGTTTGTAGGAGGTGTGCACTGGGAAATGTCCTCCAATAATAAGATCTCCATCCCGTACAAATGCCGGCTCTCGTTTGTCAGGAAGACTACATGGAAGAGATTGTCCAAATGAAACCAAAGCCAGGAGATTGAAAGAATACAACCCCAGCAACATGCCGAGATGAAGGAGTCCGTATCTGAAAAGTCAAAATTAGACGCTTAATAGGACATCATCATTCTAAGAATCTACACTGTATAAATATTGTCCCCATCTGTTATCTATATAATCTTCTATCTATCTATCTATCTATCTATCTATCTATCTATCTATCTATCTATCTATCTATCTTATCTATCTCATATCTATCTATCTATCTATCTATCTATCTATCTATCTATCTATCTATCTATCTATCTATCTATCTATCTATCTATCTATCTATCTATCTATCTATGTTCTATCTATCTATTTATCTATGTCAGCGTCAGGTCTTTACAGATGTGGTGATACCAAACACATGGAGGTTTTTTATTTTTTCATTGAGGGAAAAAGGTGTTTTTAATAAAACGTTATTGACTTCATATTTTCGTCATTTACTAGTCCCAGAATAATGGCATTGGAGTAGTACAGTGTATTATGATTTCAGTGACAAGCAATACAGAGGCACTACCTTCAGTAGACCCCCATGCTGTAATGTAAAGTCATTGGCACCACATTCACAGGGGTGCAGATAGTTGTCAGAGGGAGCTCCCTCCCTCTGAAATCACTTAGATGCTACAGTTGTTACTGACCACGGGATCTAAGGGTTAAATAGCTGGATCTGAGTTTTCTCTGATCTCAGCCGTTAGAGCAGGAGCCAGTTGTCATTAGACCGATGGTCACTTGCTTCATCCGGCAAAAGACACCAGTGCCAGGCGAAACCTGCAACATTTTAAAAGAGCATACGTGCAGGTTTATCCCCTGAACACACATTTGTGGTATTTGGATGCAGGGATGTATGGGTGGGCTCATTAGCTGAGGTTGATCTGTACGCAGCAGGTGCCAGTTGTATAATACAGCAAATACCTGGCCACTATGATCGGGATCATAGATATCTCCAATCCCAGTCATTTAACCCCTCAGTAGGAACTGCAGCATCTGAGTAGGCTCCCTATATCCTCCGATCAGAGTCCCCATAGTTATGATAGTCCGGGGCCGTCCCAGGCAAGTCATAGTAAGCTGGCCATGACAGTGCTTGCAATTCAGAAAGTAAAAATCCCATAGACTGGCATAATATTCTATTGCAGTCTATGGTACAAGATATCAGAGGATCACAATGACACAATCACTAAAAATCCCAGTAAACAAAATCTTAAAATATAAAAAACACAAAAATACTAAATTGAATCTCCTTCTTTCCCAATTTTATACATACAAATAAATGATGAAAAATAGATATCATTGGTAATGTCCAAAAATGTTCTAATTATTAAAATATAAAAATATTTTTTTTGCAGGCCGTAATAGGAAACCCCCATTAAAAAAATGTTATAAAAAGTGATCAAAAAGTCATATGAACCCCAAAATGGTACCAATAAAAAAATGCAGCTTCAAAAAGCAAGCCCTCAAACACTTCTGTACAGGAAGGTACTATAAAGTTAACGGGTGTCCGAATATGGCCATGCAGAGAAAATGTAATTTTTTTAAGTATTAAAACATAAAAAAACATCCTAAATTTGGCATCGCTGTAATCAAAAGGACCAGCAGAATAAAAAAATTCTTGTCATTTTTAGAGCCACATAAAAACAAAGCCCCCCAAAAAAATCTAAATTCATGTTGAATTTTGTGGGGGGTTTTTTCACCCCACAAAGATTTTTTTTCTATGTTCCAATACAAAGTATGGTAAATTAAATGGTTGAATTCAAACAATAAGACTTTACCAGCAAAAAAAAAAGTCCTAATAGGGCTATGTGAACGGAAAAACAAAAAAACCCTTAAGAGTTTAAAGCCCGCTTATGAATTTCATAAAAGGTATATGAGCGGTCACAAACAGGATAAAATCCATAGTAATACTAACATGTAAACATAACTAATTGCAGAAATGTATAATGAATGCTAAAAAAGAAGTCAGCAGATCCTATAAAACAATCGCGCTGCTGTGTGCATGCTGTGGCTGCTTATAGGATCCCATCTATGAGAGGTCACTTTGAGTATTTAGCCTGATGAAGATATTTGTGAAGTGTCTCTTTTATGTAGTGTTTATAGCATTTATAATCCATACAGTCCTGTCTGCAGAGCGCTGAAGCCTCTTGTCCTACTATGAATGTTCTGCATTTCATGTGCAGCTTAGTTATAATTGTGGCTTTTATAGACTGTGATGATCCCTCCCTATAAGAATCTTTATGTGTTACTATACTATCTATGTGTATTTTAGGATATTTTATAGTCAGATATAATAAATCAAGTCTCACCAGCGCTTGATTCTTCTTACTTTTGCAGAGTGAGTTGAAGTCTGGTCTTTGCAGGTCCTGGACTCTCATGTGCCCTTTGTGTCGAGCGATATATATTGATTCGCAAATCGTTTGTAATTGTCTGCTGTAGCCTCAGGGGCAGAGGTTGTAATTGTACATAATCTGACAATCCTCATTAGACGGGAAGCGTAATAATGGTTGGAAAACATAATTTGAACGTACATATCTGGATATTACTTTGTTTGTCAGCTGTGATTTCGATTGCATCAGAAAACAAAAAAATAACATGATCATTTATAAACCAACGGCCAAAGATATTACAATTCTTCATTCTTGTCACCCGGGGTTTTCATTGATGGAGAAGAAGGGCCCGTTGAAAAAATAAAAATGTGCCACCTTCCAAGTTCCGGTTCAGTACCACACTTGGTAAGCTGGACATACATCAAACGGTTGTGGACCCACTGTGTCACTTGAACAGATTTGGCTTGGAATTACTTCTAAGGGTGTTATCTAAGTGTACTCCCCTTCCCCTTGTATTCACCCTTAAAGGGAACCTGTCATCTCCGAAACACCCCCTGAACTAGAGTAAGTGTTGTATAGTGTAAGTGATGCTGAATCCAATTATGTACGTTTTATCTTCATACTCACTTCCATTCTGACGCTGTGCTCCCACAAACCAGCAGTAAAATGCACTCAGTGGACTCTTCTTTGAGTCCTCTCCATTATGTGAGTGAGCACCGGAGTCCACTGAGTGCATTTTACTGCCAGTTTGTGGGAGCACAACATGAGAATGGATGTGAGTATGAAGATAAAAATTACATAACGGGACTCAACGTCACTTACACTATTCACCGCTTACAGGGTGTTTCGGAGATGTCAGGTTCCCTTTAAATCCCTATACAGAAATCTGGACTTCACTGCAGGGGAACGACCAGGGTGCTACCTCTTGAAGTAGTCTCAAGTCAAGTGACTGCTGTCCCAAAGGGGTCAGGAGACACAAATGCAGGGCACTGAGAAATCAGATAACCAAGAATAGCATGGAATCCTATATATGGCTCAAAAGCAAGTCCAAATAAGTCATTTTGAACCAGACCAGATACTGAACACAATTAAAACTGTTTGGTGCAGGAGCGTCTCTCTTTCTTTCTCCAAGCTGGTTCAGGTGCAAACACTGCAGTTACACATGGCTGCGGCTGTTCCTTTGCTTCATAGAGTCTGGGAGTTTACTGTACAGAATTGAAAACAAACAAGCGTACCCAGGGTGGGACCCGATGTAGTTTATTTAACAGGCTTAAAATTATACTTACAGAATTAAAATCTTGTAGTAATGCATATACAACATCTTAAAACCCAACCGGTTTCGGTATGACAGCTTTCTCAAGGGCATATGATCAGGCAACAACTGTAGCCGGCAATAGGGCGAGTTCAGGGGAGCTAGAGTATATGCAATCCAATAAACAGGATGAGATCAGGGTGGCCGAGCTCAGGGTCAGAACAGAGAATAGGTGGAGGCCAGGTATACAGAACAGGCAAACAAACATGGCACACTTTAGCAGGAAACTAGCAAACTAGAACCTGTTGCTCAGGCACCTTCCCACAGGAGAAGGTGTTTAAAGTACCACAGGGTAACCAGATGGCTGTAGAAGATTAGCATGTGCATGCTGGCCCTTTAAGAACAGAAAGGAACTGTGCACACATGCCTTACGGGCAGAGAGAAGCACTGATGGCAGGAAGCGGGCTGAAGGATCATTGATACTCCGGTGCTCAGGACTACTGGCAGGAAAAGGAAGAGTTCAGCAGGACTGAACCACATAAGCCCAGAAGCTATGGAGCAGGTGAGCAAGGCGGCAGCAGTGCCCACTAGAATGAGAGCAGCGGCAGTGTGCACGGACCACCTACACAACAGAATGTTGGCCAAACTTGCCAATTTCAGCGGGATCGGTCAACCATCTAACTAAAAGAAATCTGTCAGCTATGAAACACCATCTGAACTAGAGTAAGTGGTGTATAGTGTAAGTGACGCTGAGTCCGATTATGTAATTGTTATCTTCATACTCACTTGCAGGGTGGCAACTGCATGAGGAGTCAACATAGTGGCCCAGTTATATAGTGATAAAGTGGCAAACGCATGAGGAGCCAACATAGTGGCCCAGTTACAGACTAGTGAGGAGGCAACCATATGAGGAGTCAACATAGTGGTCAGTCACAGAGTGGTGAGGGTGGCAAACGCATAAGTAGTCAACACCGTGGCCCAGTCAAAGGGTTGGAGAAACAGCAGTGAAAGTGACAGCACAAGATGGTGGGTGGCAGTAGAAGAACATAGCATCAGAGGTAGCAGTTGTGTGGCATCAAGCGGGTGGCAGCATGAGAATAGTGTGTGAAGCAGGTGGCCAGAAGAAACAGCTCTTTTTTCGCAAAGTTTGGGTGTGGCACCCAGAATGATCTAGTCCAGGCATGCTCAACTTGAGGCCCTCCAGCTGTTATAAAACTACAACTGCCAGAATTCCTGGACAGCCTACATCAGTCTATATCAAGGCATGGTGGGAGTTGTAGTTTTAAAACAGCTGGAGGGCTGCAGGTTGAGCATCCCTGATCTAGTCTAATGCGTCAGGCACTGGAGTGTGGAAATCCTGGCTGATCCATGCCTGATTTTTCTACACAAAGGTTAGTCTCTCCATATTTTGGATGGAAAGGTGAGTTCTCGTTAGGGTAACTATGCCTCTAGCCGCACTAAACACCCGCTCTGAGGCCACACTAATGGCCGGAAAGGAAAGCTTGTCCAGGGAAAACAAATCAAGTTTGGCTGCCCAGTAGTCAAAGGGATCATGCATATCAGGATATCAGGTAGCAGGGTGCAGTATAAGTATGCCACCACCTGCTGGTTCAGGTTTTGCTCCAAGTTTTGCTTCTGCTGGTGGGTGGTTCTTTCACTAGGTGAATGAAGAAAATTGCTCATTAGAGACTCCAGACTTAAGCTACTGCTGATGAAGCTGGTGCTGCTCCTGCCCCCTTACCCCCTCCAGCAGCCATGACAGTGGAACATGAGCAAAGAGGGCCCCCTTCTCAGACCTTTGTGAGGATGGGCCGATGGCGTACATACAGTAGGCAGCAGCCAACTGACTACATAGGATGTTTCGGTAGTAGTTCAGTTTATCCTCCCTCCCAGCTGGTAGAAAAAAAGGCCTCATTTTGGAGCGGTAGCGAGGGTCTAACATGGTGGAGAGCCAATAGTCATCCCTCTGCCGAATGGTGATAAATACAGCTGTTACTACGCAAGCAACTCAGCATGCATCTGGCCTGAGGCAAGGGACTCAGAGGGACTCAGTCCATCTTAACTGCACACTGCCACAGTCATCTGCATGGTCTTCCTCATTGCCCTTTACCACCTCCTGCTTCTTGTCTGTTACTTGTGCAGAGAACCCTCCCATTTCTGTATACATTTCTTGTGTGTGAATGTCCTCCTCCTCTTTTTCAGCTCCTACAGGGCTCAGGTGGTCATGGGATGTAGGTGACACATCTCCTGTCCCCTGTCCAGCCAGATTTATCATCATCTGCTCTAGGACATGAAGGAGTGGAATGAAGTCATTCATCTCATAATCCTGGTGACGGCAAGTGTCACGCATTAACTGCCACTAGCTAATGTGAAAGTTACACAGGGGAATGCTCCTGTCTTCCAGCATCATCAGGAAATCATTGATGGCCTTCCTCTGCTCATATAGTTGGTCCAACATGTGGAGAGTGGAGTTCCAATGGGTGGAATAGTCACATATGAGGAGATGTTGGGGAACGCTATTCTGCCTTTGCAGCTCAAGGAGGGCCTGCTTTGCAGCGTAAGAGTGGTTGAAGTGCATGTACAGCTTACTAGCCATTTTCAGGATGTCTTGCAGGTGGGAGGAAAACTTTAGGAAATGCTTTACAACCATAATAAATATGTGCGCCATGCAGGGTGCATAAGTCAGCCATCCTTCATGCAGGGCTGACACAATGTTCTTGCGGTTGTCGGTAAGCATGGTTCCAATCTTATGGATTCAATTTCCTCTTGAAGGATGAGGAACAGTTTCTCCCCTGTGGCACACTATTCGCCCAGGCAGACCAGGTGTAGAACAGCTTGACACAGTCAATGTAATGCTGGAGTAGCACTCCAAATTGTGCCTGCAGAGGACGCTGAGGACAAGATGAGTAGGCAGAGGAAGACATTGGCGCAGGACCCACAGCTTGAGAACACGGAGGTGACAATGCCCTCACCTGGCCTAGTTGCTGGTGTGGCTGGGCAGGAACCTTTCTGTGTACTATAATTTGAGCTCCCTAAAATTTGTAGTATCAGTCTGCATTTCACCCCAGAATTAAGGATGAATGGATGTACTGTACTTATATATAACAAAAACATCCAAAAAACTTCTTCTATTAGACCACAATTTCAACCCAGAATCAAGGATTAATGGATGTACTTATAGATATAAAAACATCCCATAATTTGGAGTATCTGGCCGCAAATTCACACCAATTTCACAATTAGGGATTGACAGATGTACTTACGTATAATACAACTTGAGCAACCTATTTTTTGAACACAACCTAAAATATGTAGTATCCAGCCGCAATTTCACCCCAATTAGACAATCAAGGACTGATGGATTGAATTATATATAAAACACTGTGAACACTCCAGATTCTGTAGTATCAGATCGCAGTTTCATCCCAATAACAGAATCAAGGATTACTGTAATTACTGATGTATCAAAGAATGCAAACAACCTAAAATTAGTAGTATTAGATCACTTTGTAACCCCAATTAGTTCAGCAAGGTGTAATAGAATAGCTCCTATTACCCAGGCTTTACATTGGTCCCTGCTCTCTCCCTATAGCTCAGATAAACCCTCCCTAATGTATCCCTACGCTCAGTGGCGTACCGCCAATATAGGCAGACCGCGCCACTGCTATGGGGCCCGTAGCGCAAGGAAGGCCCCGCCCCCTACATTTACTTTGAACACAAGCCGGCTGTGAATAATTTTATATCCCCAGTGACACCCCCCACCCCTCGTTCTGACCTTTTCATGATTCCAGGGCGGGTGGCTGCGCGCTATCTAGTCCAGGACTGCATCTGCTGCTGCGTGGCCAGTGTAACAATGGCAAGCAGCAGGCATGCACTCAACCTGGAATGTACGTGCTGGCGCTGCAGTCGCCACCTGCCTCAACATCAGACAGCCACCGCTTGCCCCATCACTCCGGTCACTGAAGTTCCCAGCCAGCTGCCTGCCCGCACACAAGGACCACACAACAAAACGGTTGGAAGTTACTTAAAGGGATTTTGTCAGCAGCATTTCACATATTGAGTTATTTATACCATCGGATTCGGCCAGTTATAAGCAGTTCTAAATGGTAATTGTTATAGGTCACAAAGGCAGTTTTTGTGTTAAAAAAACGATTTTTAGTAGCTGTCACTCACTGTTAATAAGGAGCCCAAGGGGAGTTGCCAACCGTTGCAGGAGCCGGGCTCGGCGATTCCTTGGAGCCCAGGCACGCCCACCTACTTAATATTCACTTCACTGACTCGCTCAGTGAAGCTTCGGCGCGGACGAAATCCCGCGCATGCGCAGTACATCAAGAGGCCTGCGCCCGTGCAGTCTGCGGGCACTGGCCTCTCCTGATGTACTGCGCATGCGCGGGATTTCGTCCGTGCCGAAGCTTCACTGAGCGAGTCAGTGAAGTGAATATTAAGTAGGTGGGCGTGCCTGGGCTCCAAGGAATCGCCGAGCCCGGGCTCCTGCAACGGTTGTCAACTCCCCTTGGGCTCCTTATTAACAGTGAGTGACAGCTACTAAAAATCGTTTTTTTTAACACAAAAACTGCCTCTGTGACCTATAACAATTACAATTTAGAACTGCTTATAACTGGCCGAATCCAATGGTATAAATAACTCAATAGGTGAAATGCTGCTGACAGAATCCCTTTAAGTTGGATATATGGGTATACAGGGAGGGCAGCAGCAGGCAGAATTTCTGTGGGGTTGAGGGTTGGGAGCACTATAATCTCAGGACAGTGTAACCCCCGCCCCTCCACACATCCACAGGGCAGTTTATTAAAATTCAAGCAGCACAGATTGGTGGGTGGCTATGTGCCCAAACTGCCCACTAACCATCAGCCCTCAGCTGGCAAGGAGTTAATGCCCCCCAAAATGCCCGGGCAGTACGCCCCTGCGGGGAACCTTACTTACCTAACTCCCCTGCACCCGCATTGCAGTCCTGATGCACGCACAGCCGCCACTGCATCCCCCCCTATCATGTGGATAAAAACAGGGGACAGTCAATAGCAGGCCACGATGGGAACGAGCCTCCCTAGAATCGCGGGTGAAGCTAAGGAGGCTCATTTCTGACACGGCCTGCTTTTGGCTGTACCCTCCCACTAGGCATAAGTATTGTGTATGCCGTGCCCGGGCATTTTGGGGACATAATAGGGGTTAGATAACCCATTTAAACCTTAGGATACCGGAGGTTTTTTTGTTTTTGCATTTTCATTTTCCTTCCCGATCTTCCTTGAGCCAGAACTTTTTTACATTTCCACTCACATAGCCGTATGAGGGCTTATTTTTGTGGGACAAGTTGTACTTTCTAATGCCACCATTTAATATGGCATACAATGTAGTGGGAAGAGGAAAAAATTCCAAAAAGGGAGGAATTGGAAAAAAATGCAATTCCTCCACCGTTTTACGGGTTTTGTTCCTTGCTGAAGATGCACCTAATTTATGAAAAGGTGTGTTTTATAAACTAGGCAAATCGGGAAGCTCAAAAGAGATAACAGATCAGCATAAAACACTGTTGTATGATAAATTCCCCCATTGTATTCACTCTAGATAACTAACAAATATACATTGATAAATATCCTGCTTCCCTTCTATTACAAAGCTGGTTGGCGGCAGCCACCACTAGGGGGAGCTCACTGCATAGGAATTTACACAGTTACCATTTGCAGGAAGCCACCACTGAATGCAGGAGAAGGTGGACCAGAATTTCAGCCAATATGAGAGCACTCATACTCAGGCTCATAGGATTTATTAGGCTTGGGCCTAAAAAAGGGAGTACAGAACACAAGGAATCCTGACATTAGCTGCTTCACTGCTCTAGACCACAAGGGGCCCTGTGATTAATTCCTTTACTGACCTAGACCACCAGGGATCCTGATAATAACCCCTACATTGCCATTAGGACACCAGATATATTGATATTCACCAATTCACTGTCCTATACCAAATAATTATTAGGGCGCTGTGTATCAATAATTATTTGATGCTGTTCTGTATCCTAAATTATGATCAGTTCACAAGATGTCAGAGCCCTCATAAGAGATATATTTTGGGACTTAGGAATATTTCCTGATGTACAGCATACATTGTATAGGCATATGCATCCCTAGTGATGTAGGAGAATAATTAGGAATGGATCTAAAGGTCCTCATGACGAGAGCAGTAGGGATGCAACATCCCAGAAGACAAGAAGGAAGCGTAGTCAGGAACAGAAGGAGGGGCAGAGACAGGAGTAGATCAACTAGGAACAAGACTAGAGATGAGCGAATGTATTTGCGGCTTCGTTGATTCGTAACGAATCTTGGAAATTTTCAGTTGCGAAGTGAATCTGAATTTTTACAGATTTTCTCCGTTAGATTAGAAAATGTTCCTAAGGCTGTCTACGCTTCGCTACGTACTTGACTGATAAATTGTACGCTATTGCTACATATAAGTTACTCTATACCCTGTTGCGTACGAATTCAAGTAATTAGCAAACTTTTACTATTAGTTCGTTATTCGTGTGCAAAAGCCTGGGAAGAAAGCGGTCACCTGACCTAGTGGGCAGGGCTTGCTCTGATTGGCTCAGGCTCGGTAAGCCAGTGATTCATCACTTCTGCTGCGACTGCTGAGACGAGCAGAAGCACTGTGTGTGAAGTTCTGAGACACTGAGACCTGTGTTGTTAAAACTGGGGTGTAATTGTTCAGGGATTCCATATTACACATCAGGGATACTGCAGGGCAAGTGCAGAGCCAGTGCAGGGCTAGTAATTAATCAGGCAGGGAGAGAGACAGAGAGAGAGATAGGGAGAGAGACAGGGACAAAGACCAGCTGCAGGGCCACAGAGTGATGTGAAAAATGTCTGGAATGGGTAAGTAAAAGGGGTCCAGTTCCAGCCAGACCTCGAGCTCTAAAAAAAGGAGAAGGTGGCACAGGGCAGCAGTGCCAAAGAACCTGTAGCCGGAGCTTCTACTTGTAGAATTGCAATACTTGCCCGTTGTTCCACCGGGCTAACCCACCAAAGCACAAAATTGTAGTGGAGGTGAAAGTAGATGAGGTAGTGGAGTGGATGGCATGCTCATCTCAGTCTCAGCCGGATGATCTGCTGTCAGCTGCTGATACAGTATCCATATGTAGCGAGGGGTCAGACTCAGAGCGTTCCTCCTGCTCCACCATTCCTCTCCAGCAAAGCCTAGTGTTGTGTGTGCCTGCATATTACACAATCACTAGACAATAGTACGCTAAGGATTCGTACGCAATTTGTATGCTCACATGTACGTGTTCACAGAAGTTGCATACCTTTTAAAACTAAACGCTCATTATTAGTGCGCGAATGTTCGCAAAACGCAACATAATAACGTATGATTTGTACGCAGATTCGCCGAATAGATTAGTAGAATATACGAATCTTATGAAATGATCGACGACTATTCGGTTTGAATATTTGAATGATTCGCTCATCTCTAAACAAGACAAGGAACGAATAAGAGCCTCAGTCAACTGGAAAATCATTGGATGCAGATCATCCTTGCTGCCAGGGCAAGGTGATTGTAGGTTTCAATTCATAGATGATATATTTTGTCTAGGAAGGGAACCAGAATCAAAGAGAGATGAACTTCCTCAATTGCATCTACCCTGAATTAAAATTTACAGTACATGAGATCAGGGAACAGATTAGCTTTCTAGATATAATGATCTTTAGAGACACTACAGATAGTCTCTCCATAGATCTTAGTACAAAGCCTACCGTAATAGTTTTCTACACTACATAAGCTGTCATCTCATTCTCTATAGGATGCCCCTAGTAATTCCCCTATTAGAGAGAGAACTTGAATCCACTATACACTGGAGATCAAAATTAGAGAACAACAAACAATTTCCTAAATGTCAAGGTCACTATGTAGTCCTATATGAATTTATCCTAACAGGCATTAAAGGGAACCCGTCATCTCCGAAACACCCCCTGAACTAGAGTAAGTGTTGTATAGTGTAAGTGATGCTGAATCCGAATATGTAAGCTTTATCTTCATACTCACTTTCATTCTGACGCTGTGCTCCCACAAACCTGCAGTAAAATGTACTAAGTGGACTCCGGTGCTCACTCACATAATGGAGAGGACTCAAAGAAGCGTCCTCTCAATGTATTTTACTGCTGGTTTGTGGGAGCACAGCGTCAGAATGGAAGTGAGTATGAAGATAAAACTTACATAATCGGATTCAGCATCATTTACAGTATACAACGCTTACTCTAATTTAGGGGGTGTTTCGGAGATGACAGGTTCCCTTTAAAGAGCAGTATTTTAAACACTTCATGAGTTGCAGATATTCTAAAGCACAGTATAAAAAACTTAAATGATGTATTTGAAAAAGAACACTGATCAAAATTAGAGAACACTTTCAGACACCTGAAGTTGTGGTGTTAATATGGCACCTGATGCTAATTTCCTTAATTATCTGACAAACCTTATTTAACTGGCAGCCTAACTTTCCAGTTTTCACTGACTTTGCAAGATGGAAAGCCAATCCAAAGTGACTAAATCCCTCTGTCAGCAGGTTGTCAAGATGAAGGCCAAAGGGGTGACCCTATCAGCCATAGCAAGAGAAGTTGGTTGTTCCAAGTCTGTGATTTCTAGAATAATGCATCTTTACAACACCACAAACTCATTCAAGTCCCCCAAGAAGGCTGGTCGTCCACGAAAGACAAATGCAAGTGAGGACAGGATAATGCGGAGAATCTCCATGGTCAAATCGGTTCAACACTGCAGCTGGAATTGCTGGCCAGTTCAGCACTGAACAGGTTAAGGATCTATCTCGTCATACAGTGTCTCGACGTTTAAGAGAATTTGGACTGAAAGCCCACTCTGCAGTGACCAAACCTCTTTGCTGAGGAGCATGTTGTGTGGACAGAGGAAAAGTGCTCCAGATTTCACTTTAGTGATAAGAGCAAGTTTAATTTATTTGGGTCTGATGGGAAACATTATGTTCGTCGACAAACTGGGGAAAGACTGTAATGGTTTGGAGAATGTTTTCAGCAGCAGGAGTTGGGCCTCTCATCAGCTACATGGCACAGTGAATGTAATTGTGTATCAGAACCTTCTTCAACAACACGTGGTTCCTTCCTTGCGTTTGTCACTCAATCTGCCAGCAATTTTCATGGATGACAATGCCCCTTGTCACACAGCAAAAACGGGTAAAGTAGTTCCTTGAAACAATGAAATGGCCAGCTCAGAGTCCTGGTCTTAACCCAATAGAAAACCTCTGGAAAATCCTTGGTGACAAAGTTATGGCCAAAAAACCCATTACAGTCACCGAACTGTGGAAGAATCTGCAAGAAGAGTGGAGCAAAATCCCACCAGAGCAGTGTGAGAGACTAGTGGTGTCTTGTGGCCGCAGATGTGCTGATGGCCTGTACACTTCTACTGACTGGTGACTGTTGTAACCTTCAGAAAATTTACTTGTAATCTTTATCTGTGCTACAGTCATTGCTGTTCTCTAATTTTGATCATTGTGTTTTTTGCAAAATAAAGATTTTTTGTTGAAGTACTTTGGTTATTTTGCTAGTGGCATGGTATACCCCTAACAAAAATCCTTCAAATGTTGACCAATGAAGATTGCATTATTTCTGAAAAAATCAAGTGTTCATGAATTCTTCTCTAATTTTGATCTCCAGTGTATATCATTGTGATAAATCTTCCAAAACTACCAAGCCAGCATGCATTACCACATACTACCCCCTGATCCCCAAGATACACCTGGCATTGAAGAAACACTAGTCTTTGATTCACAAATCTTTTCTAGAAATTGAAGAATTCAAATCCCCTCCACTTATGTGTTCTAAAAGGTGCAGAAATTTAAGGGACAAACTTGTTAGAGCTGCAGTTGGTAGTCTCAACAGACAACCCACTCAACTTTTTATCCAAATTCCTAGAAAGGAAATTTTCCTTGTCTAGGGTGTGCATACTGCTCTAATGTAATCAAAGGATAGTATATAACACATCCATATAGTGGACCACATCATAAATGAAAGTTTTTTCACATGTGATTCTACCCATGTGGCATATGTTCTCAAGTGCCCTTGTGGTCTCAACTGTGTGGGCAAAATCAAGCAACCGGTCGAGTATCTAAGTACAAGTCACTCATTAGATGTCAGAATTTACTTTGACCTGTAGCTGTCCACTTTAAGCAGTTGAAACATCATATATCACAACTTAGGTTTCAGGTGTTTGACCACGTCTCCCCTTTGAGACGTGGTGCTGATAGGAAGGCAATGCTGAAGCAGAAGGAGTCCATGTGGATTCACCGACTAGATGCTTTGACAGCTAGAGGTCCTAATAGAGACTGTGATTATTATTTTAACCTTTTCTATTCCAAATACGTATGCCTTGGAAATCTGATAGGTGAGAACCATCCCCTTCCCCCTTTACCAGTCTTCCTCCCATTCTCCCTAACTTTTCCTTCTCCCCCTCGACTTCCCTCCCCTTTAACCCCCTCCCCCATTCCCTAAACCCCTCAATGACCCATTCCCCCTCTTTCCCCATCCCCCTTCTCAGCATCATCTACATTACACACACAACCATGATAATTAGTGTTAAGCGAATCGAATTGCATATTGTTCCCCTGCGCCATTCATACTTATATGTTCTGTTATATATAGACTTACTGTGTGCCAGGCTCATTGTCAACAGGTGGTCTAATATATAGGCCTGTTTATCTAGTTCATCTACTGCGCCATTCATACCTAATCTATTATTACAGTACTGATTCAGTTATAGTACACTATGGCCAACAGGCAGGTGCCAGGGTCCTCCAAAGGAACAGGAAGTGGCAAAAATGTTGCTGTAGTTGGCACAAGTAGCAGCAGAAGAAGGGGTGGTGGTAGCAGCAGCCGCAGCAACAGGGCAGAACTGCCACTGTCATCCAGCGGTCGTGTTTTGACCAGCAATCCAGCTGTACTGGAATGGTTGACTTGCTTTTCAACATCATTTCAGGTGAAAACAGATACACACAGCCAGGAATGGGGGCATCATCATCATCAGAGGGCCAAGGGTGGCAGCATGCCTGTGAGACAACAAGGTGGACGCAAAGGGAGATCTGCAGCCAAACGCGGGAGAGGTACACCATCTGCTACTCAGGAGACTACCTGTGAGGAACACACTAGCAGTGCACAGGTTCATAAAGACAGCAGCATGGTTACTGATAATGGGAAGAACATTTTGTCTGTTCTGCATCAGGGAGAGCTGACCCATGCACCTTGTGTCTTCAATTTCACTGTCAATTGGTTCCTCAAGTCTTCCACTGAACTGCAAGAGCTGTTAAAAATGTCCAACCACCCTTCCTGTGCAAAACACACCCTTGATCTGCAAAGGAAAATGCTCTTACTCAACATCGCCTGATATGCATATCCACCCGTTGGAACTCCACGATCCATATGGAGCCGTCATATGGAGTAGAGGAAGGAGGTCAATAATTTCTTAATGCTGTAGACGGACAGGTCTACTTTCCATTGTAACTTCCGCTAATCACGACAACATTACATGTGCAGTACAATGTTTGGTTCTCCTATATACCTGACATTTGCTGCGTTTTTTTCTGCCGCTAATCACGGCGACATTACATGTGCAGTACAATGTTTGTTTCTCCTATATACCTGACATTTGCTGCGTTTTTTTCTGCAGCTAATCACGGCGACATTACATGTGCAGTGCAATGTTTGTTTCTTCAATGTACCTGACATTTGTTGCATTTTTTTCTGCCACTAATCACGGCGACATTACATGTGCAGTACAATGTTTGGTTCTCCTATATACCTGACATTTGTTGCGTTTTTTTTCTGCCGCTAATGATGGCGACATTACCTGTGTTGCATCTGCTCAGGTGGTGTTAAGGTCAGGCAACCTTGCGCAATTTTTAACCCATCACAAAAATAATATAGTGCAGCCAGATATAATATCCCTTAAAAGGGCTTTTCAACAGAACAACTAGCCCTGCCTACTCAATTTCTATACCTATATTATCTGTCCCTCCTTGTGCAAACTTTATACAGCAGACCAGCACAGGTTTTGTCGCCTTAATGGCAGAAAAAATAGCAACCGATGTCAGGTATATAGACTACAGACACGTTATAATGCACACGCTGTGCAGGTGGTGTCAGCGTCAGGCAAACTTGCGTTCTTTTTGCCCCAACACAAAAATAAATTGCAGCCAGATATAACAATAGACTTTGTGTCTTTTTAACAGAACAACTAGCCCTGCCAAGCCAAATCCTATCACCTACACTATCTTTCCCTCCTTGCGCAAATGTTATAACAGCAGGCGTAGATGA
>ONZH01021874.1:0-34509 GCA_900303285.1 Rhinella marina
GGTCTCACCTCTTGGGCCTCCAAAATAATTTTTAAGAGGTCTCACCTCTTGGGCCTCCACAAAATTTTTAAGAGGTCTCACCTACAAAATGTTTAAGAGGTCTCACCTCTTGGGCCTCCACATAATTTTTAAGAGGTCTCACCTCTTGGGCCTGCACAAAATGTTTAAGAGGTCTCACCTCTTGGGCCTCCACATAATTTTTAAGAGGTCTCACCTCTTGGGCCTCCACATAATTTTTAAGAGGTCTCACCTCTTGGGCCTCCACAAAATTTTTTCACGAGGTCTCACCTCTTGGGCCTCCACAAAATGTTTAAGAGGTCTCACCTCTTGGGCCTCACAAAAATTTTTAAGAGGTCTCACCTCTTGGGCCTCCACATAATTTTAAGAGGTCTCACCTCTTGGGCCTCCACAAAATGTTTAAGAGGTCTCACCCTCTTGGGCCTCCACATAATTTTAAGAGGTCTCACCTCTTTGGGCCTGCCACAAAATTTTTAAGAGGTCTCACCTCTTGGGCCTCCACATAATCTTTAAGAGGTCTCACCTCTTGGGCCTCCACAAAATCTTTAAGAGGTCTCACCTCTTGGGCCTCCACAAAAATCTTTTCTCACAGAGGTCTCACCTCTTGGGCCTCCACAAAATCTTTAAGAGGTCTCACCTCTTGGGCCTCCACAAAATTCTTCTTACAAAATCTTTAAGAGGTCTCACCTCTTTGGGCCTCACAAATTTTAAGAGGTCTCACCTCTTGGGCCTCCACAAAATCTTTAGGGTCTCACCTCTTGGGCCTCCACATAAATTTTTAAGAGGTCTCACCTCTTGGGCCTCCACAAAATCTTTAAGAGGTCTCACCTCTTGGGCCTCACAAAAATCTTTAAGAGGTCTCACCTCTTGGGCCTCCACAAAAATCTTTAAGAGGTCTCACCTCTTGGGCCTCCACAAAATCTTTAAGAGGTCTCTTGGGCCTCCACCTCTTCTTGGGCCTCAACATAATTTTAAAGAGGTCTCACCTCTTGGGCCTCCACAAATCTTTAAGAGGTCTCACCTCTTGGGCCTCCACAAAATCTTTAAGAGGTCTCAGAGGTCTCACCTCTTGGGCCTCCACAAAATCTTTAAGGGTCTCACTCTTGGGCCTCCACAAAATCTTTAAGAGGTCTCACCTCTTGGGCCTCCACAAAATCTTTAAGAGGTCCACTCTTGGGCCTCCACAAAATCTTTTAAGAGGTCTCACCTCTTGGGCCTCCACAAATCTTTGAGGTCTCACCTCTTGGGCCTCCACAAATTTTTAAGAGGTCTCACCTCTTGGGCTCTCCTCTTTAACACAAAAATCTTTAGAGGTCTCACCTCTTGGGCCTCCACAAATTTTAACAGCCACCTCTTGATGGCCTCTGGCCAGCCCACGGCCTCTTCCTGCCTTTTGCGGTCCTACGCATCCCTCCACATCCCCACTGCTTTACCTGCTAGACATGACACTGGGCCAGGTCGGGTCACTGATATCTCTAGCGCCAACAATTTGGGCATTTTAAGGCTTCTGCATGTGTTTGAGTTGTTTTTACATTTTAAAGAAGACATGTCTGACCACATTTCACACACACACACAATGACAATTAGGGGTGGGGTCTATTTGCTTTCCCCCTTGCCTATGCCATCTGTGGTTGTCATAGGCAACGTGATTTTAAGGGGTGCAGAATTTCATCTTCTTTTTTGTCTAGTTTGGCTTGGGGTCCATGGCAATGTAGAGGAAAGAAGGTTTCCTTGTATGGTCTCACTTTACAGAGAGATTAGATTGTCTTTGGAGTGTATTGTTGAGAGGCTGTGATAGTGGCGTAATAGTGCGACTTGGGCGCGTTATATGCACCCAGACATGCTTCCCCTGCTGTCCCAGTTGCATTCCAGCAGTGTTGGCATCCTTTTCTGAGGTTCCAGGGTGGACTTGGTGACCTCCAAGTGGTCGAATTGAGATTTCCAAGTGGCGAGCATTTTTTTCCCATAGACTTTAATGGGATTCGATATTCGGTCGAATAGTCGAATTTCGCGGTCTATTCGAATCGAATTTCGAACTTTCGAATATTTCACTACTCGCTCATCTCTAATCCTTATCCTACTAGACTAGCTGTAATGTTACAGGGGTTTTTTTTAACGTTGACTGTCCTGTGCTGAGCTACAAAAGATAAAGCATAAATTTAGATTCTATTTTGAAGACAGAAGTTCCACCAATTACACTTTTGAATTTAGCGGACGCCGAGGTGCCTAAGTGAAGGCGTCTATGACTGACGAGCGGTGGTGCATTAAAGGGTTAATAAACTCAGCCTGCAGCAAGGGGAAAAAATGGTTCTGCCCGTGGGGGTGTTTCTCTTGTGGACACTGTTTCTAATTACCAGCGAGAGGGTGTTTCTTTTAACCAACACCCCTGCTTCCTGGTTGGCTGAGGTGGTGGTAGCGGCTAAGGGGTTAAAAGGATGGCCCTGATAGGGGGGCGGCCTCTTTCTCCAGCATCTTCACTGAAAGCTTCCCACCCTCCCTTCCCCATTATTTCATCGTTTTCTTAACTTTTTCTGACTCATTTAATTGTAATGTTTTACATTACAAGTCACATCAGAGGTCGGTTGACGATTTCAGACGGAGAAGAAGGCAGACTTGCCCACAGAACGCTGTGGGGCATAGCGCTTCAATACTCCGGGTTATGGTGTTTATGGTCAACAAGTTGAAGTTTTGGAATAAGATAAGAAAATAAAGCTGTGACCGACCCTTACCCAACTTAAGGTGTTGTGTGTTTTATTGGCCGGCTGCGAGGGTGGTTTGGTGGGGGGTTTAGAGAGTTCAGTCTCGGCAGTTGCAGTGCCCGGGGTGCCGTGGTTGCTACGGGGGCGACCCTTTCCCCCTCCAGGGCCCTCTAAGGTGATTTTCCTTTATGTCCCAGGGGTAGGAGTGCCAAGGGGTATTTAGGCCACTTAAGTCTTTGGTGGGATTGTCACGGTGTTCCTACCTCGTGAGATGAACAGGCCCCAGGCGGTGGCTCCGGCTGCAGAAAATTACTAGTAGTAATAATTGAGGGTCGTCAGATGGGAACGATGTGCAGACTTTTGGGAATGGTCCAACATAGTTTTATTGACTTAACTTTGAATGCAAATAACTCAGTTCATCCTTCAGCTTGGTGTCCAGCAAGTGCAGCTTATTGCTTATACTTGGCAGATACTTGGAAATTCAAGTTTCAGGCTTCCTGTTCTAAGCTGAGGTTACCTCTTAAAGGGAACCTGTCATCTCCAAAACACCCCCTGAACTAGAGTAAGCGGTGTATAGTGTAAGTGATGCTGAATCCGAATATGTAAGTTTTATCTTCATACTCACTTCCATTCTGATGCTGTGCTCCCACAAACCTGCTGTAAAATGCATTCACTGGACTCTTCTTTGAGTCCTCTCCATTATGTGAGTGAGCACTGGAGTCCAGTAAGTGCATTTTACTGCTGGTTTGTGGGAGCACAGCGTCGGAATGGAAGTGAGTATGAAGATAAAACTTACATATTCGGATTCAGCATCACTTACACTATACACCGCTTACTCTAGTTCAGGGGGTGTTTCGGAGATGACAGGTTCCCTTTAAGTCTGGCTTCCCTTGAGAGTATTGGTGTGCCTTATTACTGACTATATCACTCTGTCTTTAGGGTACAGCAGAGCTGAAGGTGCTCTGCTGTCCTGCACATGTCCTCCCCAATCAGGGTACAGGGGATAACTCCCTGACTAAACTGTCATTTCCTCCTCACTGCAGGAAGTTGGAAGAACTTAACTTCTCTCCAGCAGAGGGGGTCAGAATGCACTAAGGACCGTACCATTCTGGTAAAACTACATCTGAATCTGCCATAGTATTTACTGACACCTGCTGGTCCACCAGATACATATAAATGACATTACATACACATATAGACTATTGCGCTACTATGCTGGTACGTTCCTGCCTTGTGAGTAGGGTGTCCGATCTCTGTTATCCCCTCTCAGCAGACGAACAACCTATGTAAACTGCACTAAGCAACCATTTCTGACTGACTCTGAATATTCTGGCCACGAATACCAAAGAAAGCATGGGGGTGTCTTCACTCTGTAATCCCACCATTGTGAAATGATAAGCCCGCAAACGGAAGGGTGGCTTCATTCTGTAATCCCTTTCAAGCACCAAAGCCTGATAATGCTTTATGCTTTGTCACCTTGATGTCTATCAGTAGCTGCAAGTTATTTTTTTTCCTGGAGGCGGTGCTCAAGGCCTCAGGACATAGTGAACTAGGAGGAGGAATCTACCTGTCCTGCCAGAGTTCCAGTGAGAGACTATTCTCTCCTGACACATATAAGACACATCTATAGCAGCGAGGATAACCCTGAAGGAATAAGAGAAAACTGCTTGTGGCTCTGACACCTGGCTACCATGAACCGTTAGTGTAAAACGCCCTCAGAGGCAGCATATATATCTGAGGTAGAGACAAGTAAGGTGCTAACTATCTGGCTAAGTGCATGACCATACATTAAAGTGCATTGGAGGACACATTGTGGCACCTGCAAAGAAACACACACAATGGGCAATATTCTTGATCGTTGCTGAAAGGTAAAATATTAGTGCAAACATTTAAGTGCAAATATATTAAAGGCATAATATAGGATATCTGTGGCTACATTCAAGTCCATCTTTTCTTCTTCTTTGGCTTGAGACTGGAACATAGTCCCAAATTCAATTGAAATTTGTAATCCACATGGGTAATAAAATAGGTTAAAAATAGCTGAAAAGGTTTCTTGACAAACCCTTTTAAAAGTGATTTCCCAACAACCTGAAAAGGGGGGAAAAAGGATGTGGTGCGCAAACATGGCGCAACTCGGATTATTGCAGATGGGGGAAGTCCAGCCACATGTGTCCATCATGGTGGAGACTTAAAACACGGGCAATACAACAAATTAAAACACAGCCAACAGGTTCTCACCAGTCAGGGCTCAGTCCACGGGTTGGCTCCCATTAGTCCTGCAGTTCTTTGACAGTACTTGAGTGCGGGCTCCCCTTAGTGGAAAGCCGGCACATCCTCCTCGTCGCTGCTGGAGCTGAACAACATAAGAGGGCGCTCCTGCCTCTGATAGGCCTCACGGTAGGCAGCGGCCTTTCCCCAGCGTCCTCTTAAAGATAGATGTGGCACTGGTCGGGGCAGGGTCCCAGTGGTCACACTGGTGACTGTGGTAGCCATTTTGGAACGGACCCTGTAAGGCCCGGATGCTCCTGCCGGGCCCACTGGCGACCGAACCTTGGGTTATAGAGGCTCGGCCAGAGGCCTACCCCGGGCAACAGATTGGGCTGCTGGTGCCTCCTGCATCAGGTGGTAGGTGGCCAGGGGGTTGAAAATAAATTTGCTGCCTGTAATCTGACCCACCTGGAACGCTGGCGGTGGAGGAAGCTCGGGAATGAGTTGCTCTGGCTCGCCGAGAAGAGGTCTCGTTACTTGAGTAGGAATGTTCGCAGATGCAGTGTATGCGTACGCGTACGCTAATGCATACATATTCATTCAGTTAAGTAGTGTACCTTTGACAACGCTAGACTGTATGTTCGTTATTTGTGCGGGAATGTTCGCATTAGCGTACGCATTAGTGTAGATTCTCAAATATTCGTATATTTTGCGTCGCCGTTGTTGAAGTCACTTGGATTTTTTCCACTTTTTTCATTGTAATAGCAACTGCAAGTACACGAAACTATACCCTATCAGACTCCCATTATTGTAGCAGCAATTATTCAGCCGTTATAGCAAGGTTCGTTTTAGGTTCGGTTCGTACGAATCCGAACTTCACGAAAGTTCGCCGAAGCGAAACGAACCGAACTTTTCAAAAGTTCGCTCATCCCTAGTGATATTAGTTGTGTAAAATTTGTTGCGTCCATTTAAATAATCAAACAGAAAAAAGGTATGGCTTTTGAAGGCACATATATTAAAAGAAATAGAAAATGTGTCTAGTCAGGAAAGAAAATAAATCACCCAGTCTTGAACTAGTGCTATTTCTTCATTCTAAAGCAGACAGCCTGGATTCTTCTCCAGCCAACTGGCCTATAGCTAGAAACAGGGCCGCTTCTGCCATGAGGCGAGATGAAGATCTCGCCTCAGACGGCAGTTTTCTGTATTTTTGAGGGGGCGGCAACCACACAGCAGTTAAACACTGTTGGTGGATGCCGCCCGTCCCCCCCTCCCTCCCAAAGCGCAGGGATCTGCGGGCTTGTCACTTACCACTCAGCTCTCTGCGCTCCTCCCCTTCAGGCCAGCGGCCCTCTGAATGGTGAAGCAGAGAGACTTCCTGCTCCACCATTCAGCCTCCACGCAGGGATCGCGCTGCCGGCATGTGTAGGCGGAGCCTGCAGCCCGGAAATCTGCATAAGCTCTGCCCACACAGTGCTGCAGAGAGATCTGTGTCTGCAGGGAAGAGAGAACTTCAGGAGCGGGACAAGATGAGTAGGTACTGTGTTTTGTTTTGTTTTTTGTTTTTTTAACACAGAGAGGGCACAGGTGGCATGTCTACTACAAAGGGGGGACCAGAGGAGAGGGCATTAATACTAAAAAGGGGCACAGTGGGCATTACTATTACAAAGGGGGCACAGTGGGCATTGCTACTACAAAGGGGAACACAGAGGGGCATTACTATTACAAAGGGGGACAGTGGGCATTACTACCATAATGGGGGCACAGTGGGCATTACTACCATAAAGGGGCACAGAGGGGATTACTACCATAAAGGGGTACAAATGGCATTACTACTATAAAGGAGCACAAAGTCGATTATTACTATAAAGGGGCACAGAGGGCATTGCTACTATAAAGGGGCACACAGGGCATTTCTACTATTAAGGGGCACAGAGGTCATTACTACTATAAAGGGGCACACAGGGCATTGCTACTATAAAGCGGGCACAGAGGGCTTTACTACTGTGAAGGAGGCACAATAGGCATTATTACTATGAAGAGGGCACAATGGGCATTACTACTGTGAAGGGGGCACAAAGAAGGCATAACTATTATTGGGGCACAGAGTGGGCATTACTACTGTGAAGGGGCCACAGAGGGGCACATAGAGGGTACTTCCACTGTGAAAGGGGAACAGATATGTCTGTCCCTTTGTGTGCGTGTCCCTGTGCGTTTGTCACCATCACCATGCCTACAGTGTTCCTATGTCTTGACACAGCTGCATCAGGAGGTTCTGTGAGGGAAAGAAGAAGACAGAAGAGGAGGCAGCGCCGCCAGCATGGAGTCCATGGGAGAGGCACAGGGAGGCACACTAAGGACGCAGGTAACACTACCACATGATCTACACTAGTGTTATCTATGGTTTTACGTAGGACTGCAGGTAACACTACCACATTATCAGCACTAGTGTTATCTGTGGTTTTACATAGGACTGCAGGTAACACTACCACATTATCAGCACTAGTGTTATCTGTGGTGTTACATAGGACTGCAGGTAACACTACCACATTATCAGCACTAGTGTTATCTGTGGTTTTACATAAGACTGCAGGTAACACTACCACATGATCTACACTAGTGTTATCTGTGGTGTTACATAGGACTGCAGGTAAAACTACCACATGATCTACACTAGTGTTATCTGTGGTTGTACATAGGACTGCAGGTAAAACTACCACATTATCAGCACTAGCGTTATCTGTGGTGTTACATAGGACTGCAGGTGATATCAATAATATTATCTGTACTTGTACCGCCCCAGATCTGGCAGGACAGTCTTGGAGTTTGGTGGCTACTTGGCTTTCATACTATTTTTTTAATGGGAGGGGGCCGCTATTTACATTTTTTTCCTCAGGCAGCAGAAAAGCTAGAATCGGCCCTGGCTAGACACAGGGCATTGAGGGGGAGGAAGGGGTGCATGCAAGTTTGTAGCCAGAACCAAAAACTGCAACAATTTGTATTCTTTGTATTAACAGATCTAAACTGCTAATTTTTACCTGCAAAAAACACTATTTATTTATGGAATTTTTGACTCTTTCACGGGGTACCAATGGAAATAAATCATAAGCATTTTTCATATTAGAACTATTTCTTCCAGCAATCATTCACATTGTATCAGTGATGCAGAAAAATAGTTTACACTTTTGATTGTTTTATTTTAATTTTTAATACAGATGTTACCTTTATTTTTCTTGCAGTAATTGAATTTAAAGGAACAGTTGAACTTTCCCTACAATGCAATTAAGCGATTGTAAATCATATCCTGGAATACCATTTGATGTGCACATTTATGCAAGTCTTGATTACACAAACTGTGAAATACCAACTTCACTCATCTTGAAGTATGATCACATAAAATATCTTTGACATTGATATCCTGATGATAAAAAACTATGAATGAAAAAATATATGTTCTTTAACATACGTGAACTGACTCTGGTCTATGTGAAAATAAAAAAATTGAATATCAGAAACACGTATCTAAAATAGGGGTATGCATTTTGTAGTCAAACGATACTCAAAATACAGTAAATAATGTTTACTAGATTTAAATAAAAGGTTTGACTGCAGTGGCAATTCAAAAGAAAAATCTGAATTGACTGAATGAGGACAGATGGGATGTATTTCTGTAAAGGAAAAAATAATAAAAAAACTAAAAAGCAGCTACTCTCTGATTTCAAATAGCTACTTAACAGCTCAATCTAGGATAAATAGCTAATTATCATAGATTTATATAAACACTCCTTAACATCGAAATTTCATCACCAAGAATGACAAAATATAAGGTTATGCAAATTGAAAAAGTAGCAGGTGTAGTTAAGATCTGCAGAGGATCAAATTTTCAAGCACCTAGCTCCAATTTTTGGCAAAACTCAAAATTTGGGATGATTTTGTGATGCTTCTTGTTCTTTGACATGCCAGTTATCACCACTTGTTGCAAACTGAGAGGGACAGAATCCTTAAACTGAGAGACTTTAGTCACTCCAGCACCAAGGCTGAGTTATCAGCACTGTTCACTGTTGTGTTTCCCAGTGGTTGGGAGAACAACAATAAACTAGAATGACAGCATAAGGTGCACAGAGGAAAACCTGCATGGATGAATTATCTGATTAAAAGAAAGGAGCACAGTGATTCTGTACTAAAAGTGAAATTGGAGGTCACAACCCAAGCCTAATGTGGCAAACAGTTTCTACACAAACTATCACAAAGTCATTTGCACAATATTGGACTATAAGCCAGACATCCAGTTTTACGTGTTCCATTGACTTCATACCACTTTTGTCTCACTTCCCACTTTTGTCTCAGACACAATAAAAGCAGGAGATTGGTCTGGAAACCAGATGAGCAACACCACGTAGAGGCTTTCAAAAGGGAATATCATATCAGTCCTACTCCTGGGATTAATGTACAGGAGAAAGACCCCTCTAGTCTTTATTTCTGGTATACTAACAGCGCAACATTACATTGATTTAGTCATGAAACCAGTGGAAAAAAATATCTCCAAAGTGCTACTGCGAGTAGCTTGTGTGACCTAAATACGCTACCATGGCCTACAGCATCTGCAAACTTGTTTCTCATACTTACCGTAGGACATCATTGGTTGACAACTGCAAAGAAAGAAGCCAACAGCCGATCTTGATGATCTGCGTGCCAAAGTACATTCAGATAATTCCTCAGACAACCATTAATAACCTCTTTGATAGCAAGCAAACACGTTTAGGAGCATAAATTTCAGCGCTTGACTCTCATACTCTATATAGAATAAATCGAGATCTGTTGAATATATTGTTTCCACTTTTTTATCATTTGCATATCATTATCATGTCTATTGATCCTGTGATTTCCATAATATCATGACTTTGCCTTGTTGGTGTTGCAAATTAAATGTTGAGGAGTGTACATATTCTTAGATATATATATTCATTCTTTATTTCTAGGTTTTAGGTTATTAAGCCTTCCAATATATCCTAAGAGGCAAAATTCTAAATTCATAACAATAAGGAATTATTTATAATATTAGTCTGTTCCTTCATATGGGGCTGAAATCTTTTGCGTCTCCAGTACCTATATGTGACCTCTGCTCACATATAGTTACTCAGTAGTTAAAGAGGTTCTCTGATCATTTTACTCTAAATAGTTAATGATACTAACATGGAGAGAAGATGTTTCACAAAATATTTATCTTCCCTTGTACCCCCATGCATGCTGTGGTAATGAATTTTTATCAGTACATTGAGGTATAGACAAGTATTACTTATAATCTCTATCATTCATTATGGTTTTCTAATCTATCCGTAAAAAATGTTGCATTTCTGTGATTTTGGATAATTTGTCAAGAAAAAAGAAAAACTCCGGTTGGCAACACTGCCAGACGGGACTCGGGAAGAAGAGTCCGCGGCATGCAGGAGATGGCGGCAAGACAGGGTAAGAACTATGTGAAAGATCTTACCTTCTCAGTTCAGAACCATCGGCTAATTAGAGGAAATGATTGAAGAACCCCTTTAAATTTACTTATATATTATGCGCTAACATGATTTATAAAAGACTGCAAAAAACAAGCTATCAATACATTGCAATGATAAAATGTCATTGAACTCAAAGCCTTATTATAGCTTCAAATTATTCTCAATATTCTTATACACTTAATGTCAGCTTTGTAAAGCAAGACATGCATAGCATTTAAGTTTCAGAACAGCACTTTCTTGCTGAAGTCTCTGTCATAACGGACCATTGACTTAGTATTTCATTTTGAGTCAATACAATTGGTAAAAACCTTTTTTTTGTACATTTACTGGTAGATATTTGCAAGAATTACAATTATTATTTGATAAGGACATTTACAACATGGAATTGTCAAAATGTTGAAGCTCAAGAGCAGTGCTACTGACATCTTGTGGTAGAAATTAAAATAGACCATCTTTGACACCAGATTCTGCTCACTGTGTCTGTCTGTATATATACATTGTCTGTATGTGTATACCAAGCAGGAGACATTGTGGTTTGGTTTATATTGGTGTCTCTATTTTGTTTGGACCTTAACAGACAGTATCAATCTTCAAAATGCAAATGTTGATGAGTGTTAAGCTGTGTGTATTTTTAGCTTTAAATTAATGGTATCACACATGGCTCAAGTAGTGAACACAATAATTGTAGTTAACTTTTACCAATACATTAATCCATATGAATAACCGCTTTTTTATTATAGTATTTATTTAGTATAATATCTATTATATTATTATTATTATAAGTCCATAATCACTATTTCATTATACAAACCCCTAATAAATCATGTGTGTAAGTTTCTAATAACTCATGCATAGAATCAATACTTAGTGTTGATATATTTGGCAGTAGCACACTACAGTATTAGGTTAATATAAGGCATATTACACAATATAAAATGTACAATATCATTCTACGTATACATTCTATAGCCATTACCATAACCGCCTGTTTTTCAATGCAGGCTGATATTGTTCATATATAATCAGAGACGCAAACTGCATCTTGATGTATTTTTAGTAGAATATTTTTTTATCTTTTATATACAGCAATCGAAAATATTCATTAACATATATGTAAATAATACTGTATTTGTATAATTGTCACATCACATAGACATTATTTTTCTCTTCCTGTGTCAAATGCTAACTGACTGATATGTAGTGCTTTTTTCTCTTTTTTTAAAAAAGATGTTTTGGAGCAGCTGCAGTGTGCATTATACAGTTCCTTATTCCAACTTCTACAGAACATCATAATAAACACCTCCGTTGTAGTACATCTTCCTTATGAAAAGGACAAGGGTGTTTCATATGCTTCTTCATAGTGTACAAAACCTTCCCCTTACTTTCCTCTTCGCCCATGCTCCTCTTCCATCAAAACCTCATGCAGATTTTTCAACCCACTTAACGTCCATTTGGCTCACCTCTCCCTATATTCTTACACTATAATATTTTTATCAACTACAATTTTGATACAATTTTTGTTTGTTCCTTCATTGTTTTATTGCATTTTATTATTCTTTTCTATTATCACTAAGTTAATTAATAACTTTAAATCTGTGCTCTCCAAATACAGCTAGGCTATTGTTTTTTCTAAAATGTGATGGATTAAAGTTGTTATACATGTTCAACCCACTACTATAAATTATACAAATTTTAGTCAATTATGAGTTTCTGAAACCTATATAAATCAACCTGCAGCCTCATGGTTTTTTGTGGTCATGGAGATTTCTTCTATTCATATAATTTAAAGAAGAGGGGCATAAATAACATTTTGTGTATACTGATTATTACTGTCACTTACGTCTACACATTTATAACCACCATAAAAATGTACGACTGTAAAGTGAAATTCTAAAAAATGATTTTTATTTACTCCCGAGGCATTTTATACTGCTATTTATGTAAATGTAAATTTCATAGTAACAGGGTCAAATTTTCAACAAATTAACATGTATGGTTTCTCAATTTGATGTTACGGACAATAGTTGTGGACCAACTGTGCCAAATAAGGGGTTTGACTAAAGGATGTTATCCTGGTAGCCAGGGGTGGGATTCAAATTTTTAACAACAGGCTCCCTATACATGTTTATATATATATATATATATATATATATATATATATATATCACATATATGCAACACACATAAACATAAATACACTATATACATGGTACACATACATAAATACACCACATATACACTACACACACATACCACCCAACTAAGGAGCCAAAAGCCTAAGGAGCTAAACTATGGAATGGAAGGGCTCATCTCCAGCTGCCAGCCGGATCTGTAATTTTAACAACCGGATCTGGAGAACCTGAGGGAACTGACTGAATCCCATGCCTGCTAGTAGCCCCTTAGTATTCCCCGTTTAATCCTAATGCAGGGATCTGGACTTTGCTGGAGGAGAGACACCAGACCTCTACCTCTTGAAATAGTCCTGGTGTGGTTGGCTGCTGACCTACGGGAATCCAAGACACCAGTGCATGGAACAAAGGGAATAGTCAGACCCATAGATAATAGCAGGCAGAGGATAGAGATGGTAGACTTCATGCAAATCTGTGAAAATCTAAAAGTCAGGGCATATGGCATAGGATCAGTACTGTGAACAGGCATAGGTCAGGAACCAGGAATCAGATAGGAAAACACTATAGTTCTCTACAAGTCCCAGCAAGCCAGAGAGACAATCTGTAGAGACCAATTGCTCGTCAAGAACTGAAGGAAAGAGCCAGGTATATATAGGACAGAAGTACAATGAATATATAGCGGTGGCGTCCTGGGAGTTTGGGACATGGATTAGCTTCCTGCTTCCTGAATGCCAAGCTTCGCTTTGAGTATGGCCAGCCTTTAAAAGGAAGTGTGCTGACAGCCATAAGCGAGGCTGACATCTTTGATATTTCCACCGCTGTGACTACATCTGTCTGGTCCGGTATGGGTGAGTGAGAGGCTGCATCAGCCCTCTATCACTAGCACTTTGGTCTCGTTTATCCATGACCATCGTGCTTTTTTACCTCCTTTTTGCTCCACTTTTATCAGTTGCTGGAGTTTATCTTGTTTGCATGATTATTCCCCTGATGAGCCCCCCTGCATTTCTTTTAGGGGCAAAACATGCATGTTGGGAAGCAATACATGCATGATGATTGTGTCTTTTTTACTGTAAGGGCATAACGGCAATTGGTGGACATTAGAATTGTGGTGTATGGAACCGGTGGTTATATGTGAGCATTAGGGATTTTATCTGGCTCCAACCTATATCTAGACATCATTATACACTTTTCTTTTGTTCATTTTCCTTGCTATTTTGACACTTGGTTGGATGCTCGGCTAATAGTAATTTTCAGTCTATCACCCACCTATTGTCATATACTTTGTCAAATCGGTGTCTATTTATAAATACAGTTGGTGCTGTCGAGCACCTAGTTTGTTGAATTTTTGGATTTTAATTGATGTGATTAAAAGGTATATTTTATCCTATTTGTGGAAAAGAGTGTACACTATTTGGTTATTACTAGAGATGAGCGAGCATACTCGTCCGAGCTTGGTGCTCGTTCGAGTATTAGGGTACTCGTAAGTGCTCGCTGCTCGGACGAGTATCTCGCCATGCTCGAGGAAATGGCAACTTCTGCATCGTACATTTTTGGCGCCTATAAACTCAGCCAATCACAAGCCAGGAGACTCTGCGGTACACCCAGCATCACGTGGGGCCCTTACATGTCGATAGCAGGGGTTGGCTGGCCTGATCAGCCTGATCAGCTGTCTGGATGTCGTTATAGGGATAGAGCTGCTGCGTTTCAGGGACAGTGTTAGGGCCTGCATTAAGTTCTCTGTTAGGCAGGAATCACCCACAAAGAACCCAACAGCCCTTCTAAGGGCTACAAGAAATTTTTTTTTTGTCTCCTGGCTTGGCTGGCTGGCTGGCACTAGTAGTGCAGCTATCGCCATATATAACCCCTTTTTTTTAATGTTATATCTCAGTGATACAAATCCATTTCACACAGCAGTGTGGAACCATTCTGTCTGTCACAGTTCAGTACACTCACTCCAATCCGTATTTTCTGTCCTGTTGACACTTTCTGTACTCACTTAATACAACCAAGTCTTTGCTGTCACGTATATAGCTTGATCCCAAAAATCTCTGTGCGACATTTGTCTGGGTCGCAGTCAAAATAGCCACCGTCAGCAGGGTGTCAGTAAGCTCTACAATAGTTTCTGCACGTCATGTTCCAAAAAAAACAAAACTACAAAAAAAAATTTAAAAAAAATAGTTTTTTTGTTGTTTTAGCTCAGTGATACAAATCCATTTCACACAGCTGCGTGGAACCATTCTGTGTGTCACAGTTCAGTACACTCACTCCAATCCGTATTTTCTGTCCAGGTGACACTTTCTGTACGTCACTTAATTAAACCAGACTGAACAAGTTTGTGGGTTTCAGTACAGCAGGCCCATTTATTTTTTATTATTTATATAATACACTTATATACAGAAAATGTTGAACCCCAGGGCTAAGGGTCGAAGACGAGGGCGTGGGCGTGGGCATTCAATTACTGCAGGGGGCAGAGGCCGTGGTCCTGGGCAGGGTGAGACAGTGCCTGCTGATGAGGGAGCAGGGGAACGCCGCAGAGCTACACTCCCTAGCTTCATGTCTCAACTTACAGGGACACGTGGTAGAGGACTGTTGAAACCACAACAATGCGAACAGCTGATGTCGTGGATTGCGGACAATGCTTCAAGTAATTTGTCCACCAGTCAGCCTTCCACGCAGTCCACCCATGTTACTCAAGGGAGCACTCCTCTGGCTCCTCCACCTCAACCTCCTTCCCCCCAGTCTGCCCCCTCCCAGGAAAATTTGGAATGCAATACGGCATACTCTCAGGAACTGTTTTCTGGACCCTTCCCAGAGTCACAAACCACTTCGCAGGTTGCTGCTGACCTTGTTCCTGATGCCCAAGTTTTCCAACTGTCGCAGTCTGTGGGTTGATGATGATGACAATGTTGACTTCGTGGAAGAAGTTTGTAAAGAGGTGTCGGACGATGAGGAGACACGGTTGTCAGACAGTGGTGAAGTTGTTGTCAGGGCAGGAAGTCCGAGGGGGGAGCAGACTGAGGAATCGGAGGATGACGAGGTGACTGATCCAAGCTGGGTTGATAAGCCGAGTGAAGACAGTGCTTCTGAGGCGGAGGCGAGTGCTGCACCAGAACAGGTTGGAAGAGGCAGTGGTGTGGCCAGAGGGAGAAGCAGGGCCAGAGCTGGTGCATCAGCAGCAACTGTTTCACGTAGTGAAGCTCCCGTGGCGAGGCCTAGATGTTCGCAAGTCTGGAGGTTCTTTAAAGAAAGTGAGGATGACCGACGGACTGTGGTGTGCAACCTGTGCCACACCAGGATCAGCAGGGGTGCCACCACTACTAGCCTAACCACCACCAGCATGCGCAGGCATATGAGTGCTAAACACCCCACTCAATGGAACCAAGGCCGTTCACCACCTCCTGCGGATCACACCACTGCTCCTTCCCCTGTGTCACTCGCTGCCTCTGCTAGTCAACCCCCTGCCCAGGACCCCGGCACAAGCGCCTCCTGCCGGAAAACCACACCTTCGCCTCCACGATCATCCACAGTGTCCACCAATGTGTCCCAGCGCAGCATTCAGCTGTCTTTACAGCAGACGCTGGAGCACAAGAGGAAATACAGTTCCACCCACCCACATGCCCAAGTCCTCAATGTCCACATCTCCAAATTGCTGAGCCTGGAGATGCTGCCCTATAGGCTGGTAGAGACCGAGGCCTTTCGCAATCTCATGGCGGTGGCTGCCCATCGGTATTCGGTCCCCAGCCGCCACTATTTTTCCCGATGTGCCGTCCCAGCCCTACACCAGCACGTGTCAGAGAACATCCTCCGTGCCCTGACCAACGCTGTTTCTGCGAAGGTCCACCTAACCACGGACACGTGGACAAGTGCTGCCGGGCAGGGACACTATATCTCACTGACGGCACATTGGGTTAACTTGGTGGAGGCTGGGACCGAGTCTGACCCTGGGGCCGCTCATGTACTGCCCACACCGAGGATTGAGGGGCCTACCTCGGTCACAGTCTCTCAGACGTACTATGCCTCCTCCTCCGACCCCTCCTCCTCCTCCACCTCCTCCTCCGAATTACCATCCGTGGGCACGGCGCCTTCAGTCGGTAGCTCTAGGCGCAGCAGCAGTGCCGTGGGTAAGCGCTAACAGGCGGTGCTCAAACTGCTGAGCTTAGGTGACAAAAGGCACACCGCCCAAGAGCTGTTACAGGGCATCACGGCGCAGACCGATCTGTGGCTGGCACCGCTGAACCTCAAGCCAGGCATGGTTGTGTGTGACAACGGGCGTAACCTGGTGGCGGCTCTGCAACTCGGCAGACTGACACATGTGCCATGCCTGGCCCACGTGTTCAATCTAATAGTTCAGCGGTTCCTCAAGACATACCCCAATCTGTCTGATTTGCTCACCAAGGTGAACCGCATCTGTGCGCATTTCCGCAAGTCGACCACAGATGCTGCCACTCTCAGGGCAGCGCAGCACCGCCTACAACTGCCCGCTCACCGACTGTTGTGCGACTTGCCCACGAGATGGAATTCAACATTAAACATGTTATCCAGAGTTTACCAGCAGCGCAGAGTGACTGTAGACTGCCAGATGTCAACTTCCACCAGAACTGGTAGTCAGGTCAGTCAGATTCCTCAAGTCTACAATGAGGAGTGGACGTGGATGTCTGATATCTGCCAGGTGTTGAGCAACTTTGAGGAGTCAACACAGATGGTCAGCGGCGATGCTGCCATTATCAGCCTCACCATCCCGCTGCTTTGCCTGTTGAAAAACTCACTGCTCAGCATCAAGTCGGATGCTTTGCGCTTGTCACAAGAGACGGTGGAGGAAGATACGTCGCTTGATAGCCAGAGCACCCTTCGGTCTGTTTCTCAGCGCGTATCGGAGGAGGGGGATGAGGAGGAAGAGGAGGAGAATGTCGGCGAGACAGAAGAGGGTACCAGTGCTCAGTCCTTAACTCTTGAGCGTGTATGGGCTGAAGAGGAGGACTTGGAGGAGGAGGAGGAAATGGAGAGTCAGGCCAGTGAGGAGAGGGAATTCTTGCGTGTTGGGACTCTGGCGCACATGGCAGACTTCATGTTAGGCTGCCTATCCCGTGACCCTCGCGTTAGAAGCATTTTTTCAAACACCGATTACTGGGTGTTCACTCTCCTGGACCCACGGTACAAGCAGAACCTTTCCACTCTCATCCCTGCAGAGGAAAGGAGTATGAGAGTGAATAGATATCAACAGGCCCTGGTGCACAAGCTGAAACAATCCTTCCCATCTGATGCCGCTAGCGGCAGAGGGCATGGTTCTGTGGGCCAAGTAGCGGGGGAGAGGAGCCGAGCAGGCAGCTTGTGCAGCACTGGCAGGGGAACGCTCTCCAAGGCCTTTGCCAGTTTTATGTCACCCCAGCAAGACACTGTCACCTGTCCCCAGTCTAGGCAGAGTAGGGGGGAGCTGTACAGAAAGATGGTGAGGGAGTACCTAGCTGACCATACCAACGTCCGTAGGGATCACTCTGCTCCATACAACTACTGGGTTTCAAAGCTGGACACGTGGCCTGAACTGGCGCTGTACGCCTTGGAGGTGCTGGCCTGCCCTGCCGCTAGCATGCTGTCAGAGCGGGTATTCAGTGCAGCTGGTGGCGTCATCACCGATAAGCGTACACACCTGTCAACTGACAGCGCTGACAGGCTGACCCTTATTAAAATGAACAATGCCTGGATTTCACCGGAATTCAAATCTCCTCCGGGGGAAAGCAGCTAAAGATTAACATTACTTATGTATCCGATTCCTCTTCTCTACTCCTCCTACTCCTCCTCCATATCGTCTTTGCCTAACGCTGACCAAAAAAACGCCATTTTTCAGAGGTCCAACTGGCACTCTTTTACCACAATTTTTCAGGAGGGCCCCCTACAGGCCCTCTCTTCAAACGATTTTTCCGGAGGTCCACCTACAGGCCATCTCTCCAAACAATTTTTCCGGAGGTCCACCTACAGGCCCTCTCTCCAAACAATTTTTCCGGAGGGCCACCTACAGGCCCTCTCTCCAAACAATTTTTCCAGAGGTCCACCTACAGGCCCTCTCTCCAAACAATTTTTCCGGAGGTCCACCTACAGGCCCTCTCTCCAAACAATTTTTCCGGAGGTCCACCTACAGGCCCTCTCTCCAAACAATTTTTCTGGAGGTCCACCTACAGGCCCTCTCTCCAAACAATTTTTCCGGAGGTCCACCTACAGGCCCTCTCTCCAGTTCCAGTTTCCAGTTTTATTTGCGCAAACTGCGTAAATTTTTTTTTTTGGATAGGTGTGAAAAATAATATTACCTGCGTATCTATATTGCCCAACATTGGATACGGTAGCAACAAGAAGACCAAACACATGCTGCCCACAGGGTTCTGCAAATTCCTGGTCCACAATGTCAAGGAGCTCGAGGTTCTGTTGATGAGCAACAAGTCCTTCTGTACAGAAATCGCCCACAACGTCTCCTCAAAGAACCGAAAGACCATTGTGGAGAGAGCGGCACAGCTCGCCATCAAAGTGACTAACCCCAACGCCAGACTGCGCAGCGAAGAGAACGAATAAATATCTCTGTGGTTATTTATGCTAAATAAAAGTTAAATAAACACAAAAAAAAATTGATCTGTTTCTGTGCCTGATCCACCCAAGTTGAATCTGTCCCATCATGAGAAAGTCCCCCCAAGGAGTCCCCACTGTAACTTGCTTCCCATACAACTAACTCACCCCCCGACACCTGTGTCTCGCCATTGTCCCCCGGCTCCTATCAATAATCTCGCTGCTGCAAGGAGGTGATGTTATAAGCGACTTTCATACTTGGTGTTGTAGTGAGGGGCTAGCAGACCCAATAGGCATAGTCTTGGTGTCAGTGGGATTTGTCTGTTATGTAGTTTAGCCAGAATCCCACATACATTGGTCCAATAAGGCACAAGGACTGGACATGTCCACCAGATGTGCATAAAGGAGCCCTCATTTTGAAGACATCTCCAGCATAATGAAGGTAGTGGGGTACATCTTATGTAATCTCTCAGGGGTGTAATACCATCTTACTAGCATTTTATAATAGTTCTCCTGGAGCCTAGCACATCTAGATACTTTGGGGGTTTGCACCAGTAAGAACCTCACGTCTTCGATTGAAAACGTTGTTTTTAAGTCTGCTTCCCATTTAGTAATGTATGAGGGCAATTGGGAGAATTGAAGCGTATATTTTCGAAATTTTATTACAGGGATCTCTAGTTCCCATGACCATTTGTTCAAAAATTGTGGGACTCTTGACGCTTGGTACATGTTTTTTTTTAAGTACGTGTATAAAGTGTATTTTCTGAATATGATTGAAAATCCTGAGCAGCGCATCTTCCATATCTATGGTTGTCTTACTTTGCCCCCCCCCAAGTATATCCCAGATTGCTGTATCACTATATTTACAGGAGTCGGTGAGCTACGACCTGAACTCCAGTGGGGAGTCCCACATGATATCTCTGATTTGCAATAGTGGAGTTAGTGGAATAGTAAGCAATGTATCTACCAGTCCAGTATACCAGATATTAATAGTATTCCGCATCAGCAGATTGGTGATACCCTTTAAAAGAGGAGGCCTATGTGTGTGGCTTAAAGCCTGAGAACATAATGGAATGTTTGTCATAGATTATTCTATAGCTATGTCCAGCCTGCTCGGTGGATCTCTCAACCACTCCAACAATCTTACAAGACTTTGTATGGATTTATAATAATGGTGGAAATCTGGTATTCCCATGCCACCTTGTTTGGGTGTTTTAATTACTTGGGTATGAGACATTCTACAGAAACCGCTTGAGAATTTTTTTCAGTTGTGCAAAAAAGGATCTCAGAAGGTAGATTGGGAGCACTTGTAAGTAATATAGTATTTTTGGGAGGATGAAAGTTTTCATTAATGACCTACGGCCAAACCAGGAGGTAAATGGTATATCCCATGTTTTAATTAAGTCGCTAAAAGTTTGTGGTGGGATTTTATAATTTTCTGAGTATAGCGCAGAGGGGTGTGAGGGAAGGTTGATGCCCAGGAATGGTATGCTGCGCGTTGACCATATAAATGGTGAGAATCCCTCAAGTAACCGCTGTATTTGTGGATTTAACATGACATTCAACACTTGAGATTTGTTGAAATTCACCTTAAAGTTAGAAAACATTGCAAAACAATCTAACAGTGAATGGACTGCTGGAAAGGCTTCCACGGGGTTAGTAATAATTAAAAGAAGATCATCCGCAAAGGCAGCCTGGGTGTGTACGTCATTTCGGATTTTAACTCCTTGTATCCTATGATCTAGCCTAAAAGCATGGAAGAGTGGTTCTGATGACAGAACAAACAGAAGCGGGGACAACGGGCATCCCTGTCTAGTCCTGTTGCTGATTGTAAAAGCAGGTGATAGTGTGTTGTTATATGACTTTTTAATGGTATCTTTATTCATCAAATAAGTTTTCTTTTTATTGTTATGATATCCTTTAAATATGCCATAACATTATTTAATCAGAATATCCATTTAATATATACTAATTTCAAAATAAATCTTATATGAATATCAGCAAATGGACATTTGTGACTGCATCATTAATATAGCAAAAGTCTGGTCATGAATACATGCAATAAATATCTCTCAGTCTGGATGAAAAAATTTAAAGTGAATCTTAGCTGTATCCAGGCCTCACACAAGTCCAGAAACAATGAAATATATATAGTTCTCTTGGAGATGTCAGCCTCTTTTACCCAGGTCAGCGTAAAATCACTTATTGTTTCTGAGCACCAAAGACAGTTTTCTCTTCAGGGCAACTCCTTTCTGCCATCCTTGTCCCAAGATATTTCTTTAGTGATATCTTTTTCATGTAAACTAAGTGCAATATCTTGTGTTTCAAGGAAAATGTCACAGTATTAAAGAGTTCTGGTTAAAAGACAAAAAACCTTTGCTTTAAAAGCTTTGAAGGTCCATAAAGGCCACAAAGGCACAAAGATTCTTCTAATGAAGCCACCTTAGAAAAAAGGTTCTGTTTCAACCTACGAGATGTTTAATTTCAAGGAAAAAGAGGTAAAGTAACTTAATTATTGGAAGAGCAATTAAAGAGAAGTGGCGTGGATTACAGTTATCGCACACTATATCATACTGATAATGCATCATAGAGATATGATAAAAAAATAATACATTGTAACTGAACCACACATCAAACCTTTCATAATGCACTACTGGATGGAACACTTAATTCTTCCTGCCACTACATCATGCATTCTGCATTAAAAGCTTAGGTTAATCTGTTACTTTTCTAGAAAAGGACAAAACAGATTGAAAAATATAGACCCATAAATGGCTATTTCACATTGTTCCTTGGAAGCAGTGAATATCGTTTGATGGAAACATATTACTCTTTGGAAAGAAAAGAATATGCTATTGTACTAATGTCTTACGAAAGCAAGTTCTTTTACCTTATGAAGACAGAGGGGGTATCTATTTGAATGACTGGTTCAATGCCACTGCATATGGGAATTAGGAAAGACACACTGGGGGAAAACTGTCATAGTTGCTTATAGCAACCAATCAGATTTCATCTTTTATTTTTCAGAGCTCCTGATCAATTTGATTGGTTGCTATGGGCAAGTAAGGCATTTTTTATTTGCACCAATTTTGATAAATCTCCCCCATTAAGTGGCAGAAAAATAGACTTCACTATATAAGATGTCAAATAAACATAAAATACCGTATTTTTCACCTTATAAGACGCAACCGATGATAAGACGCACCCCAGGTTTTAGAGTAGGAAAATAAGAAAAAAATATTTTTCATCAGACCTCATATCAGATCCTCATATCAGCCCCCCCATAAATTTAAGGATATCACATCAGACCCCCATGAGACCTCAGATCAGCCCTTTCAGACCCCCATCAGGCCATAGATCAACCCACTCAGCCCCCACCAGACCTCAGATCAGCCCACTCAGCCCCCATCAGACCTCAGATCAGCCCTCTCAGCCCCCATCAGATCTCAAATCAGCCCACTCAGCCCCCATCAGACCTCAAATCAGCCCACTCAGCCCCCATCAGACCTCAGATCAGCCCACTCAGCCCCAATCAGACCTCAAATCAGCCCATCAGCCCACTCAGCCCCCATATCAGCCCACTAAGCCCCCATCAGACCTCAGATCAGCCCACTCAGCCCCCATCAGACCTCAGATCAGCCCCTATCAGACCTCAGATCAGCCCACTCAGCCCCATAAGAAAAAAATAAAAAATCTCTCTTACCTCTCCTGTGCCGCCGTTCTGCTCCGAGTCCTCTGCCTTCTCCTGCCGGCACAGGGTCAGGACACTGCAGCACCGGCAGGAGAAGACAAGGGAGCACTGGACCCAGAGAGGAGCTGCAGCGTAGGAGGATGAGTATCCTTCCCCGCTCCCAGCACCTAATACATACTAGTGAGTGCTTCCATAATGGAAGCGTTCACTAGAATTTGCTTTATAAGACGCACAGCAATTTCCCCCCTACTTTTTTTTTTGGGGGGGGGAGTGTGTCTTATACAGCAAAAAATACAGTACTTTATTAGATAAACACAAACAGTACCCATGGATGGATTAAGAATACCATGGGCACTGGGGTGTATGAAGCTTCAGTTGTTTAACAGAACCAAATGCATATAGACATGGTAACTTAAAGGGGTTGTCCGGAATCAGAGCTGAACCCAGACATACCCATAATTTCACCCAAGCAGCTCCGATGCTCTCCCTTGCCCTGCGCAAGGCAAGAGTTCTTTTATTTACCATAACACACTGGGCTGAGGCTTCCACCGGGCAGTGTGTTCAGTGACGTCACCAGCTCTGATGGGTAGGCTTTAGTGCTGGCCTAGCCGTATCTTATGGTACCAGGGCAACATAATCTGTTGTCACCAATGCAACTGCATGGTGTTGTCACCCAGCTTTTCCAGGACACTTAACAGCAAGCTGGTCTAGCTATATGAAGGAATTGATCACTACATAACTAGGCAAATATGAAATTCAGCAGTCTGGGGAAGCTGGGTAAGAGTCTCTGTAGGGCAATCATGGGAGTATATTGGTTACATAAAATACACACAGTGCTGCTCTGATACATTATGTGAATTCTTCATATGGTACCAGGGCAATGTAATCTGTTTTTACCAATATAGCTACACAGTGTTATCACACATCTTTTCAGGGACCCTGAATGGCAAGCTAGTTTAGCTGTATTAAGGAATTTATCACTACATAGATGCTATTAGGACAACTGCGAGCATGTACTGTATATGAAGTTTGATCTACAGCATACCACTACATGCTACCCAGCTTTTCAGAGCTGCTGAAAGACAAATCTGTACAATTATACAGTTAAAGAAGGAATTATCACTGCATAACTAGGCAGATTAGCTATTCAGCTGTATGTCCTATGCTTGGTACTATTGCTGGTGCAGTTACCAAATCTAGTTGTACTAGGAGATTTCTTTCACAAAATGGCCACACTCGCTGTGTATACAAAAAATATCCAGACTAAACCCAGCATCCTCCCATTAAACTTCCTGACTCATGTGCACTAACATCAGAGGGGAGGGAGACATGGCTGCAGCCTGGGAGAACAATGTGATATCTGACAAAACGAGCAAATAACAAAAACATATAAGGAGATTATGTTATGTTTTATTGGTTGTTCTTTTTTGTTGGTTTGTATTCTGGGTTTAGTGACCCTTTAAAGAGTACCTGTCACCTCTCCTGACATGTCTGTTTTAGTAAGTACTTGCATTCCACATGTAATAATCGTTCCGGAGCATCTTTTCTTATGACGTCCTGTTGTGCCATCCCTTTGTTATTTCTACTAGAAGTTATGAATGATTTGCCAGCAGCTTGCAGTAAAGGTACAGATGGGTATTGCCAGTTGGAGGTCTTTCCCCACACAGTCTGACACTAGCAGCACTGACTGGATAGAGTAAGACAAAGCCATTACTGGTAACACCCAGCAGTACCTTTACTGCACACTGCTGGAAATGTATTTGTACACTTCTAGCAGGAATAATACAGGAATAACACAACATAGAGCCATACAAATAGATGCTACTAAATGGTTATTACATGGGGAATACAAGTAGTCACAAAACAAAATAGACATGTGAGGAGAGGTGACAGGTCCTCTTTAAGGAACAGTAACTTTCCCCCCTTCTGAGAATTTTGCAAGACGAGTTGTATTTATGTTTGGAACCATTTTGGGATGCATACTGTATAATGAATTAAATTACTTGGATTGATTTTATGGGGGGGGGTTAAAAATGAATACAAGCTTCTGGAGCAGGGATACTTTGAAATCTGGACATTTGTGGACATTTAAAGAAAATATGCCTCAAAACACTGTCCCTTAGGAGTACAAATATACATGAGATAGCCTACAACCCCAGTCTCCCATATTAGGAGAACCAGAAAAAGTACTCAGCACAACAAAATTACATAAAATATAAAAAATAATAATTTATTAGTATAGTGCATAAAAATATATATCAAAAACAATAATGAAAAAAAAAATGGGACACAAAAAAGAACCCCAAAAGTGCTGGTTAGAGACATAGGCTAAAAGGGAAAACACCGCAACTCCCCATTCGATGTAACACATGTCATAATGAGGGTAAGTATAGTCACAATAAATACCTATCACACTAAAATGTGACCTAAGATAATGATAGCGGCTATGTATGGTATAAATAATCGGCCACACAGGGATATAACCCAGAAAAAAGGGGGCCCAAAGGTATAATAACCCTAATGACAATTTACATTTTGACCACCATTAAACTTACCCATAGACATGATGGGGAGAAAAAAAGCGGGTCACACAAATAGCCACCAAATCTCTACGCGCGTTTCGCAATGAAAGCTTCGTCAGGAGGAGACACCTCCCAGAATCTGACCCCTTTTATAGCTCATCAACTAGACACAGGGTAACCACACCTGTAAGTGGCGTACAGCGGCGCAGCGCCGGAAGATGATGCGGCCAGAGAGACACGCCTCGGCGTCAAAGACGTCAGGGGGAGGAGTGAACTGCAACATACGCAGAACCGTCCTCCCCCCAAGGCCAAACCCGATGCCACCTCGTGACCACCGGAACGCAGCGCATCCTCCCGACACACACATGCCACTAAAGGTGTGTATTCCATCACCAAGGAGACACCGTAATGACGGCCCAACACACATCAAAATGTGACTGTAAACCCAATACTATGAATGAGATAAATAAGACCCATCAAGGGAATACTACTATATGTGAAATGAAAAGACTTGTGACAAATATCACAATTATACCCAATATCACAAATATACATCAATGTGTAAAAGAAAACAATGTGCCCAAATTTGTGCCACAACAACTAAAAAACTGATATAATGTCCATTAAACAATAGTGAAAAACAACCACACTTTAGAGAAACGTCTATAAAAGTGTCATAAAATTAAATCCTGTGTCTTCACTATTTCTTGAAGATCGTATATCTGGAATTCATGAAGAGCCAAAAGTACATCAGAGGACGGGTCTGGGATCAAATACTGTATTCAGCAATTCTACAAGATTAAAAAACATAGAACACATAAATATAACAATTAAAAAATATAGAAAAATCACAAAAAGGATTTGAAACTCAGAGCCTCATTCAATCCCTCTGGAGACACTGTATCCAGAAGGACCATCCATTTGGTCTCTTTTTGTAGCAGACATTTTTTAATATTGCCACCTCTGATACCCAATCTTACTCGGTCTATCCCTCTAAACTGCAGCCCTCTAGGATTGCAGTTATGGATCTCCCTAAAATGTTTGCCAATAGATTTCAATTTATTGATCTTATCAACATCTTTGATTTCTGCAGCAGTCCTAATATCTTTAATGTGTTCCAGGATCCTGACCTTTAAAGCCCTAGTTGTCATGTCGATGTAAATTAAATCACAGGGGCACTGAGCATAGTAGATATATGACACAACAGGACTAGTGCAAACTGTTCAAACAGTATTGTCATTTTCTGCTTGAACAAACAGAGATGGGGTTGATCAGTTGTGGGTGAGATTAGAGAATGTGAATATTGGGAATGAATGCAATGAATCTATTTGTCTCAGGTATCACATCCCAGAAAGCAGTTGCAGCATGAGAAAAGTTTTGGGAGACAAAAGAGGGAGGTTCAGATTATAAAGGATGCTAGTCTTAGGCTACTTTCATACTAGCGTTTTTGCTGGATCTGGCAGAGTTCAGCAAAAACACTTCCGTTACTGATAAGACAACCATCTGCATCCGTTATGAACGGATCCGGTTGTATTATCTAAAACATAGCCAAGACGAATCATTCATGAACTCCATTGAAAGTCAATGGAGGATGGATCCATTTTCTATTGTGTCAGATTGTGTCAGAGAAAACGCATTGTGGGTCATGATGGATCTGTCTTGCTCTGCATCTCAGGACGGAAAGCAAACTACAGCATGCTGCGGTTTGCTCTCTGGTATGAGAACGGAATGGAATTCATTTTGGAGCGTTCCGTTCTGTTCAGTTACATTTTGTCCCCATTGACAATGAATTGGGGAAAACCGGAAGCGTTTTTTTCTGGTATTAAGACCCTATGATGCATCTTAATGCATACTCAATACATACTCAATACCAGAAAAACTGTAGTGTGAAAGTAGCCTTAGATCGTTGGCAGAACACAGAGAACTGGTAAAGTGATATACAGAAATGTATAGTGGATGTGGATATGCAGCACTGTGGAGAGCTTAGTTGGTGACAGTAATGAGTTTAAATTATATTATGACTTGTGCATGAGAGAAAGACCGACTGGTAATGAGGCACAGTAATCAAGACAAATATGAATCAGAGCAACAATAAGAGTTCTGACTGTTACTACATTAACCACTTTCCATCCGCCCGTTGACTATAAACGTCCAGGAAGTGGTTATCTATCTATTGCGCTTCCTGTTCCGGCCCGGCGGTCACGTGATCGCCGGGCCCGGAGAGTGCAGGAGCTGCCGGGTCTCTCATAGACCCGATCAGCCCTGCACTGAGGCTGTACAGCATAGTATTATGCTGTACAGCCTCTCTGGGGGTGTATTTCCCCTGTAACTGGGGCTACTATGTCAGCCCCAGTTACAGGAGAAATCAAGTGTAAAAAAAAAAAAAAAAAAGTGAAGTTAAATGTCCCCCTGAGGTCTTTTATGACCTTATGGGGGACACAAAGTGTAAAAAAAAATAAAAAAATAGAGTATTATTAAAAAAAATCACATATATATATAAAAAAAATTATTTCCCCCCAAATATTTCATTAAAAAAAGTTACAAATAAAAATAAATAAATAAGATAGACATATTTGGTATCACCGCGTCCGAAACGACCGGCTCTATAAAAATATCACATTCCATCAAGTGAACTGCGTAAAAAAAATCTAATAAAAATTATGCCAAAACAGCTTTTTTTGTCGCATCCCCTACCAAAAAACATAATATCAAACAATCAAAAAGTCGTATGCATCCCAAAAAGGTAGCAATAAAAACGTCACCTCATCCCGCAAAAAATGAGCCCCCACACAAGATTATAGCCCGAAAAATGAAAAAAAAATGGCTCTTAAAAAATTGCAACACAAAAACATGATTTTTCTTCTAAAAATGCTCTTATTGTGTAAAACGTAAAAAAATAAATAAAAAATAGACATAGTTGGTATCGTTGCATCCATAACAACTGGCTCTACAAAAATATCACATGATCTACCCCATAAAGTGAACGGTGTAAAAAAAAAATATAGAAAAATGCCCCTAAACTGCTTTTTTTTTGTTAACCTCCCAAAAATTAGATTAAAAAGTGATCAGAAAGCCGGATGTACCCCAAAATGGTACCAATAAAAAGCACAGCTTGTCCCGCAAAAAAAAATACCTCACGCAGCTCAGTCCACAAAAAAATTAAAAAGTTATCACTCTTACAAACCATGACAAAAATTCCATGGAAATGATGCTGCTCCTCCCCTTCTGAGCCCTGGCGTATCCACAAATAACAGTTTACTACCACATGTGGGGTGTTTCTGCAAACTGCAGAATCGGGATAATAAATATTGAGTTTTGTTTTGTTGTTAACCCTTGATGTGTTACAGGAAAAAAATGATTAAAATGGAAAATCTGCAAAAAAAAGTGAAATTTTGAAATTTCACATCTATTTTGCTTTAATTCCTGTGGAATACTTAAAGGGTTAACAACATTTCTAAAACCAGTTTTGAATAGTTTGAGGGGTGTAGTTTCTAAAATGGGGTCGTTTATGGGTGGTTTCTATTATGTAAGCCCACAAACTGACTTCAGAACTGAACTGGTCCTTAAAAAAGTTGATTTTGCAAATTTGCAAAAATTGCGTCTAAAATTCTAAACCTACTGTCCTAAAAAAATAAAATTACACTACCAAAATGATGCCAACGTAAAGTAGACATATGGGGAATGTAAATTAAAAAGGATTTTATGGGGCATCACTATCTGTCTTAAAAGCAGAGAGATTGAAATTTAGAAAACAGTGAATTTTTTCAAATTTTCGTTAACTTTTGGATTTTTTTATAAATAAAATTAAAAGTTATCAACTCAAATTTACCATTAACTTGAAGTACAATGTGTCACGAGAAAACAATCTCAGAATCGCTTGGATAAGTAAAAGCATTCCAAAGTTATTACCACATGAAGTGACACATGTCAGATTTGCAAAATTAGGCCTGGTCAGGAAGGGGGGAAATGGCCCAGAGCTAAAGTGGTTAAGAAAAGGATGGATTCTAGATTTTTTTATTTATATATTTTATTTTATTCCTATATTTAAAGTAGTATGTCATTTTCTGTGTATCACACATTCAGCTTTATGCACAACAAAATTAGATATTTACTTTTCCTTACAATACTTTTGCATTTCCAATTAAATTTTAATTCAGCTGTAGAACTGGAAATGTCAATTCAATTCAATTAAAATAGATTATTATAACCAATTCACTGCAATGACAAAACTACTGTCCCCAAAATGTCACTTCACACGTTTTGAAGATTACATTTAAAGTATATGAAAATAAAATATTAATTATTTTAGGTAGACTTTTTCTTTTTTTTATGTTTTGCGCATTCCATCATTTATTAAATACTGTGACTTTAAATGAGTGCTTTGACACTTCTTTTTGCTAACCTATCGAATATATGATAACAAAAAGCAGTAGGGAATGATTTCTGCAGAATCCGGCTTCACACAGGAATTATGTAGTCCAGTGATCAGGAACTGTGGCACTTCAGCTGTTCTGAAACTACAGTTCCCAGAATTCTCCTTTCTACTGTATGTGAGTTACAAGATCAGCTGAGTAAGTGTGCAAGCTGGAAGTTGTAGTTTTACAGCTGCTAATGCTGTGGGTGCTGGCATATTCTGTAACTGTGGAGACACAACAATAATAATAGGAGCTTTGGATAAAAGGAAGTAGGAAATTTCATATCAAGACCAGTTGCTTCAAGAAAGATGGCAGTGGCTGGCCAGTCGCGAGCAAATGGAGGAGGTAAGTATGATTTAATTTTTTTTGTTAATTTTAAACTGTATTATTACTCTCAAATGCCATGATCATGTATAAAAGCGGCATCTAAGGGGTACAATGATGGGGAGCAGTGTTATCACAGCTCCCTGTCATTGCACCTGCTACTTACAAAAAAATACACTTCGTGACAAAGTAATTCATCACAAAGCAAATTTTCTTGTAAAATTCAGCGAAGCTGCCGAATCGAATTTTGCAAAAGTTCGCTCATCTTCATTTTTCCATCACATTATGTAAGAAATATAGGCCTGGGTCAAAATGGCTGCCTGCATATTGAGTCAACATGGCGTCCATGGGCTCATCAGGATGCATGGGTACACTGTTTACATGTGGCGTTGCTTCAAGGGACTCACAGTCTGGTGTTTTCTTACATATGTTAAACTAGGGGTGAGGACAGCTGTTTTCTCGTTATTGGTTGCAAATGAGGATGTCTCCAACCTGATAATAGAGTCAGGATGTCCATTGTGAGCAACTGCCTTCATTTGAGAATGCGAGAACCTAAGATTTCCTGATCAGGAACAAGACTGGGCAACTGCTCATTGGTGGAGAGTAGACCAGATTGGGGTATAATAATAGGGGTTGGACAGGAAGTAAAAAAAGGAACACACAGGAGGAAGACACAGGAGGGACACACAGGAGGAAGACAGGAAGGAGAAGCTGTGGGCAGGAGGCTGGGGACTGAGGAGAGGCAGTGGGCAAAGAGGCCGGGTGTGGTAACTATATTGTTATATTATTGGTTATGTGTAATATTTGGTAACTGTAATATTGAAGTTTGTGTTCATTGTATTGTATTAATATATAGTATTTCTTTCTGTACCCTTCATTTGTCCCATATCAGTTCATTAACAGCTCCATAAACTACATTTCTCAGTATACAATATACCCGTTTTTATGCACTCGCTCGTGTTTCTCATTTGTTGCACCTAAACTACGAATCTAACCCAGTAAGAGGGTGGGGATTATATATATTTCTATATTTATTTATAGTTATATATAATCGAAATTTCTTACAATTATACACTGCTCGTTTCCAGGTGTTATGGCAACCGCTGTAGAACAGATACAGATACAAGACAGGAGCTGCTGCATATGAGTGCCTATGTGTGCTCCGACAGTGGCCATCGCTTTTTCCTATAGTGTGCAAACATGACCACCGCTGTAGATTGTAGGGTGGTCGTAAGCCCTGGAAACAAACAGTGTATAATGTGATGGAAAAATGAATCAAGCCAACAAAGGAAGCAATATGGACAATCAAAATACATTAATACGTACCTTGTATTAAATTTCCCTACATGATAAGCGCCATTTTCTGAAGTGAGACAATTCCTTTAATGCCTTAATCGGTTAGAGCTTTTTTGTCCGTAAAAGGGGAATGTCATTGGAGAAACGGGTGAGTATGTATTTTTTTTAAGTTTAAGACTTAGAGTCTTAATTATCTCAGACAAATGAATTAGCTGTTTGGTGTCTGTTAGTGATGACGTTGAGTAATGCATTAGCTTTCGGACTGCAGTCTTCCTGCATTCATTTTCAGACAACTAATATGCAGTGTGCATCCTACTCCTTGTTTCAGACTTGTTCTCCCCTCAGCAATATATGCTGGATGTGAGTTTAAGCCAGAATGCTACTGCCTTCATATATATAAATACAGCTCCATTGTTGGACTGATTTCCCCTTTTACAACCCATGAGTGCCACTATGGGGCTCTCCACCTTGGTTTATTGTAATTCCCACATCCTCTCTCTGCTGATTCTGTTGTGGGTGATTTCTATGTATACTAATACATAGCTTGCATGATTCACCCTTCTAACTTACAGATTGCTATGTTTACACTGTGATACTGTACAGCATGTATGATATGCCCTCCCTGAGCATACTGATCTATTTTATTTTATGCACTTATATAGCGCTGCTATATTCTGCAGCACTTTATAGACATTAGCATCATACTGTCCCCAATGGGGCTCTTCCATATACATTCTCCTGGTTACCCCTGCCTCTATCTCTGACAGCTATATCTAAGGTAAGAGAATTGACAGCAGAGGGAGAAGACACAGCCAGGAGAAGCTTGCTTTCAGATCGATGTAAAAAAAACAGTTGCTTAGTTATTCATTTAGGAAGCAAATGAAAAATACAAAAAGTTCAGTACAAAGGTGTCCATAGCCTTTCAGTGTTTTGGATAAATTGCATATAAAACTTCCACCAGGTTTCAGTATTTATTATCCATAGAATGTTTGAGGACAGGGCAGATTTTCATTAATTTTCTCTCTCATACATGTATAATAATGATAAATGTATGATTATGAAAAAGGAAAAAAGGTATGCACTCTATCTGCTGGAGATGTGTGGTGGATCACACTTTTAATAAAAGACAAAATAACAATCAACACACCAAAATTAAAATTGAATATGTAAAACGCACGCAAAATGCAAAATATACTATAAACTATAGCAGCATAGTATAAAACACACTATGACTAGAGATGAGCGAGCACTAAAATGCTCAGGTGCTCGTTATTCCAGTCAAATTTTTCCTGATGCTCGGGTGCTCGTTTCGAATAACGAACCCCATTGAAGTCAATGGGAGACTCGAGCATTTTTTTTGCAGGGGACCAGAGCTCTGCATAGGGAAGGTTGCGTGAAAACCTGGAAACCTCAGAAAATGATGGAAACACCACGGAAATGGACAGGAAACAGCAGGGGCAGCATGCATGGATGCCTCTGAGGCTGCCTAATCGTACCATTATGCCAAATTCTGGACAACAGCCTGGTGGTGACCCTCAAGACAATTGTGCTGACCCAGACCAAGATGGGCAAGTCACATGCCCATCACATGTTAGTAAAGCACCCAACTAGGTGCAACGAAGGTCCATCGCCGCCTGCGGGTGACACCACTGCCCATGCTGGCACTGCTGTCCTAAACCCCCGCCCCACGACGCAGGCATAAGCCTGACACAGCGTGGTGACAGCGTGGTGACACCAACAAGTGACCAAGTTAGTTTAAGGTAGCAGGTGAACCACCCAAAAATTTACCCTGACATAGCATGGCGGTGAACCCAGAGTGACCAAGTGAGACTGAGGTAGCAGGTGAAGCACTTAAAATTTTACCCTGACACGGAATGGCGGTGAATGTCAGACGCCGCCTGCATGAGATTAGTGATAGAGCTGCTGTCTGTCAGGGACTGTGTTAGGGCCTGAATTTAGATGTTGGTTAGGCAGGAATCACCCACAAAGAACCCAACAGCCCTTCTAAGGGCTACAAGCACCTTTTTTTTTTTGGGCTCCTCCTGGTTGCTGCATGAGATTAGGGATAGAGCTGCTGTCTGTCAGGGAGAGTGCTAGGGCCTCAATTTAGATGTTGGTTAGGCAGGAATCACCCACAAAGAACCCAACAGCCCTTCTAAGGGCTACAAGCACCTTTTTTTTTGGTCTCCTCCTGGCTGCTGGCTGGGACTTGTAGTGCAGCTACCGCCATCTTGGATGCACACTGTTAGGGCGTGAAATTAGAATGTGGTTAGGCAGGAATCATCCACAAAGAACCCAACGGTCCTTCTAAGGGCTACAACGACCTTTTTGTTGGCCTCCTCCTGGCTGCTGGCTGGGACTTCTAGTGCAGCGACCGCCATCTTGGCTGCACACTGTTAGGGCCTCAATTTAGATTTTGGTTAGGCAGGAATCACCCACAAAGAACCCAACGGTCCTTCTAAGGGCTACAAAGACCTTTTTTTGGGCCTCCTCTCGGCTGCTGGCTGGGACTTGTAGTACAGCTACCGCCATCTTGGCTGCACACTGTTAGGGCCTCAATTTAGATTTTGGTTAGGCAGGAATCACCCACAAAGAACCCAACGGTCCTTCTAAGGGCTACAATGACCTTTATTTTTGGCCTCCTCTCGGCTGCTGGCTGGGACTTGAAGTGCAGCTACCGCCATCTTGGCTGCACGCTGTGCACAGCGACTGGTGGTAGAAGGGACAGCACGTGGTCCACACAGACCCAAAAGAAATTGCCCAAAGTCCCCTCAGTACTCATTTTTGCTGCTGCTGGTGCTGCTGCTGTACCTTGGCTTGCTGGGATTTGTAGTGCAGTCTAGGGAATACGTTTTTTCTATCATTTCTATACACTACAGTCCAGTGAACAATTATGTAGTGTACTGTACAGTAGCGTCAGTCTAGGGAATACATTTTTTCTCAGTTATATGTACTCCAGTCCAGTGAACAATTATGTAGTGTACTGTACAGTAGCGTCAGTCTAGGGAATACATTTTTTCTCTCAGTTATATATACTACAGTCCAGTGAACAATTATTTAGTGTGCTGTACGGTAGAGTCAGTCTAGGGAATACGTTTTTTTCTCTCAGTTATATATCCTACAGTCCAGTGAACAATTATTTAGTGTGCTGTAC
>ONZH01021875.1:0-47916 GCA_900303285.1 Rhinella marina
TTGTCACCACCACACACGCTAGCCCAGGGGGGCACTCCTCTGGCTCTTCCAGCGAAACCTCCTTCCCCCCAGCCTGCCACCCCAGCTACAGGCCCTCTCTCCAAACAATTTACTTCTGTGTCCTATCTTTCTCTCTCTCTCTACAAACTATTTTTCCGGATAGCTGCCATATACGGTATTAAAATGAGTAGTATACATAGAAGACATACCACACTTGATCAATCTCATAATTTACCACTGTACCGGTTGATGCTAAATTTTTAAGTTGGGGTCCTGCGTCGTCATTCTAACTACATCCGGCTGTTGTCACCACCACACACGCTAGCCCAGGGGGCACTCCTCTGGCTCTTCCAGCGAAACCTCCTTGCCCCAGCCTGCCCCCCACCTACAGGCCCACTCTACAAACAATTTACCCGTATAGGGGACGTATTAGATGTTGTACTGATGTTTTTTTTTGTTCTTCTTTTAATTGCCTCCTGACCTGTGATAGGCAGCGCATGGACACGTCCCCTTAGCTGCAGTGGGAAAGACACTCCCCTGGCCAGAGCAAGCTCTTTTTCCGTTTTCCGTGGTCGAAAAATCCATAAAATATAAGGTCCCAAGATAGGGGACGTATACGGTATTAAACTGAGAAGAATCGATACCGCACCGGTTGATGCAACAGTTTTTGAAAATCCATTCCGGCTGTTGTCACCACCACACACGCTAGCCCAGGGGGCACTCCTCTGGCTCTTCCAGCGAAACCTTCTTCCCCCCCACCTACAGGCCCTCTCTCCAAACAATTTACCAGGGTAGGGGGACGTATTAGATATTGTACTGATTTATTTTTTAGATGCTTGGGAAGCAGCTATGCTCACCACTATACATCCAACAGCCACAGCAACTGATAAGAACAGATACTAAACTTGATTTTAGCTGCAGTGCCAGCATGAGCAGTGGTGTCACCTGCAGGCGGTGATGGACCTTCGTTGCACCTAGTTGGGTGCTTCCCTAACATGTGATGGGTATTTGCATTGCCTTTTTTGTCTGGGTGAGCACAATTGCCATGAGGGTAACCACCAGGCTGTTGCCTGAGAATTTGGGGTAATGGTGGGATTAAGCAGCCTCAGAGGCATCCATGCATGCTGCCCCTGCTGTTTCCTGTCCATTTCCGTGGTGTTTCCATCATTTTCTGAGGTTTCCAGGTTTTCACCCAGCCTTCCCGAGGCAGAGCCTTGGTCCCCCGCAAAAAATGCTCGAGTCTCCCATTGACTTCAATGGGGTTCGTTACTCGAAACGAGCACCCGAGCATCGGGAAAAGTTCGACTCGAATAACGAGCACCCGAGTATTTTAGTGCTCGCTCATCTCTACCCTCCTCCGATACGCGCTGAGAAACAGACCGGAGGGTGCTCTGGCTATCAAGCGACGTATCTTCCTCCACCGTCTCTTGTGACAAGCGCAAAGCATCCAGTTGTAGGCGGCGCTGCACTGCCCTGAGAGTGGCAGCATCTGTGGTCGACTTGCGGAAATGCGCACAGATGCGGCGCACCTTGGTGAGCAAATCAGACAGATTGGGGTATGTCTTGAGGAACCGCTGAACTATGAGATTGAACACGTGGGCCAGGCATGGCACATGTGTCTGTCTGCCGAGTTGCAGAGCCCCCACCAGGTTACGCCCGTTGTCACACACAACCATGCCTGGCTTGAGGTTCAGCGGTGCCAGCCACACATCGGTCTGCGCCGTGATGCCCTGTAACAGCTCTTGGGCGGTGTGCCTTTTGTCACCTAAGCTCAGCAGTTTGAGCACCACCTACTGGCGCTTACCCACGGCACTGCTGCTGCGCCTAGAGCTACCGACTGAAGGCGCCGTGCCCACGGATGGTAATTCGGTGGAGGAGGAGGAGGAGGAGGAGGAGGAGGGGTCGGAGGAGGAGGAGACATAGTACGTCTGAGAGACCGTGACCGAGGTAGGCCCCGCAATCCTCGGTGTGGGCAGTACATAAGCGGCCCCAGGGTCATTCTCGGTCCCAGCCTCCACCGAGTTAACCCAATGTGCCGTCAGTGAGATATAGTGTCCCTGCCCGGCAGCACTTGTCCACGTGTCCGTGGTTAGGTGGACCTTCTCAGAAACAGCGTTGGTCAGGGAACGGATGATGTTCTGTTACACGTGCTGGTGTAGGGCTGGGACGTCACATTGGGAAAAATAGTGGCGGCTGGGGACCGAATACCGAGGGGCAGCCACCGCCATGAGATTGCGAAAGGCCTCAGTCTCTACCAGCCTATAGGGCAGCATCTCCAGGCTAAGCAATTTGGAGATGTGGACGTTGAGGGCTTGGGCATGTGGGTGGGTGGAACTGTATCTCTTCTTGCGCTCCAGCGTCTTCTGTAAAGACAGCTGAACGCTGCGCTGGGACACATTGGTGGACACTGTGGAGGATGGTGGAGGCGAAGGTGTAGTTTTCCGGCGGGAGGCACTGGTGCCGGGGTTCTGGGCAGGGGGTTGACTAGCAGAGGCAGCGAGTGACGCAGGGGGTTGACTAGTAGAGGCAGCGAGTGACACAGGGGAAGGAGCAGTGGTGTGACCCGCAGGAGGTGGTGAACGGCCTTGGTTCCATTGAGTGGGGTGTTTAGCACTCATATGCCTGCGCATGGTGGTCGTGGTTAGGCTAGTAGTGGTGGCACCCCTGCTGATCCTGGTGTGGCACAGGTTGCACACCACAGTCCGTCGGTCATCCTCACTTTCTTTAAAGAACCTCCAGACTTGCGAACATCTAGGCCTCGCCACGGGAGCTTCACTACGTGAAACAGTTGCTGCTGATGCACCAGCTCTGGCCCTGCTTCTCCCTCTGGCCACACCACTGCCTCTTACAACCTGTTCTGGTGCAGCACTCGCCTCCGCCTCAGAAGCACTGTCTTCACTCGGCATATCAACCCAGCTCGGGTCAGTCACCTCGTCATCCTCCGATTCCTCAGTCTGCTCCCCCCTCGGAATTCCTCCCCTTACAACAACTTCACCACTGTCTGACAACCGTGTCTCCTCATCGTCCGACACCTCTTTACAAACTTCTTCCACTAACTCAACATTGTCATCATCATCATCATCATCACCCACAGACTGCGACAGTTGGAACACTTGGGCATCGGGAAAGAGGTCAGCAGCAACCTGAGAAGTGGTTTGTGACTCTGGGAAGGGTCCAGAAAACAGTTCCTCAGAGTATGCCGGATCGCATTCCAAATTTTCCTGAGAGGGGGCAGACTGGGGGGAAGGAGGTTGTGGTGGAGGAGCCAGAGGAGTGCTCCCCTTGGGTAACGTGGGTGGACTGCGTGGAAGACTGACTGGCGGACAAATTACTTGAAGCATTATCCGCAATCCACGAGATCAGCTGTTCGCACTGTTGTGGTTTCAACAGTCCTCTACCACGTGTCCCTGTAAGTTGAGACATGAAACTAGGGAGTGTAGCTCTGCGGCGTTCCACAGCTCCCTCATCAGCAGGTACTGTCTCACCCTGCCCAGGACCACGGACTCTGCCCCCTGCAGTAATTGAATGCCCACGCCCACGCCCTCGTCCTCGTCCCTTAGCCCTGGGGTTCAACATTTTCTGTATATAAGTGTATTCTATAAAAAAAATAAAATAAATGGGCCTGGTGTACTGAAACCCACAAACTTGTTCAGTTTGGTTTAATTTTGTGACGTACAGAAAGTGTCACCTGGACAGAAAATAAGGATTGTAAAGAGTGTGCTGAACTGTGACACACAGAAATGGATTTGTATCACTCAGCTAAAACAACAAAAAAACTAATTTTTTTTCTATCTTTTGTTTTAATATTTTTTTTTTTAGTTTTGTTTTTTTGGGAACGTGACGTGCAGAAACTATCGTACAGCTGACTGACACCCTGTTAACGGTGGCTATTTAGACTGCGACCCAGACAAATGTCGCACAGAGATTTTTAGGATCAAGCTTTACACGTGACAGGTAGCAAATGACTTGGTTGTATTCGGTGACGTTCAGAAAGTGTCACCTGGACAGAATACATACGGTTTGGAGTGAGTGTGCTGAACTGTGACACACAGAATGGTTACACGCAGCTGTGTGAAATGGATTTGTATCACTCAGCTAAAACAACAAAAAAACTAATTTTTTTTCTATATTTTGTTTTGGATTTTTGTTTTTTTGGGAACGTGACGTGCAGAAACTATCGTAGAGCTAACTGACACCCTACTGACGGTAGCTATTTAGACTGCGACCCAGACAAATGTCGCACAGAGATTTTTGGGATGAAACCATACACGTGACAGGCAGCAAATGACTTGGTTGTATTGGGTGACATACAGAAAGTGTCACCTGGACAGAAAATAGTGAGTGTACTGAACTGTGACACACAGAATGGTTCCACACTGCTGTGTGCAATGGATTTGTATCACTGAGATATAACATAAAAAAATAAAAGGGGTTATACATGGCGATAGCTGCACTACTAGTGCCAGCCAGCCAAGTGACAAAAAAAAAAAAAAATGTCTTAGAAGGGCTGTTGTGTTGCCTTAGAAGGGCTGTTGGGTTCTTTGTGGGTGATCCCTGCCTAACAGAGAACTAAATGCAGGCCCTAACACTATCCCTGAAAGGCAGCAGCTCTATCCCTAACGACATCCAGACGGCATCTGAGCCGAGCACCGCGGCCAGTCGGTAGTATATTCCAGGGTCACCTGATCAGGCCAGCCAACCCCTGCTATCGACATGTAAGGGCCCCACGTGATGCTGGGTGTACCGCAGAGTCTCCTGGCTTGTGATTGGCTGTGTTTTTAGGCGCCTAAAAAGCACGATGCGGAAGTTGCCATTTCCTCGAGCATGGCGAGATACTCGTCCGAGCAGCGAGCACTTACGAGTACCCTAATACTCGAACGAGCACCAAGCTCGGACGAGCATGCTCGCTCATCTCTATTATTAATGACCTATACTCAGGATAGGTCATCAATATCATATCGGCAGGGGTGTCAGACTGTTTGAAGAGGAGGCGCACGTCGTGCCAGCACTGCCTCCTCTTCATTATTTACCTGCTCGCCGCAACATCCGCAGTGGTGAGCTAGTTTAATTACACCCAAGCTGTCCCATTCCTGTTCAAACAGCTGATCGTCCGGGTGTCGGAACCATGCTGATCTGATATTGATGACCTATCCTGAGGATCAATAAATATAACTTGGAAAACCTCTTTAAATATTACATTATTATAATTATAATACCAAATACCTTTCAATCAAGGAAAACAAGATGGCTGCTGTCCTATTATTACACACAAATAAGAGCTGCCTCATCCTCCTCTCTCCTCTGCTTGTCAGGGATTATGATCCTGAATACAGCTTAATATGATCTTCAGCTGAATCTCTGTAGAAATGGAGCTCATGAGGAGATATGAAGTGCATAGAGAAGGGTAGAAATGTGGCTGATGAACAGCAGTACTTGTATGCAGTCTCCATTACCACAGCCCCACAGTACCACAGTCTGTCCTGTCTGTCCTCTTTGTTCTTCATGTCTCCTCATGAAATCCATTTCTACAGAAATTTAGCTGAAGATCTTATCATCTGTATTCAGGATCATAATCCCTGATAATCAGAGTAGAGAGGAGGATGAGGCAGCTCTTTAGATCAGTGTTGTGAAGTAACTTGTCCTGCTGTGTGATAAAGACAGGTTTTGTGTGTACTAATAGGCCAGGGGCCATTTTATTTCTCCTGATGATTTCTTCCTAGACAAAAAAGCATTTTTAACTAATGGTATTTGGAAACATATTTAGAATACAGTAAGTATTTTCATTTTCTTAATTCCTGGAGAACCCCTTTAATGTCATCAGAATTATGCAGGCTTTGAATTCCACCATTAGTCCCTCAATTCTCCTTAGGTAGAGGATAAATACAACAATAGAAAACATATTAAGTTGCAAGCTTAATAAATCTTCTAGAAATGTCCTATCCTTGTATGCCAAAAGGACAAGAATAGGAAATTTTCTATGTTTTTCGCTAGGCCGCGGAATGGACATATGGATACGGAAGCACACAGTGTGCTGTTCGCATCTTTTGCAGTCCAATTGAATTACAGATCAGATGCAGACTGGTCATGGCATGAGCCCTGATTTGGAGATTTTCATAGGAAATTAAGAAAGATATTAAGTGGGGTTGTTAATCAATTTATTTACCTACCTAAAAATCTTACAGCCCTAAATACCCCAAACATAAAACTTTTTCCAAACTTTAAAATTATTGTTCAGTTTTAAGTAATCACTACCTATATAAACTTTCACACTCTAATACTCTGAGAAATGCTGTTAATTTAAATGTACAGTATATTGCTGGATGATAGCGTGTGTTTTAACCAAACCTCTGAGATGTTTGTAGGGGGAATGAGGGGCTAAAATTGAGAGGTGCTTGTCTCTCTTTGCCCACGTATGCTCAGTGAAGTCTAGCCTGGTCTGACTGCAGTGTGCAGCTGAAAAGGAAACATATATTATCGGAACTCTTCATATACGGATCTCTAAGCTCATGACTGGGTTTTTGGCTTTTGGTCACCTAATTATATTTTTCTGCAGCTTGCACTGCTGCTTGTGGAAATTGCACATTACTGTCAGGAACTACAGAGAAAATGTTGGATTTGTTGAGCATTCCTCAGGTGGAATTCTAAAGAATTGTTATTTGAGGAATTGCATCTCAGTGGAAATTAGGAATACAAAACTTTGCTACAGCCGAACCAAAACTCTTTTGGAACTATTTTGCCAATTGAACTTTCATCATGTGTCGAATTGTTTTGCATCTTTCTGCTCAGCACAGACTATGGGGGTCTTTTAATATACAGAACTACACCTATATTAGGCATATTTCTGGTGCAGACTGTGGCTCAAAGGTTATACGAGCTGCAATCTGCGACTTTTTCCTGCTCACTACAGGTCTAAAGTAGTGGTCATGGAGTAGGCGGGGGAGGGGACAGGCAGGTTGGCCCGTCTTATTCATCTTTTTCTATGCCTGTTTTAGACGTAGAAAATGGTCTAAACGTAAGCCAGCAAGGAAGCTAGACTAGTGCTGGATGCGCCAAAGTTATGTAGAGGCCGGTGCCTCTTCATAACTTTGGCATCCACAGCCAGATATAGGGGTCATTTATTTATTTAATGCACTTATACAGCACTGCTATATTCCGCAGTGCTTTACAGACAATAGCATCAAGCTGTCCCCAATGGGGCTCACAATCTGAGTTCCCTATCAGTATGTCATTGAAATCTGGGAGGAAACTGGTGTGCTCGGAGGAAACCGATGCAAACACGAGGAGAACACAACTGCAGATGTTGTCCTTGGTTGGATTTGAGCCACTGAGTCACCATGTTGCCCACGTGTAAAATGTCAGTTTTAATAAATGACCCCCCTATAAGTTAACCATCCTACTTTACTTCAGTCTCCTGACTATCATTTGAACCTCAATATCAAGGCTACCCTCTTGTAGCACCCTCCCTCAGCTAGTAGATTCAATCAGAGTGTACCCATGGGGAACTACTGCTGCTACAACTATTAGTACTACTACTACTTCTGGCTGGAGAGTTAGCACTGCTAATACCCACATTCTAGCTCTCATTTGGAACCCTTCTGTAGCTCTGATATTTTTGGGACTTTCATATAATGTTGTGCACCACCCTGTGGATTGGTATAGTAATCACATATATATGGTGCTTTGAATATAATCAACAACCCAAAAAAATTGATTGTGTACATATAACTTATATGCTGGTTTAAATAAATTACACCTATTCGACAAAAATAAAAATCCAACTGTGTGGATACATAAATGAACATGGCTGATGGCTTGTGTTAAAGAAATTTAGTTAGTTGATGAACAAAATTGTGCTAGGGTTGTATTTCATTATCAGGTGGTCTCCATCTTCTTATATCCATATCTCTTATATAATACATAATCTCTAATCTCCATTAGATGTCACATATGCTTAAAAATAAAAATGACTCATAATCACTTGATATGGCTTTAGGAAAAGAGGAACTTAGCAGAAGTTAATATATGCATATGGAATTTCCCAGATAGATGAAGTAATGTGTATGCCATTGGCTGCCATCATCATTCTTTTGATTTGATGTTAAATGTATACTTGTATGATTGTGATTGGATATATTAAAATTGATGACAAAGGGGTGTGTGATTACACCATCATGTATTTCTAATAAAATTAGCTCTTCTGGGAGTAACCAGGAGAGATCTGCATGATCAGCAATGAGACTGGACGTGCACTTCTTGTGCTGCGGCCGCACCCTCTTACCATGAAGGGGGAAATTTAACATAATTTGAACACCACAGACAACTGAGTATTAAGTCCTATTTTGGGACTTATCTTAAATTGCATTGACACTTGTGCCCAGTCAAAGTGTAGAGTCCCAAGCTGTTATTATTTCTCTAAAAAAGCTGTTCCAGCCCTGCACACATATGTTGAACAGGTGGGTCAGTGCTTGTGACTGTCATCATCTGGTACAGTTAATGCACTGACATGAGGAGCCGTAACTATGGTCAAAGAACAATATAGGTCCTTTACAACCCACTGGTAAATGTGGTTCTGGCCCAGACACGCCTACAATTTGACCAGGTGATGGCAAGGCCACCTCCGCATGGTAATCGTGGGATTTCTGCACCAATGTCCTCCTCTGCCTCCTCATCCTCCACCTTGTCCACACTCCACTGTAGGCACAGTTTAGAGTGGTCCTCCACTATACCACCTATGTAAAGCACTTTGTCTGCACCTGGTCAGCTTGGGTAAATGAAGTCACACCAGGGAGGAACTGCTCGATGTCATCAACCAAGAAATCCTCCTCTCTAAATGGAGATAGGAACAATGGTCACTGTCATCGGGAAGAACATTCTGTCTGCGCTGTGTCAGGGAGGGCTAACCCATGTGCCCTGCATGTGCACGTCTTCAATCTGGTTGTCACCCGGTTCCTGATTTTTTCCACCCAACTGCAAAACGTTTTGAAAATGTCAAGGAAACTGTGCATTCACTTCAGTTACTGTTACCATGCACAACATTCCCTCCTTGAGCTTCAAATGAAGAATATTGTTCCTGTATAATGCCTTATATGCAATGTTTCCACATGTTGAAACTCCACATGTTGGATCTACTATATGAACAGAGAAAACACGTGACCAATTTCTTGATGCAGCAGTCAGACAGGATTACTTCCCAGTGTGACTTTGACTTTAGACAGTGGCAGCTCATGCATGACACTTGCCGTTTGACCTTTGAAGAGGTAACTTTATTTGTCAGTCGCAAGGGCTTCAGGATGAATGATGTAATTCAACTCCTTCATGTCCTAGAGGTGATGTTGATAAATATGACTGGGAAAGGGGACAGAAGACGTTGCGCCTACATCTCACGACCACTTGAGCCCTGTGGGGGCTCAAGTGGCACAGGAGGAGGATGAGGACAAGGAAGAGAACATAGTTACCAGGAGTTCTATACAGAACTATGTGGTTTATCTATCCAAGCGACAGGAGAGGAGAAGGAGGAGCTAGAGGGTGGCGATGAAGACGATTCAGATAACCCTGACAGACTGTGGCAGTATGCAGTGGAGATGGAGGCAGGGAATCCCTCTGAGTCCCTTGCACAAATGGCCAGATGCATGCTGATTTGCTTACATACAGTAGTGACAGCCGCATTATCATCATTCGGCAGAGGGATTGCTGGCTCTCCACAATGTCAGATGCTCGCTACTGGTCCAAAATGGGCGCCTTTTTTACACCTTCTGAAAGGGATGAAAAACGTAACTACTATCAAGACATCATTTTTCTTGGTCTTGTGTTGATCACTGCCTATGTTTACCATCGCCCATCCTCACAAAGGTCTACCCATCCTCAAAAAGGTCTAACTGGGAGGATCCTCTGTTCTCACGATCCATTGCCATGACTGCTGGAGGGGGGTAGAGTAGAAACAGCATGAGTTTCATCCGTAGCAACTTAAGTCTTGAATTTCTGATGTGCAGTTTTCTTCAGCCACCTAATGAAGAAAGCATCTTGCATCAGCAGCACATGGAACAGAACCTGAACCAGCAGGTGGTGGCATACTAAGACTCCGCTCTGTCACCCCAAATCCAAAATCCCCTGGACTACTGGGCAGCCAAACTTGAATTGTGGCCTCAACTGGCCGAGCTTGCCCTGGGCAAGCTTTCCTGCCCGGCCAGTAGTGTGGTATCAGGGTGGGTGTTTAGTGTGGTGGGAAGCATAGTTAACCCAAAGAGAACTATCCTTTCAACCTAAAACGTTTAGAGACTAACCTTTATAAAGATGAATCAGACACAGATGTCTGATGCAACAGACTAGATCATTCTAACAGTAAGGATCAGAGTAGTGTGCTGCCACACCAGAACATTGTGACAAATGGCCTGTTATTTCTTCCCACATGCTGCTACCACTATTCTGATGCTGCCACCCAACTGATGCCACATGCCTGCTGCCTCTACTGCCATCTGCTCCTACTGTAATCTGCCACCATCTTGTGTTATTACTGCAACTGCTATTACCTTCCCCCCAACCCCCCCACTCCGGGGATCACTATTGTAGATCTTCATGCAGTTGCCACCCTCCACACTTTGTTCTGGGGCCATCTATTATGATTCTTCACGCTGTTGCTATCCTTATGACTCTTTTTGGGGACCACTATTGTGACTCTTCATGCTGTTGCCACCCTCACCACTGCTATCTGCTTCCACTGTGATCTGCCACCATCATTTGTCATTTGTTGTTACTTCCACTGCTGTTGCCCTCCCCTTCCCACTCTGTTCTGGGACCACTATTGAGACTCTTCATGCTGTTGCCATACTCACCAGTCTGTTACAGGGACACTAGTGTCCGTGTTTAGCCTTGTTGACATCATTATTTATTTTTCCTTTCTTCTGATCCATCAGAACAGAAAAAAAAAAAGGTACTGCCGTTTGAGTGTCCATAAGGCCGCTATTGGATGACCATTATTTGCATCAGTATTTAACCAGTATTGGTGAGGTAGAAACAGCAGTGGAAATATTTGCACGTCTCAGTGTTTTAAATCCACTCCTGTTTTTGGCTTCCAAATCATGATCAAATACTGATGCAAAATACTGACTGTGGTTCGTGCTGGCTGCGGCCTTCTTAGTATAAACTGTGCCCTGTGAATATTCTGTTCCTTGTGTCTGTATCACAGTGCAATTTACTGTCACACTCATTGCTATGTAGGCTGGCTGCATGTGCTCTTGCATACTGGCTGAGGTTGATGTTCCTGTGTATGCTGTTTGCTTGGGTGGTGCATGCTGGCTTCGACCTTCTTAGTGTGTGAACTCTGTCCTGTGAATATTCTGTGCCCTGTGTCTGTCTGTATCACAGTGTGGTTCACTGTGACGCTGTGTTGCCGTGTAGGCTGGTGTATGCACTCTTGTGAATTGGCTGCAGCTGATGTTCCTGTGTTTGCTTGTTGCTTGTGTGGTACGTGCTGACTGTTGTCTTCTATAGTTTGTGAACTGTACTCTGTGAATTGTGTGTTCCCAGTGTCTATTTAGGGTTAATTCTTCCCTGAGCTTGTTTGAATACCAAGTGATCAGGTGCCTTAATCACCCTGTTATTTAGACCTGTGTGTAATATGTCTGGGAGTTCAGCCTGTGTCCAGGAATGCTGAGTGTATGGTGCTTGTTCCCCTAACCTGTGTCTTTGTTATTCCACATTTACACGTCAGTGTTTTGGTCAGTGATTTTGAGCCAAAACCAGGTGTGGATCTTTCCATTATACCTTATGTCTGTATAGGCTCCGATCCTGATTTTGGCTCGCAATCACTGGAAATCACTGGCCACTGAGGTGTTAATGAGGGTTTACTCTAACCTTGTGTGGTTAGCCCAGTTATTCATTAATATCTTTTTGTATTGATCTGTCTGTGAACGCCATGCTCCCTCTATTCTTGTTCCACACGGGTTCCAGGCATGTGTGTATGTCTGTATGTCTGTGAATGCCATGCTTCCTGTTCTTCATGGGTTCAAGGCATGTTTGTATGTTTCTCTATAAATGCCATGCTCCTTGTATTCCTGTTCCACATGGGTTCTAGGCATGTTTGTATGTCTGTCTATGAACGTCATGCTACCTGTTCCACATAGGTTCCAGGCATGCTTGTATTTCTCTGATTATGTTCTGTTCCGTCTATGGTCGCCATGCTTCATGTATCCTGATTTGCATGGGTTCCTGGCTATGTGTCTTTGCTACTGTATCCTTTGTGTCTGAACTGTGTTCTATATTGTATGTCTGGAATGCTGATGCCTAGCACCAGTGTCTCTGTTTCCTTGCAGGTCAGCTTCCAGTGCTAGCCAGGAGGTAGCGGTCTGGTCACCCACTGCAGGAAAGACCAGATCTCTATATAGTGTTTAAAGAGTGAAAATTAGGGGAGCACCAGAATAATGCCTTGGCCCAAAGTCAAACTGGTCACTTGGCACAGTGGTTACACTTCTGTGACTGATCGGCCTGATCTGTACAGCGTGCTCAGCTATGAAATCTGCTGTCCTTCATAGTTACGGTTCTTTCCTGGCCTTTTTTATCTGATTGTTTGCGTCTGTTACTTTTGTTTAATAAAACATTCATTTTGACTTTCTCTGTATTTTGTCTGTTCTGTGACGCTTGTCATATGTTCAGGGGTTTTCCTGACCTCTTAACATGACACTTAGGAGTCTAGAGGAGGTTATATACCAACTTCCAGGGCAATTTGAGCAACTTTGGTTCGGCCTGAACCAAAATTTGGCGAAGCGAACCCTAAATGAATATTGAGTGGTTTGTTCATTTCTAAATAAGTCATTTGCGGATAAACCTTTTTTTTCCTAGTCAGGGTAGAATAAGACACTTGAAGATCATTTATCAATCCAAATACGTCAGGTTTTTGGTCTAAATATGTCACAAGACATGCCAGTTGTGACATTTTTTGCGACATTTTGGAGACATGTCACTTTTCAATGTGGTCTATGTTTAAGGCAGAAAAATGAGATTATATCTGGAAAATGGCACATTTACTGTCTGAGACAATTCAAATGTCATAGAATAGTTGCATCCTATGCCAGGCAGCCCCCAGTGAAGTGTTTAAGACTAATGCCTTATTCACATGTCATTGTTTTGGTCTGTGATTTCCATCAGTGATTGTGAGCCAAAACCAGGATTGGAGCCTACACAGACATAAGTTATGAAAGAAAGATTTGCTCATGTTCTTTGCTTAGAGCCTCATCTAGTCTTGGACCCTTCCCCCACACTGCTGTAAGATCTGTCTACTTTATAAATTAGGCGCAACTGTGGCAGCCCATGCACCAGGAGTACAAACTTATCGGTCATATGGCTTATGTGCAGCGCAGTCCTATTTAAAGGGAACCTGTCATCAACTTTATGCTGACTGTACTGAGGGCAGCATGAAGTAGTGACAGAAATGCTGATTTCAGCGGTGTGCCACTCATGAGCTAAAGGTTAGTGGTTGCCGAGAACCAGCATCATAATCATTGCAGAACAGGCCTTGAAAAGAGTCAAATCTACCTGAGAAGAGTCCTGCTCTCCCCACCCATTTGGCAGTTCTCTCCTAGAGAGAATGGGAGAAAACTAGGTATAAGACTGTCATTTATCAGCAGGTGGGCAGGGAGAGCAGGAATTCATGAATAACCAGGACTCTTCTCAGGTGGCCATGACTCTTTTCCAGGCCCAGTCTGCAATGATTGTGATGTTGGTTCTCGGCAACCACTTACTTTTAACTTTTAAATGACACAGACATAAGTTATGAAAGAAAGATTTGCTCATGTTCTTTGCTTAGAGCCTCATCTAGTCTTGGACCCTTCCCCCACACTGCTGTAAGATCTGTCTACTTTATAAATTAGGCGCAACTGTGGCAGCCCATGCACCAGGTGTACGAACTTATCGGTCATATGGCTTATGTGCAGCACAGTCCTATTTAAAGGGAAAGGGAGCGGTGTGCCACTCATGAGCTAAAGGTTAGTGGTTTCCGAGAACCAGCATCATAATCATTGCAGAACAGGCCTTGAAAAGAGTCAAATCTACCTGAGAAGAGTCCTGCTCTCCCCACCCATTTGGCAGTTCTCTCCTAGAGAGAAATGGAGAAAACTAGGTATAAGACTGTCATTTATCAGCAGGTGGGCAGGGAGAACAGGAATTCATGAATAACCAGGACTCTTCTCAGGTGGCCGTGACTCTTTTCCAGGCCCAGCCTGCAATGATTGTGAGGTTGGTTCTCGGCACCCACTTACTTTTAACTTTTAAATGACACAGACATAAGTTATGAAAGAAAGATTTGCTCATGTTCTTTGCTTAGAGCCTCATCTAGTCTTGGACCCTTCCCCCACACTGCTGTAATCAGCTCACCTGTCTCTACTTTATTCTGCCGTTGGTATGGACAGCATAAAGTTGATGACAGGTTCCCTTTAAGTAAATTCGTATAGTGCTTGTCCGATCGCTGCATCTCTATACTCCAATATACTCCAACAGTTAAAATACATCTATTTTTATTAAAGGTTATTTCAAAAAGTTACAATATGATATTAAATTTCCCTTGACAAATGGTCTTTCGGTCTTTTGACATTCTGCAGAATGTTTAATGTCCTTTAATATTCAGTATGTTTTCTTTTACATTTACTTTCTAATCATTTCTTTAATTATAATTATTAATGACCTTCACAATATTACAGCTCTGCAACTTCAGTCTAGATGTTTGCCTGATATTTATCTCACATAGATCCAGATGGTATTGCAGTTTCATAGCTCATCAAAATCCAAATGGTCAATAAATCATGTAGTGTTGTATCATTTTTAGTATCTGGATGATAAAACAAAAATAATTTTGAGAATGCTAAGTTTATTTTACAAGTGTTACAGAATAATTATCTTAATTAACACATTGCGAACATGATTGTGGATATGTTTTTTAATTGTATATAATCCATTACAATGCACATGATGCCACTGATTATGTGCATGTTAGATATTTATTTCCTGTTGGTTTCATCACACCAACATATTCCATATGGCTGCATGGAGATTCCTGAGATCATTCACATCAGTTATTTTCCCCAGTGAGGATTGCAATGTTATTTCCCTCTCTCAAGCACATACATTAGAATCAATTTCGTATGAAGCCAATTAGCCTACCAATATAATTTCAGAGTGTATGAGGAAACCAGAGTGCCTGAGGGAAACCAACGTAAACACAGAATGATCATAGGAGCTCTATAAAGATGTTTTCCTTAGTTGGATTTGAACCCAGGACCGCAGTGGTGAAATTTAATACTTTTAACCACTGAGCCACAATTTGTAGAAATAAATTGGGACATTTTAAAGTAAATACGTGTATCTTAGTTAGGTTTTCAAGTAAATCTGTCACCTGAATATGCTGCCCTATATAAAGGTGGCATAATACAGCAGTCAGACCACAGCAGTCATCTCCTATTAGCCCAAAGAACACTAAAAACACTAAATATTGTACAGAGAAGTAGATGTGTATATTTTGATTGTTACTATTAACAAGAAACACTATTATTTTTGTGCTATTTAAAGGGATTATCCAATAGCAAAAATACCCCCCACAATGCCCAGGCCTCTCCTACAGACTATACTTATGCAGGTGATGCTAGAGAAGGCTGATCACCATCACGGCCTGCTATTTGCTGCTCCCCCTGATGCCAGATGTTTTGATCTGCGTGATGGGGAGATGCGGCGGCAGCTGTGCAGCGATCCGAAGGGACGCGGGTGCCGTGGACTGGGTAAGTATCGTCGATAGGAGGGGTCCGGGCATTGTGGAGGGGTAATTCTACTATTGGATAACCCCATTAAGCTAACAGAAAAACAGACCTGTCCCCAAAAAAATGCTGCACAACATCCAGGTCTCTGATCTGGAAAAATCTGCATATTAACATAGTAATAAAAGTGCTATGTATTAAAAACGGCAACATATCTAAATATTATACTTTACATTTTTTAATTACTTTTCATTAGCCATTTTCATTTTCTCTTCTATGCATTTTCAAGAAAATGTATATTACTTTACTGAGATACATATTAGAACACTGAATTTTTACAGAACATTTGGATTTGGAAGAGGATGCTTTTGCATGCCAATTCCTTCTTGTACATCTGTTCATTAGAAACTCAGCCAAGTTTTACAGGCAGCCTCTAAAAAGGTAACAGTTCTCTCTGGTAAACAGGTTTATAACCAATATAATACATGTAGGAACTTCACACTTTTCTTTAATTTATATTTTAATGTTCTATTAAAATGTAGCAAAAATTGGGTGCAACACAGCTGTGTGAATAGATGTAGTTTCTGTTTAGTTTTTTTGTTTTCTTTTTTTAGGCTATGTATAGACCCGGGTCATTTTAATACTCTTTATTGTATACTCACAATATTGAATCCTGATATAGAAATTGACTATATCTTATTATATCTGGTTTGGCATCACCTAAATGAGAACATGACTTTGGGAGAGTGAACTTCTGTTATAGTATGTATACTGTTTGTTGGTGTTTATACATTGACGAGCAAATGGTTAACAATGGTTTGAACTTTTGACTTTCAGGCCCCATATCTCACCATCTACTACAGCTTTGAATGTGAGACTACCATCATTTTATAGAGAATTATCTTGGCTATCTCATACAAAAATTGTACTTCTATACAACTATTTAGCATATGATTGGTTATGCAGATTCTTGTCATGTAACTGCATTGTTACTGTTTTGCTCCTGATGGTAGAACAATCTTTTTCTTCTTGTATGCTACAAACTACTACCTGTTCTCCCATTCCCTAATAGCTCAGTGTGTTATTATATTGATTCCCAAGCGAAAGGTCACTGATTCGAGGAACAGCCATGAAGAAGATTTCACAATAAAAAGGAAACAGCATCATACAGCTCATTGATAGCAATATCTTGGCCATGAAAAAAACTGCATCATGTGAGTGCTATGACAGTTGGAAGAATACAAAGTAAAGTCCATCCATTCCAAAGCCAAGAGGTGGACGTTCAGGCAAAATATGAGAGTCAACAAGTCGGCTCATCACAAGGTCTATCAGTTATTGCGTGACAAACAAAGCAGTGTCTTGCATGCTTCGTAAGAGTGAGATTACAGACATCCATGCAAGAACCGTGTGATGCACATTACACAAGTCAGGGATGGTGGCTCGAAAAAAGTTGACGAAGCCTCAACTTTAATATCATCATAAGAAGCGTCAGCTCAAGTTTGCAAAAAAGAATGAACAGTGAACAGTAGAAGATTGGAAACGAGTGATTTGGAGTGGTGAGACGAAAGTCAATACACTGGGCTCTGATGGGTGCAACTAGGTCTGGGAGAAACAAGGGAAAAAGGGGCTAATGGATTGAGAAATTGAAGGAACTGACAAGTTCAGTGGAGGAAGCCTGATGATATGGGGTTGTTTAAAAGCCACAGGCATTGGATACTTGACCAGTACTGATGGTGGTCTCAATACTGAGCTATATGTAAGTATTCTACAAGATGAGTTACTTTCTACACTCGAGTACTATGGGTATGAAAAGGATGACATAGTTTTCCAGCAGGATAATGACCCGAACCATACTGTACGTCGAGATTGGCGAAGAAATGGTTCAGTGACAATGAAGTAGAGGTCCTGGATTGGCCCCCACAGTCCCCAAAACTCAACCTCATCGAACACTTGTCAGTTGAGAGATGCTTGAATCTGACCGAGAGCATGCCCAGAAGGATTCCAGCAGTGTTGAAAGCCAAAGGTGGATTTTCAAAATACTAACAAAATGCTAAAAAATAAAATTTAGAATTTTAGGAGTAAAACAGTAATGATGTAGTTACATGATAAGAATCTGCATAACTAATCATATGCTAAATAGTTGCAAGTGCAATTTATGTATGAGATGATACATACCAAGATGATTGTCTATAAAATGATGGTAGTCTCACATTCGAAGCTGTAGTGGATGGTGAGATATGGAGCCTGAAAGTCAAAAGTTCACTAGCTTGTAGGTGTTAGAAGAATTTGTACTTCTATCTTTTTCTAACCAGATTATATGTCTGGAACTTTTGACACCCAATGACCCAGATATTGCCCAATATTATACTGTGGTCCACATAGTTTTTTCTTTACCTTTCTGTATGGTTTTCACTTTACATATAAAAAGGTAAGGGTTATCCAAAATTACAATATTGATGGACTATACTTAGGATAGGCCATGAATATCAGATTGGTAGGGGTCTGATTTGGAACTCCTTTGATCAGCTGTTTGAACGGCTCAAACAGTCTAAATCCTCATAGCTCTATATATTATTATGGGAATGCTGGTTCAGCTAAGGTAAAATATGCACTTGCAATATATAATCTTTCAAGTGACTCAAAGCGAATTTTTCTTTCAAAAATGTAGAAAAAGGTTTTATCTCTCAGGAAACCGTTAGAGAAAATTCTTAAGAAAACACTACAAAGCTCCTCCACTCACCTTCCTATAGATGACAGCTCTGTCCTTATCAGCAGTTTGACAGTTCACACGCATAGAAGAAGCAATATTGAGAGCTCTTAATGGCTCATTCAAGTAAGTTGTAACCTATGCCATATCTCCAGCCTCTATTGCACTGACTGACATAATAACTTGTGTCCATTTTACATTTTAGTACCATAAACATACCGAAGTATTAGATTTTTTATGATTTACTCCAAGGCACATCACCACATCTGCTATATCAATGTTACAAACAGAAGCAGTAAATGGCTACTGTCCTGACAACATAATGGAGACAGCTACCAAGCTTCATCATCATCGTCTGTATTTTTTTCCATTCAAGTCTCCTGAGTAAAAATGATAAAAGTGAATTTATCCATCACAGCGGCAAGTGTTTCTCAAAACAACATGAATGTCCCTGATCTGCCAGGTAGACAAAGAAACAGATTTCCTACATTATATCTGGAACACAAAACCTATGCCAGTAGCAACAACACAGTCTGTCGGTAGAGTCTGGTTTTACAAAAAAATCACATACTGCCATCCTATGGTAATGCCATTTATTTCATGTACCCGAACCCCAAAGTACAAAGCTGGTGTACAATGCTGATCTTGGATTTGTTCCGCGTCAGATGTTTACCAGCAAAATTTTATTCATTTGAACTCTGACATGGCAGATAACGCCGCTAATATAAAGCACTTACATGGCTTTATTTATTTCATAAATTCAAAATACTTATTAGAATATCATTCAAGTTATCAGTTTAGAGGATTTACAGAAAGAAATTCCGAACGAGAATAACAGATGTCTCAAAGCCTGCACAAGAAGATTAATCTTGACATTTAACCCATTTGCAGTCAGCATTTCTAGTTTATTTCATGAGCACTCTTTATAACAAAAAGAGCAGAAAAAAAAAGATAAAAGGGAAACTGTCATAAGCACTTTGCGACAGAGAAATGATAGAGGCAGAAAAAGCTGAAATGTAACATACTGTAGTTTTATCCAATTAATTTGGTGAAAATAAACAGAAAATATGCAGAACGGGTAGAAGCAGACATCTTGGCATTTATTGCAAGATAGTAAACTTCCACTTGTAAAAGTGACAGAAGAAACATTACAAAATAAAAAATAATCATCGTAACCTTTATAATCCTCGCCAAGAGTCCAGCAGTAAACTCTTCTTCTAGAGCTCCATTTTTTAAGGAAATATGCAGAAAATACTTGTTTAATCACTGTTACTGGATATGAAACTTCCCCTTTTTATGCTTTTATGATTTTATGGCAAACAGTAACTTTCCAGCCAATCCCTATACTTCGACAAAGTTGTGACATTTGAATCTCTCACTGACTATGTCTTCTTGTGAAAATAAATTTTTCAAAGTTAAACCTTTTAATATGTAATGTACCAGTTCTTTAATGGATAACAACACAGAAATCTGGGCATTTTAACATTTTGTTATTACATCTTTGACTTTTCTTATTGCCATCCCCAGATTGTTTCCTTCCCATTCAAAAGTCACATTTTCTCTTTCTTTTTCTTGCTTGTTTGAATCCTAAGATTAATCATGCTAATTGTCAACCAAAACATTTTATTTATATTTTCCTTTGATAATAATGAACTAGTATGCAGTCATGGCGCACTCACGGTCCATGCTGTGGGCTTATATTACATCTACAGCATGAGACAGAGCCAGGAGTGTATGATAAAAAGTAATTGGAAGCCACAATATGAAGCAGAGCATTCTGCTGTCTGCAGGCTTCCTTTCACTGTACTAGAGACAGCAGTGTTCGATGACAACAGTTGGCTGTGCAATATGAGGTAGAGTGTCCTACGGTGTGTCTTAGGCTTTTATTCTGTGTACGTGAAACCAGCAGTAAAAGATAACAGGTACATGGAAGCTATGCAAGATACCCTGCCTCATTGTTCCCAATTGCCTTTTATCATATATTGATGACTTCTATACTGGGGAAGGATAGATCCTATATACTGCACAATAAAGTATACCAGAATTGGATGGATGCAATGCCATTGTGCATGCACCAGAATAAATCATGTTTATATATTTAAAGTGGTTATCCAATATCACAAACAGCCCCCCCTCCATCCCCGTGTTGGGCCCCTGAGAGGGAATATACTAACCCCGCCCCGCGGTGATTCGATTCGGCTTTGTACGCATTCACTACGTAGTTTGTCCTATAAATTATACGCTATTGCTACGTATAAGTTACTATTGCATACAAATTCAATTCATTAGCAAAATTTTACTGTTAGTTTGTTTATCGTGTGCAAAAGCCAGGGAAGAAAGCGGTCACCTGACCTAGTGGGCAGAGCTTGCTCTGGCTCAGGCTCAGTAAGCCAGTGATGCATCAGTTGTGCTGCGACTGCTGAGACGAGCAGAAGCATGGTGTGTGAAGTTCTGAGACTCTGAGACCTGTTTTGTGAAAATTGGGGTGTAATTGCTCTGGGAATCCATATCACACATATCAGGGATACTGCAGGGCAAGTGCAGGGCCAGTTCAGGGCTAGTAATTAATCAGGAAGGGAGAGAGAGACAGGAAGACATAGGGAGAGACAGGGAGATACAGAGACAAAGACCAGCTGCAGGACCACAGAGTGAACTGAAAAATGTCTGGAATGGATAATCAAAAGGGGTCCAGTTCCAGCCAGACTGGACGCAATACTTGGCCATTGTTCCACCAGGCTAACCCGCCAAGGCGCAAAATTGTAGTGGAGGAGAAAGTGGATGAGGTAGTGGAATGGATGGTATGCTCATCTCAGTCTCAGCCGGATGATCTGCTGTCATCTGCTGATACAGTATCATATGAAGCCAGGGGTCAGACTCAGAGCATTTCTCCTGCTCCACCATTCCTCTCCAGCAAAGCCCGTCATTTTCGTACGCACTTTGTACGCTTATGCATACGTGTTCAAAGCAGTTGCTTACCTTTTTACCTGAACGTTCGTTATCAGTGCGCAAATGTTCGTTAAAAGCCATATAATTACGTATATTTTGTACGCAAATTCAACTAATCTATTCGTCGAATATACGAATCTTAGGAAAAGTTTGGTGAATAAAATTTTGCATGATTCGCTTATCTCTAGTTGTCACAGGTATCTGGAGCCACGCTGACTGCAGTGCATCCCACAGCTCCTGGAGCATGGGTGATGGAGAATCCATAGAGCAAACACAACAATTTTGGTGGTCCCACAGATGTTCAATTGGGTTCAAGTCTGGGGATTTAGGAGCCATGCTCTTCCGACCAATGTTTGACATTTCTAGCCATGTGACATGTCACATTGTCTTGGTGGAAGATCCCATTCACCACAGAAAAGACTCAGAATCAGCATGTGTGTCTGTATGTGGTTTGCATGCATGGATTCAAACACAAATGGGTTGAGAGTGTGGTTGAGAGTGCCTTCCACATGGATGAGTGGGCCCGGAGAATGACATAAAAACCTTCTCCAGACCATAATGCTGCAGCCACCAGCTTGTGTTTTTCCAGCAATGGTTGCAGGGTGTTTATTCTCTGATTATTCTTAACTGACACGCCAACATCCATCTGTTCGATTAAGCAGAAAAAGTGACTTATAAGAGAAGGTAACCCTTTGCCACTCAGCAGAGGTCCAAACCCAATACTGTCACGAAAATGGAAGCCTTTTTGCAACTTGGTTAGCAGAGGTGCAGTGGCCTTCCATTTGCTTCGGAGCCCCATAGGTGGTAGGATTCACTTAATTGTGGTTTTAAACATATGTCTGGAAGCCTCCATAGTCATTTTGACAGTGAAAAACTCTACTGCAGTGTGATGGTCCGCCCTTGCTTTCCTTTGTAGCTGATGTTCACTTCTCACATCAATGGCACATGGTGCTTCGAAGTTTCCACGCCACTCATTAGCAATTCTGCCATTTGTCCACTCATGATACACTGTCATCATAGCAGCATTCAAACAGTTCATAAACTTTCAGTTATAGAAATACTGCCGCCCTTGGCCCAAAAGCCCATAATCATCCCTTTTTGCAACCGATCAATTGCCCCTTTTGCCCATGACAGCAACGAGCGATATGTGTGCAGACAGCCTATCTTAATCCTTATATATACACCAAGCCAACTCAACACACATGTCTTCCTTCTTGAGCTACCATATATGCTCCCAACTTAGAAAGCAGGAAAAGTTCATAATAATGTGACTTGACTGCATATAAGAATTGAAGGTATATGCAGAATTCTCTATGTTAGAGCATTAAAGACTATATGAAATGTGATTTAAGAGATGGTAATGCTACCTGAAAGAATTGGTACATAAAAAAAACGTCTGATGTCATCTCACGTCTGGGTACTGAAACCTTCAATGATTACTGAAAAAAGGGACAGAAGCACTCAGTTGAGTATTATGCTCCATTGGCTGTGAGTAGCTTTGCTGGGCTATTCTCAGACATGTAAGCTGTGTAATGTATGTGCTTTCTATGGATCTATTCACTGCTCTGCTCTGCAAAGATGATCACTGGCAAAGGTGCATGAAGCTGAGATGAGAGCTTCTGTCCCTTCATATAAGTGATCAGCAGGGTCTCTGCAACTGTACTCCCACTGATAAAAATCCTTACATGTATTTTTTTTCAAATGCTAGTTATCCTTTAAAACATATTTTCCAAGGGCTTGCATGCTAAAGCTCTCCAAACAATTCAACTGCATAAAGTACACATCCAGGAATTATGCCAGCTATGATCTAAACACTGTATGTTTATCTATTGATTAATGATTCATTGCATAAACCTTGAGTCATGATGCTTATTACCATATATCTGTTACATTATGTAGAAGGCATACAGCAGCAATAATCATAAATCCTTCCGTGATTTCTGTTTCAACTCAACTTCGAGTTGTATAATTTAGCAAACTTTAATGATAAAATCCACAAAATAATGCATCATATTCATTAGTATCATGGAAAACAGCATAGTGATAACATGTTATAAGACATATTCACATGTGCTACTCATTTATACACAAAAAAAGCATATCACAGTTGGTACAGTTTGACGTTAACATAGCAATATCCTTTATTAATTATAAGGGTTTTTAAAAAAAAAAATGTTCTGTAGTGCTGAGGATGCTATGCAAACATACTAAAAGCAGTGCTCTGCTCATGGATACCTGCCATTTCCATACTCGTGCTGTCCAGTTCCCCACCGCTCTCAGTTTTCAGGTCTAGCAATGATGTTTTGTGACTGCTGCAGCCAATTATCGGTTGTAGCAGGTCACCATTACAGCCAGTGACATGTCTCTATGTCGGAACTTCATTGCTGGACTAGCAAGGAAGAGGAGAGAAAGAGATAGAAATCAAAGCAGTTTCGAAGTACTGTAGGTTGAATTTATTCCAACCAAAATCAAATTGGAACCGAACCGGAATCGAGTTAAGAAATTCACTAATCTCTATTTTTTTATTAACAGAAAACTCCTTTAACTCAAAGCCCTGTGAATCTCTGATGAATATTATAGCTAATTTGCTCCCCTATATTTCCCCTATATTTTCTTGTAGTGCTCATACATTATCAATTAAACTGTAACATTTGCAAAAAGTGTGCATTTCAACTGTGCTGATATCACAAGGTCTAAAAACAATAGTTTTTAAACATTTGTGCTACATTTCCTAGCTTGACTCCTCTTTAAAAGGCCGTCTTCTGTTAATTTGCAATCAGTAGGTTCATTGGTTTGCCCAATGTTATAAGTACATTCAGATACTTTAGGGATGTGTAATTACCCGGAATAATGACACTTCATTCTCTTCTGTTTAAAAGCACTGGGCACAAGCTCAAGAGGTACAGTTTTTTCTCTAGTAATTACACACCCTGTTATATCTCTTTGTACAGATATCAGCATCACTGAAAGCTTTATGATTGCTGTCTTATTATTCAGCGGTGATGACAGCTTTTCATCCACTTTTTCTCTCAAAAATATGTTTTGTTCTTTTGTTTTCCGCAAAGCGTTTTGTATATATAATAATCAGAGTTGTCTTTATTCTACTTGTGTGTGCGTGCTGCCCATCCATATTTCCAAGAACTGCCATTCCAATGTGCCTTGATAACCTCTTTTCTTTTTGTATATCTTAATGTCCTACATTGCTGTCAACAAACTTATAAGTTGCTATAAAGTATACTCAGAAATAAAGGGCACAATTAGTGAATTTTTCTTTTATTTAAGTTGTCTCTTTAAGGGTACAGCGGTATGCCGTATTGGAAGCCACAATCAGGACTGGATCATAAAAGGAGAGAAAGTAAAATGGACAGATATGATGTCTCCTCTTTTATTTGATTCACTCCTGATATTATCTTTCAAAACTGTAAACATGACTGTGTAGTCCTACTGTAAGAGAGTTCTCGTTTTGCAAAAAAATACTTGGCATATCCCTTAAAGTGAATAGTTATGAGACCAAAGATGCATTTTCCTGTTCGTCGATAGATGTGAGAGCTGCATTTAAATGCGGAAATCACCTCCACTGTATGAGGATGAGCAATGGCTACTGTCAGGGGCGGATTGGGAACGTAAAGTGGCCATGAAAAAAAAGGGCCCCATGTTTTGGGGGTGTCCAAATTAACAGAAGGCAGGGCAGCATACGTAGGCTTGGTCAGCAATACCATAGTAAAAAATACCATGCCAGCAGAACCATATACCGCAGTACAGAACAATATATTGCCTCAAAAGCTGTCCCTCTGTTGTGGTCATCAAAAGATCTCATTTTCTTTCCTCCTCCTCCAGTTGTTTCTGATTAAGATATGGTGCAGGAGACTTAGCGGGGGAGACGCAGGTCACAGCAGTTTAATTCAGGTGAGCATGTGTGGTAACTGGCTGGGTACAGGAGTATTTGGTTCTCACAGCGTTACCACTGAGAGCTCAATTTGTACCCATCCAGTGTCAGAGAGGAGGGCTTGGGCTGTCTCTTAGGTATCAGCCCACCAGGAAATTTTCCTATGAAGTCTATCGCCAATCCATCCTGTCATCTCTCATCCTCATACAAATTCTACTGCTCAAAAACAACATCTGAGGTGTTTGAATGTTAGATCATTCCACCTGAAGAACAAGCCTTTTGCTTGTTCATTGGATAATCTATGGCACCTTTACACATACGAACATTTATTCCCAATAATTGGCTCAAAAATCGGGAAGTGTAAATCCACTATAAATGTCTTTTCACTCTGATAGATATGGCAGTGAGTGACAACCTATTATAACATCATGTGGGAGTACATTACCTGCTTTTGCATGTGACCATTTTCTCTTAGTAAGGAGACAAGCAATAAGTAACACAGCTTTTAGTTGTTTAGATGGGAAGATGTGCTACAGACAAACTATGATTTTCAGTCCTGATTAAAAGATACCATCAAAAAAGCATTTCCTCATCTGTCAGATGATCAGCAGCTTGTTGACATAGGGCAATGATTAGGAATGAGTAATATCAGTTCCCGATGGATCTTTGTAAAAGATTCCTTAATCATACGATGTCTTCTAAAAAGCGTTGTCCCATCTGGGACATTGGCGGCATACTGCTCGGATATGCCATAAACGTCTGCTATGTACAGAAACATTCAAAAATAGCTGAGCACACTAGACCCTCTAAATTGATTAGACTAAATATCACCATCTAATTGGACCCCAGACCAGACCCCTTAAATTAATCAGACTCGAGTCCCACTTAATTAATCAGACCCCAGACTACACTGACACCAGGATGAAATTATAAGTGGGGGATGGATCATAAGGTGAGAATTACTTATTTATTATTTGATATTATGTAAAGCTTTTTTTTAAAGGTTTAAAATGGCTGTATAACTCCTTTAAAGTGTTTAGAGTTAAAGGCAACATTTTAGCAAAAACTTAGACACAGCATCTACTCCTTCCAACTCCCCTTTGATAACTCATCATTAGTGTTGAGCGAACATGTTCGGCCGAATACACTATTCGGACGAACATGGTGGTGCTCGGGTCCACGCGGGTCCACGCGCCGAATACCGCATGTGCTCGAGCACCATGCTCGAGTCCCCTCCCTGCACTCTAATTAGCCAATTAGCATGCGGGGAGGTGTGGCATTCAGTGTTAGCTACTGGCATTACACTGATTGGATGGCCGGGAATGCGTCATCGGGTGCTATAAAGCACCCGGTGACATGTGACCCGGCCAGTGTTAGACAGGGAGAGGTGCAGCAAGGAGGGACAGAGAGTGTAGGGAGAGAAGAACGCTAGGCAGGGATAAAAAAAACTATCAGAAAAGACCCAAAAGCCCTTTTAAGGGCTATTATATCTGGCACTAACTAAGGTGGCCTGCCATTAACGCCACAAGCGCTGCTGCAGCAAGGAGGGACATACACTGTAGAGAGAGAAGCATGCTAGGCAGGGATAGAAATCACTCAAAAAAGACCCAAAAGCCCTTGTAAGGGCTATTTTATCTGTCACAAACCTTTATTTACTGATATTTGAGGACTTTAAAGGTGGTGAAAATAGCACTAGGTGGCCTGCCATTAATGGCACATGTAATGCTGCTGCTGCATGCTGTAGGACACTCTCTGTATACTATATACTTGACATACTTTGCTATAATTTCTGCTGTGAAGCCCGCAGTGTCTTGCTGTATAACATTTGCGTACTGATAGAATTTCTATAGGCAGGGTTACTAAAATTGTTCAAACGTCCATTGGGAAATAAGTTTTTTTTTTTTTTTGGGGTGGCAAAAAAAACCCAGGTTTGCCCTGTCAGTAACGCTAGGTGCACAGCATATTACAACCGTTAAAAAGTCTATGTAGCTGAGATCCGTATTTAATACTGTTCATTTAGGCCGCAGTTCCTCATTTGCTGCTGCAGTTCAATTTTCCCTAGGAGGGAATTAAACAATAGGGATAGTATTTGGGTAGGTAGAAAGATTGTCGCTGTTCCAAAAAGACTAAAGTCCATTGTAAAATACGTGTTTTTTAAAAAATATTTGGGTGGCACAAAAAACCCAGGTGTGCCCTGTCAGTAACGCTAGGTGCACAGCGTATTACAACCGTTCAAAAGTCTCTGTAGCTGACATCCGTATTTAATACCGTTCATTTAGGCCGCAGTTCCTCATTTGCTGCTGCTCTATAACGTTACTGTATTCAGAATATTGGACATTCGTTTAAATTGTTCTGATCATACAGTTAATAAAAATCTGCACTACTGTAGTTGTGACCAAGTTGCATATATACTATACAATATGCGCAAGGTGAGTACTAAGGGACGGGGAAGTGGGTGTGTTGCTGATGGTGAACGCAGAGGCCATGGCTCTGGGCACGTTGAAACTGTGCCTGCTGGCAGAGCCCAAAAAGTAAAGTCATCCAAAACTTCTAGCTTCATGTCACAGTTTGCAGGGCGGCGCAAGATGCAACTCTTGTCGCCACAGCAGCGCGAGCAGGTAGTCGGTTGGGTTTCAGCTGATAATGCTTCCAGTCGGTTCAGCACCACCCCCTCTTCCACAAAGTCCAGTCTCAGTAGCCAAGAGTCTGGGCAACTGCATCCTCACCCTGACACCTCCTTCCTCCCACCATGCAGAGTCTGGACAAAGAAGAGATCCCACATTGGGATATTCCGAGAAGCTTTTTTCATCACCGTCCCTTGGCTTGGGCCTCTCACCAAGGCCGCTTGAAGTGGGACATGAGGAGATATTGTGTCCTGATTCCCAACCTATTCAGCAAACACAGTCTGAAGACGATGTCGGTGGGGAATGACAAGTATTTTCTCCCGAGGTGGATGATGATGAAGAAACACAGTTGCCAATAAGTCAAGGGCAATTAGTGTCTCAAGAGGTTGTGGATGAGGATGACAAGCAGTTAAGTCAGGTACTTGTTAGTTCACCATGTCATGAGGAGGAGCAGAGTGAGGATGTGGTGGACGACGAAATAGCTGACCCAACCTGGGAAGGTGGCAAGCTGAGCGAGGACAGCAGTACAGAGGGGGAGGATACCGCAGCAGCACAACAGGCTTGAAGAGGCAATAGAATGGAAAAAGGGAGAAGACAGGCCATGACAACCAGGCCCACAACTGTTCCCCGGAGCAGCCCCTCGCTGCCAGCTCCCTCGCCAAGGGTTAGGTGTTCGGCAGTCTGGCGTTTTTTTTGAGGAAAGTGCTGACAATAAACGGATTGTAATTTGTATCCTGTGCCGTACCAAGATGAGCAGGGGCGTACACACCAGCAACCTGACCACCACCAGCATGATCCGACACATGTCAGCAAAGCACCCTAAAAGGTGGGCTGAACGCCTGCATCCACGATCTGTGTCTGCAGGTCACACCACTGCCTCCTCTTCCCCTCTGTTACGTGCTGTCCAAGACGCAGGCCCAGATGCCTCCCGCCCTGCACCTGGACCTTCGCAGGAACCATCAGCCAGCATGTCCACTTCAATGTCCCAGCGCAGCGTTCAAATGTCCTTACTGCAGGCATTTGAATGCAAGCGCAAATACCCTGCCATCCACTCACAGGCCATAGCTCTAAACATGCTGGCCCTGGAAATGTTACCGTTTAGGCTGGTGGACACTGAGGCCTTTCGCAGCCTGATGGCGGCGGCTGTCCCTCGTTGTGCAGTCCCCAGCTGCCACTATTTATCCCGGTGTGCCGTCCCTGCCTTTCACCAGCATGTGTCCAGAAACACAACCTGGGCCCTGACCAACGCAGTTACTGGCAAGGTCCACTTAACAACTGACACATGGACAAGCGCTTGTGGCCAGGGACGCTACATTTCCCTGACGGCACACTGGGTGAACGTTGTGGAGGCTGGGAGCGAGTCATCCCCTGGGATGGCCCAGGTGCTACCCACACCGAGGATTGTGGGCCCTACTTCCATCTGGATTTCCTCTGCCACCTATAGTAGTGGCTGCAACCCCTCCTTCTCTTCCTCCACCTCCTCCTCTACTTCTTCCCATGAAGAATTGCCATCTTGCAGCACCACTCAGACTTCTGTCAGTAGCTGAAAGCAGTGTAGCACAGCAGTCGGTAAGCGGCAACAGGCCATTCTGAAGCTTATTTGCCTGGGTGACAAACAGCACACCGCTGCAGAGCTGTGGCATGGCATAAGGGAACAGGCTGAAGTGTGGCTCTCACCAGTCAACCTACAGCCAGGCATGGTTGTAGCCGATAATGGCCGCAACTTGGTAGCGGCTTTGGAGCTGGCCAACCTCCCACACATACCATGCCTGGCACATGTATTCAACTTAGTGGTTCAGCGGTTTCTGAAAACCTACCCCAATTTGTCTCAGCTACTGGTGAAGGTGCGTTGCCTGTGTGCCCATTTCCGCAAGTCACCAACAGCTTCAGCCGGCATGGCAACCCTTCAGCAGCGCTTCTGGTTGCCGGCTCGCCGACTGCTGTGCGAACTGAGCACGCGATAGAATTCCACCTTCCATATGTTGAGCAGGCTTTGGGAGCAGCAGAGAGCAGTTGTAGAATACCAGCTGCAACACGGTCGGCGCCTTTCTAGTCAGCTTCCGCTCTTGCGGAAGCGATGAGTGGGCATTGATGTCTGACCTCTGTGAGGTGTTACGCAACTTTGATGAATCTACACAGATGGTGAGCGGTAGGGATGAGCAAACTTTTGAAAAGTTCGGTTCGGTTCGCTTCGGCGAACTTTAGTGAAGTTCGGATTCGTACGAACCGAACCTAAAACGAACCTTGCTATAATGGCTGAATAATTGCTGCTACAATAATGGGAGTCTGATAGGGTATAGTTTCGTTTACTTGCAGTTGCTATTACAATGAAAAAAGTGGAAAAAATCCAAGTGACTTCTACAACGGCGACGCAAAATATACGCATATTTGAGAATTTACACTAATGCGTACGCTAATGCGAACATTCCCGCACAAATAACGAACATACAGTATAGCGTTGTTAAAGGTATGCTACTTAACTGAATATGTACGCATTAGCGTACGCATACACTGCGTCTGCGAACATTCCTACTCAAGTAACGAACATACAGTCTAGCGTTGTCAAAGTTACGCTACTTAACTGAATATGTACGTGTTAGCGTACGCATACACTGCGTCTGCGAACATTCCTACTCAAGTAACGAACATACAGTTTAGCGTTGTCAAAGGTACGCTACTTAACTGAATATGTACGCATTAGCGTACGCATATACTGCGTCTGCGAACATTCCTACTCAAGTAACGAACATACAGTCTAGCGTTGTCAAAGGTACGCCACTTAACTGAATATGTACGCATTAGCGTACATTCTCAATAAATATGCGTATATTTTGCGTCGCCGTTATTTTAACCAGATTCGTCACGAACTTTCTGAAAATTCGGTTCGATGACGAACCGAACTTTCGGGAAAGTTCGTAATGAATCTGGTTCGTTACGGTTCGGTTCGCTCATCCCTACTGAGCGGCGATAATGCCATTATCAGCGTAACCTACCACCCTCGATTCGTCTTCTCAGCGCCAATTGGAGGAGGAGGAGGAGTAGACGGTTGCCACCGCTACACAGGGTAGGCATACCACGTTTACACCATCTCTTCGGCGTGGATGGCCTGAAGAGGAGGAAGAGGACGAGCAGGATATTGAGTCATGCTCCTGGTTGTGAGAGCGAAGCCTTGTCTGTTGGGACTCTGGCACACATGGCTGACTTCATGCTAGGCTGCCTTTCCCGTGACCCGCACGTTATACACATATTAGGCAACTCGGATTACTGGATGTTCACCCCTCTCGACCCCCGCTACAAAGAGAATTTCCCATCTCTCATTCCTGTGGTGGAGAGGACAAGTAAAATGTTGCTATACCAGAAAGCCCTTGTCGAAAAAATTGCTCCACAAATTTCCATCTGACAGCACCCTCACCCTGATGAGCGGCTTAGTGTGACAAGGAGGGAAAAGTTTTGGAAGATGATAAAGGAGTACGTAGCTGACCGTGTCAACGTCCTCAGCGATCCCTCTGTGTCCTATAATTATTGGGTATCTAAGCTGGAAACGTGGCATGAACTGGCGCTCCACGCCTTGGATGTGCTGGCCTGCCCTGCCGCCAGCGTTTTGTCTGAGCGGGTATTTAGTGCCGCTGGGGGCATAATTACTGATAAGCGCATCCGCCTGTCAACTGACAATGCTGACAGGTTGACGCTTATCAAAATGAACAAAGCCAGGATTGCCCCTGACTTCTGTACGCCACCAGAGGAAAGTGGCTTAACATGAAGGAAACTTAAATCAGGCTTTTAGGGTGTATTGAATACACTGTATTATCATGCACCCCTTCCTCTTCTTGTCCTCTTCCTCTATCATATGAAACAGTTTATTAGGCTGCCTTCGAAGTCCACCTGCTGGGCCTGCACCCAAATTTGTTAGCCGCTCAGCTCACCAGCTGGGCCTCCAACATAATTTTTTGGCCTGTTGCCTCCTCCTTTATGTCCACTCACCCCTGCAGTCCAGGGATAGATCCTGCTGTGGGCTAAAGGACCTTCCTGAAGACCATGTGACCAGTGGGGGAGGAGCCAGAAGAGCTGTGATGCTGTACGGAGAGGAGCCAGACTGGAGTTTGGTGAGTCCTAGCTGTGTGTGTGTCCCTGTGTGTCTGTCCCCCTGTGTGTGTCACTGTGTGTTTGTCTGTCCCTGTGTGTGTGTATGTCTATCCCTTTGTGTGCCGTTCTGTCCCCCTGTGTGTTTGTCTGTCCCTTTGTGTGCCTTTCTGTCCCCCTGTGTGTTTGTCTGTCCCTGTGTGTCTGTCTTGTCCCCCTGTGTGTTTCCTGTGTGTGTCTGTCTGTCCCTGTGTGTGTCTGTCTGTCCCCCTGTGTGTCTGTCTGTCCCCATGTGTGTGTCCCTGTCTGTCCCTGGGTGTCTTTCTGTCCCTGGGTGTCTGTCTGTCCCTGGGTGTCTGTGTGTGTGTCCCTGTGTGTCCCTGTCCATCCTTGTCCCTGTCCCTGTGTGTCCCTGTCGTGTGTCGGTCCAGGTGTGTGTCTGTCCCCCTGTGTGTGTGTCTGTCCCCCTTTGTGTGTGTCTGTCCCCCTCTATGTGTGTCTGTCCCTGTGTCCCTGGGTGTTTGTCACCATCACCATGCCCACAGTGTTCCTATGTCTTGACGAAGCTGCATCAGGATGTTCTGTGCGGGGCAAGAAGAAGAAGATGGAAAAGTAGACAGCGCCACCAGCATGGAGTCCCGTGGAAGAGGCACAGGGAGGCACACTAAGGACGCAGGTAACACTACCACATGATGTACACTAGTGTTATCTGTTGTTTTACATAGGACTGCAGGTAACACTATCACATGATCTACACTAGTGCTATCTGTGGTTTTACATAGGACCGCAGGTAACACTATAATATATATCCCTGTGTGTGTGTGTATATATATATATATATATATATATATATATATATATATATATACACACACAATATACAGTTACAATAATTGTACTTTATATTTGGGTGGGGGGCCCAGTTCTGAGATTCGCTATGGGGCCCCTCGATTTCTATGTACGCCCCTGCACATGAAGAATATCATTATTTCGACAGTCAGCTTGGCATTAACGTGTTACACTTAAATATTTTTATTGGTCTGCTCTTCTGCAGAATGTTACATGAAGAATATCATTATTTTGACGGTCAGCTTGGCATTAGCGTGTCACACTTAAATATTTTTAACGGTCTGCTCTTCTGCAGAATGTCACATGAAGTATATCATTATTTCAACGGTCAGCTTGGCATTAGCGTGTCACACTTAAATATTTTTAACGGTCTGCTCTTCTGCAGAATGTCACATCAAGAATATCATTCGTTTGGACGGTCAGTTCGTTATTAGGGTGTCACATTTAAATATTTTTAACGGTCTACTATGCATCGGAATGTCACATCAAGAATATCATTCTTTTGGACAGTCAGCTCGGCATTAGTGTGTCACACTTGAAAATTTTTAACGGTCTGCTCTTCTGCGGAATGTCACATGAAGAATATCATTTTTTTGGACGGTCAGCTCGACATTAGCGTGTCACAATTGAAAATTTGTAACGGTCTGCTCTTCAGCAGAATGTCACATCAAGAATATAATTTTTTCAACAGTCAGCTTGGCATCAGCTTGTCACCCTTTAATTTGGAACAGTTTGATAAAGTGTGGTGGCAGCAGCATGTGTCCCTTAATTTTTTTTTTACGGTCAGCGTGGCAGCAGAGTGTCAAACTTAAATTTGGGACAGTTTGATAAAGTACGGTGGCAGCAGCATGGAGTCCGATTCCATTATTCAGAGCTCAAGTATTCAGTCGACCCGGATTGGTTTGAACACTTGAATTTTTTAAGTAAACGATTCCGGCCCCCGGGACACAGAACGAACAGCATCGGGAAGGCGCCGAGAGACAGGGGCTCCAACAGGTGGTAGCTCACCTCCCTGCAGACAGCCAACTCGATCCTAAGATCAAACTTCAAGCTTTTTAAGTGCAAAAACTTAGATAAACACAATAGGACATGGAATTACTGCGGAGAGCGAGAGTGGAACAGCCGATGCGGTGGCAGCAGCATGTGTCCCTTAAATTTTTTGGACGGTCAGCTCGGCAGCAGAGTGTCACTCTTATATTTTTTGGACGGCCTGTGCAGCAGCAGAATGTCACCCCTATTGTTTTTGAGTTTTAGCTGCAGGCCATCAATGATAATTTTCCACGTGTGTGTCTGATGCCCTACTTTATGTGTAATAAAGGGTGTATTGGAGTGCCTGATCCTTGTAATTTTTGGCAGCTCTTTCCCTTGCATAGGCTTTATGAGTGTCATAGTCCCACAATTATACTACAATGTGAATGAGGCCCTCCTTTATATGATATACCTGTTGTATGGGAGTGCCTCATCCGTGTAATTTTTGGCAGCACTTGCACTTAACTTACAAGTAAATCTATGTTTCCTAACAATATTTCCTGTAAAATCGATGTTATCTTGGGGTTTTTTTTGTATTTTTATCATTCCGTAAAAGTGGCGTAATAGTGGGCCATCATCGTTAATAGCAGCGACTTGGTGTCCAAGATGCATCCAGGCAACCTCCCCATGCTGTTCCCTAACCATTTCTGTGGTGTTTCCACCATTTTCTGATGTTTCCCTATGGACCAGACACCCTCCCCTCATCCAAGCAGGGGGTGCCTGGTCTTCTCCCATTGACTTCCATTATATTCGGGTGCTCGGCCGAGCACTCGAGCACCACCTAGTGTTCGGCCAGAGCACCCAAGCACCCGAACATCGGGGTGCTCGATCATCACTACTCATCATAAAAAAAGCAATCTTGTAAAAAAAAAAAAAAAAAGAGAGAACATTTAGCAAGTTGTACTCAACCACTTGTTTGCAACTTATTTTGCATCCTAGTTTTACTTTACTTTACTTCTTGGCATACATGATAGAAACACTTCTGTTCAATGTGATAACCCTGGTTTTTCTAAGAGCACAAAGATCTGGCATTGCCACCCATCATCGTCTTCTGTTACTAAGCATCAGCCCAAACATACTTATAAATATGTCAAAAATACTTAAAAATTCAATAGGGATTTATAAAAAATTGCTATGTGAAACTATTTTACAGATTGGCTATTGGCTATACACATTAAATGAAAGTCCTCTGAACACACTGATTTAAGCAGGACTGGTGACATATCTTGTGGTATCTATGTGTATAGGGGTATTCTAACTTCCAATGTTAGATATTGGAGGAATGAAGATAAGCTGCAGCAAAGGTGCCTGAAAGCTGCTTATTCCCCACTTTCCTATTAGACGGTATGCATAAACTTAGTATGTATGCATATGGAGGAGTCGAGAGGAATAGCTGTTGGTCAACATCTTAAATGTAAGGCAGCATAATATTTAACATTAGATAAGTAATAAAAGGGCAGACTAGATGGACCAGGTGGTCTTTTTCTGCCGTCAATCTTCTATGTTTCTATGTTTCTTAGTACGACATAACTTGTAAACGGGTTGCCCTACCATTTATATTAATGATTATCTTCAGGATAGGTCATTAATATCTGATCAGCAGGAGTCCAACTCTTGGCACCCTCACCAATCAACTGTTTGACTAGAAGGTGGAGCTCCATTTAGGCGCTGCTTCCTGTTCATTACACTACACATTGTCACCTTTGGAGCAGTGATGTGGTTATGTGGTTTAATTACAAGTCAAGTGAATGGAGCGCTTACTTGCATTACAGTACACCACCTCCCTTCAATCAGCTGATCAGCAGGGGTGGACCCCTGCCGATCAGATATCAATGACAACCCCTTTAAGTTTTAAAGCACGTGCCTCCTCATGGATGTTCAGAGTAATTCTGCAGTTTGCATAGGCAGAGTAATGTGGACAAATACCCTATTTTATAATATGTTATTTTATGTTTCTATTGAGGTAGTTCTTCTCTTTGACATAAACATTGTCCTAGTCCAGTAAGCAGTTTTTGTCTTTTTTCAATAAAAGTTTGCTTGATTTAGAAATGTCTCTAAGTATTTTCAAGTAATAAATATCCTCTATCTGCATACAAGCTGTCTGCACATTTTATGCAACCCGAGCATGCAAGATATATAGTGAATATATAAATATGACGAATGTGAACATAAAGTCTTCCTCTGCTTATTAAATTTTTTTTCTCCTGCTGAATAGCCTGCAAGGAAGTGCATTTCTCATATATAGTTTGTAGTGCTGCGCAGAGAGGAGGCATTTAAATTAGGGCAGAGGTTCCACATCAAGATTTCAACAGCACTTGAATATTCTTATGTCTGTATCGAGTGGCCACAGTTCTTTTAATGTTTTTAATTCTCATTAGCTGAGACTGGAATTGAAATTAATTTTCACTGATAAAGTCACTTGTTGTCTTGGAGAAAGTTTGAGAACTCTGCAATAACTAGTAACATAGAATTGAATTATTTTTACAATGAACCTACCAAGGTCAATCATTTAGTTTGAAATCACGCTCTGTACTTTTCTGGTTTTATATTAATAATATCAAAAGAAGAACAGTTCCTGATCTGATCATGCTGATTGAATCCATATTCCTAGTCGGAAGCCTGTTGGTTGACTAAATACTGCTATACAGGGCAGTTGGCATATCATAGTCAGAAATAGAGGGGGCATTATTTTTTATATCAGTGGGTTCATAGGAGGCAAGATGAAAACATGTTATAACTTATAATTAAGGAATTGATGTTTAACAAATTGCTGAAGTGCGTCATTGCATGGAAAAAATCTCCCTCGAGAGAGGAATAACAGAAACCCAGAGTGTTGAGGAGTATAAGGAGAGACTAGTGGAGACAAGAGTGTTACCTCAGCCTATAGGCGCTATTAGCACCCAATGTCAGACAGGAGTGAACCTACTGTGCCTATTCACACTCTAAAGTGAAATGCAAGCTGTATTTGGAGCTGGATTCCTCTATGGACAGTGTGGATATGTTATTGGAAATTGTGAGTAGGCCAGGAAGGCAAGATATATGTACCAGCCGAGTGAAACAGAGAAGTTTGCTGATGTATACCCCACACCTGGAAGATGGACGCTCAACCAGAAGTTACAATAGCCTGAGTAAGACCAGAGTCAATACCTCATCAAGAGCCTGTTGCTAGGATTACAGATACAACTAACTTGTGGTGTCCTTTGAATGGATTATAACTACCACTTTTGATTGCAATAATCTGTATATCTGCCTCAAGACAAGTGATTCTCAGTAAATGTTCCAGTTATTTATTTTACCACCTCATTTGCACCCCAAGGTGCTGGCTAAGACATTAGGTACTCTGCCTTCCCTACACAAAAATCCCATACTACCAAAGGCATCTCAACTACCATCCAGCAAGAGAACCCCTTTAACCCAGAGAGTGCCTTGAAGGAATCCAGCGCCTTCCTTCCTGTCACTGCACACTGGCCCAGGGAAACCGTGAGTATGACTGCTTCCCCCATCTGGCCACCCAAACTCACATGCGCCCTTGCGTCCCTATCGCTTCTTAAGCAGTTATTAGCAACAAACACTTCTTTCTTGATAATTGCCTGCTGTTTCAACCTGTGTAAAGGGGCCTTCAAAACAACATATTTTAATACAGTACATACAAAATGAGGAAATTGAATGCAAAATGCATTTCTTTGTAAGTAGTGGGTGCAATGACTGGGAGCAGCGATTGCGATGCTCCCTGTCATTGTACCCCTCAGATACCACATTCATATCTAATTGTGGCTTCTAAAAGAAATAATACAGTTTAAAATTTTAAATAAAAATTGCTAAAACCATACTTACCTTCATCCATTTGATCTTAAAGAGCCAGCCAGCATCTTAATGAAGATCTAGAGCAAAACCTCACACGGCCCATGATGACATCATCACGTCAGCTGGCATGGTGCACTAGAGTTTTCGTGGGATATTCAAGCAAGGTGGTGGAGGCTGGCTTTTCGTGCTCAAATGGGTGAGTTAAGTATGATTTTTTTTTGTTGTTTTTTTACCCCATTTCAGGTAAAATCGATTCATTACCTCAAAGCACAAGGGAACTTGGCTTTGTGGTGAATCAATTTTTTCCTGAAATTCGGATCAATTTCCACTTTGTGGAGTTTGATTCGCTCAACTCTAATCAGCAGTATGTGGGTTATGAATTCCACTGTGGGCTGCAGTGAGTGCACACATTGCTGCTCCTGTCTGTTCTTGCCCCGCTCTCTTAAAGCCTGGTACAGCACATCACCAATGTTCTATGCAAGGCTTTAGACTCTAAGAGAAAGGGAAGTGGTTTTCTTTATATTTTCCATCATGTAGACAATTTGCTGCAGTTTGTAATGTTTGTGTAATAAAAGTCACATTTTATTGGAATCGGAATTGTGGATAATTTTTGGCTAATTGATGATAAGACATGCTGTGTAGTCTAAAAAGTATTAAACACTTCTATAGAATTTATATTGATTTGCCCTTTTGTAGATGTTTTACTATAGTCTGCAGGCTTTGGTACTTCAGGTGGGTGGATAAGGCTCAACCATGCAGGAGGGAGGAAGGGCTAAATGATTGTGACAAGAAGAAGGGGACTATTGACTGACGAAGAAGGAAAGAGAAGGATGGAAGAATTGGCCTATATTCTGTGACACATATAGTAGAACTTTCTATGTATTTCTCAGTATTGCAATTTGAGACAGAAAAGAATCAAAGGGAAGAATTGGGATTAGAGGGAGTGTTTTGGTATTTGCTTTATTAATTGTTTTGCGCATTTTATATTTTTAGTGCCCTTTTAATAACTGTGTGAGCTACTCAAAACAGCTCATCAATTTCATTAATTAGTTATGGTACATGCTGTATTATATTTTATGTTTCCTTTTTTCAGGTTTGAGGGTCTGTTCAGGGGATGCTATGAGTCATCAACAAATATTGTATATTTCAATTTCTGTATGAAAAGCATACTAATAGAAGCTACTCAATTGAACCACCAAACTAGTAGAGAAAATCACATCAAGCAAAAATGTGCAGAGATTTAAAAAGGCATTCTTCTAAAAGCAGTTTGCTTTCCTTATTGCAACACATTTCCTTGATAACATGTGAACGATTCAGAACACAGACTACATTTAAGGATTTCCGCTCTGCCCAACTGTATAAGAAAATCAATGAACCCTTCTAGACACTGAGCACAGTAGAAAGTACAGTTTAAGGCACTGTTTGATTCCTCACCTTTAGTTTGGCCTCCATGTGATGACACTACCTTTGGGGATGTGTTCCTCTGATATATCCATCTAGTATCCTTCATAATGACATTGCCAACTGTGATAGTTTTCACATGGGAGCTTCACTCATTTCGTTTGGGCCACCAAACAGCTGTCAGGTATCAATGACTTTGCAAAGGGACTTCTGCAAAGGACAAATATATCATTTTTAATGTCCATCAAATCTACCATTGACATAGGGAAGGTTTGGTAAGTTTTTCCCCTTTTCATAAGCAATTAGTTGAATGATAGCTGACAGGATGTCTAGTGTAACCTTGTAATGATTTTCGAAACTGATGAACTATAAATTCTACAATATATACATACATACATGGTCATTTTATTATGGAATTGTTATTTAAAACAGTAATAGCTATTTACAAATATTATTATTACATATTATTGATATTGTTTATGATAAGATCTTCAAAAGTGTTATTATATAATGCGGTTGAATTGCAACATGGTCATAATGAAAAAAATAATAAAAACAATAAGTAGTAGAAGAATTGCATTATGAACAAAACTGTATGGATGGCATTGGTCTGGTAATAAGCAGTACATGGATTCCTCCAGACATGACCCGTAAAATTGAAAGTTCAGTCTTAGTTTAATCAAATCAGCGGACCTTACTTCTCATGGTCTAAGAGTCATTTAGGTGCTTTCAACTCCAGATGGGCTTTCATGTGTCTTTTACTGAGGAAAGGTTTATTTCTTGCCACTCTGCCCAAAATCCCAGATTGGTAGAGTGCTGCAGTGATACTTGATCTTCTGGAAATATCTCCCAACTGCACACAGGATATTTGGAGCTCAGCCAGAGCGACCATTGGGTCCCTAGTCACTTCTTTTACCAGGCCATTCTCCTATCAAGGTGTACAAACATCTCAGAGATTATCAAGAGAAAAGCACAAGACCGCAATATAAAATGGGAAACAAGTGAGATTCTGAAAAGTTTCCGAATGTATTGTAAATCCAACCACGTAGGAAATTTATAAAAATATACATTCTTTTTAGAATTATTTTTTTAAATCTGAAAAAGTAGGATTCTTTTGTCTCAGGGAATTTTGCTTGAAGATTTGTAACAAATATGACTCTGTGAACCCTAAGTCAGGGCTTGCATACCTGATTCCTGTTAGCTATACTGGATATACCAAAGAATCCTAATGGACTTCATTAACTCAGGATCCATTAGGTTTCCTTAAGGCTTATCATATTTAAAACATTTTAGGTCAAATATTGCTTCAGCAACACTATATTATTCTTGCTTTCAAAAGCACTTTAAACGTCAGTGTGAACAAAAACTAAGTGTGATAAATATTCAGAATAGAAATATGCAAGATACAGAGTGGATTATTTTCTATATTTTTTGCCCAAATATTTATTTTTCTTGCTATCAACACAGAGTGTCCCCTTTTTTTCTGAGTATTTACCATCTATCTTTTTCTACTTTGCTGCTTCTGAAATACCTTGCTGTTCTGTATAGACCTAATTCAACTTTTTTGCCAGGAAGCAAAAGGGTATAGCTAAAATATAACCATTGCATAGCATCTTTTATGTTTTTTCCTCATTGCCTAGTATTACCTAGAGATTTTAGCACAGTGTAATGTAGCTGAGCACTGGTGAGTTTCCCGCAGAACGTTTTGCTGGAAGTAAAAGTCCAATAGTTGTAATAGAATTATCAGGCCATATACTATGCATGTTGTAAGCTGTAAAATGAATGAGAACATTATTTTACTGTGTTAATCAATTGCTTTATTGGTCTTTGAAAATTGTGACTACAGCGTTATGTGCCCTATTTCTCAGTCTCTTAAGGTTTAGATCATTGTATCTTTCTGACTGTGTCAAGGCAATTACACTGCCAAGGATTTATTGCTGAGCATAGCTTGATCTGAGCAACATTGACAGGACTCCCCATTGTCCACAGACAAGATGAGCTTCAAGGTATAGTTTTAGATTGGTCCATAGGAATGCAAGGGGAAATAAACCCCAGGACAAAAAGTAAAATTGAGACAAATAATAAGAAAACAGGAGCATGCATTACTAGCAAACCTGAATTACTTTTGCTACAGAGAGCTGACATATTCTGTGTAGCATCAACACCAAACATGGCAACAGAAAAAAGTAGGATATTAAAGCATGTTACAAGAGTGTTTTTCCCATAATTAGAGTATATCAATAAAAAAGGCAAAAATAAATTAAAATGACTGTTCATTTAACACCAGAGTCAGAGTTCCAATGTTGTGATACAGAGCTGCAAATCACCTGCATAAGCATGGATTTAAAAGCTAAAGCAAAGTATACAATAAACTCTAAGAAGCCAGCTTGCTATTTCTATTCATTTTTTTATACTATAAAGCACTTTTACCTTTGCCTGATATGGTGGTGATGCACATATATTGGGCATATGGGAAAATGATCAGAAGAGGCTTCCTGGGTAAGACATAAAAGAACAAAAAAAGAAAAAAACTAGAGAGCAAATGACTGTAGCCATCATAAATACTAATGATGATCAAATCAAAGTTAAACAAATTGACTTTGATATGAATTTCAGGGAAAATTTGATTCGCCGTGAATCTAAATTTCCTGTTGCTTTGTGGTAATGACTCAATTTTTCCTGAAATGGTGGTTAAAAAAAAACACACTCACCTCATTAATTTGCTTGAAGAGAGACCGCCTCAGCCAACTGGATAGAAGAAAAGGTGCCAAATCTCAAGTGTCCTGACTTTTGATTTCACCACATCATCACACTGGCCAGGTGTGAACTGGCCAGAAAATGTGTGTATAGCAGTCTGAAGTCTCCTAGGACTCTGATATTTTTCTCTCCTATCTTTATCTCTTTTTTATTTTACTCTTTCTTTCCCCTTTAAAGCTATTACGCTCAAATAGCATTAGTAAATAATGCTGGTGTGACAGTAATATATATAGTTATTGGTAAACAAGACAATTTTTAATTGGACAAAGTAGAGCTTGCAGGTGGTGATGGTTCGGTTTATGCAAGCACAATGGAGAGCAGGGATTTATATTTTTAAACACTAGACATTGTTAAAAGGAACGTGTCATCAGAAATGGCATAGTTTAAATCGGGTTTTATGTTTAACTTATTTTTAAATAATTTTTGATGATGTTATTGTTAATATTCAATGTCAATATATATATTTAAACACAAAACATAAACACCTGCAGTTTTTGCACCGGCCACTAAGCCTAATAATAGGCATCACCTTTTGGTCTATGCAGATTACTTTACTGCAGTTATTTGCCATTGTAAACCTGCTTGTAATGATAAGGAGATGAATTACCTCTGTTTTTAATTAATATAGGATCTACCATTCACAATAGGCGATTGTCAGAGCTAATCTATTCTTTCCTTGAGCAATGATCTCTGCACAGTTCACAGAGCATGCCTATAAAACTCTTCCATAGAAGTCAATGAGGTCTTCTCCTGACCATTGTGTCTATGGACTATGGTGCTATTGTGTCTATGGACTGATGCTCTGTAAATGCTGTTAAAGAGGACCTTTCACGGATTTGAATTACTGTAGATAAATACCTCTTGTCCCGGGGTACCCCCCGCTGATGCTGCCACTCTGCCTAGTTTTTTAAAATAGAGCTCCTACTCCCCGCTGTGCCCGCCTGTAGTTTTCGCGCATCGGTACAGGGAGGAGGAGACGCCGGCATTTCTCAATGGGCGTCTCCTTCTCCCTGGCTGTGCCGCGATCCAATCACAGCGGAGAGCGTCACAGCCAGGGAGAAGGTGAGGTTTTTTTTTCTCCCTGGCTGTGATGCTCTCCGCTGTGATTGGATCGCGGCACAGCCAGGGAGAAGGAGACGCCCATTGAGAAATGCCGGCGTCTCCTCCTCCCTGTACCGATGCTCAGTATTTACATACTGAGCGCGAAAAATACAGGCGGGCACAGCGGGGAGTAGGAGCTGTATTTTAAAAAACTAGGCAGAGTGGCAGCATCAGCGGGGGGTACCCCGGGACAAGAGGTATTTATCTACAGTAATTCAAAACCGTGAAAGGTCCTCTTTAAGAACAGCTCAGCAAGATTGTAGACCCCATAATCATGTTCAGAAAAAATAATAAAGGAATCTAAAATCAGAAAATAAAAACAGATTTGAAAAAAGGTTATGTGTTGTAGTTTTAACTGGCAGATAAATTAAATAAATATATTATATAATATATAAATATTTTTGGTGATACATTTCCTTTAAACAAGTTTGGTGAAGACAAGGAACTGAAATACAATTGTCAAAAAATACAATTTTTTTTTTAGAAAATAAAACTGGCAAAGAGCTTTCAGGCAGCGACGGTTTGGTATATTGCAGGCAAACTGGGGAGAACATATTTTTGGGACAAGACAATTTTAGGCCTCTTTCACACGACAGTATTTTTTGCGGGCTCCAATCCGCATTTTTCACATGAAAAATGCAGACCCATTCATTTCTATGGGTCCGCAAAAAATACTGAGAGCATACTGTGTGCTGTCCGCATCCGTATGCCCATTCCGTAGCCCCGCAAAAAAAAATAGAACATGTCCTATTCTTGTCCGCAAAACGGACAAGGATAGGCATTGTTATAATGGATCCGCAAAAAAAACGGATGCCAAAGAGGAAAAAAATCAGACTGATTTGAGTGTTGCATTTGTAAAAGCAGAGACATAACGCGAGTTTGAGCGTTTGCGCGTTTGATTTTTAAGTGCGTGTTTGAATTAAGTGTGTGACTTTAGATTATGTGAGGGAGTATCTGTGAGAGCTAATTTATTTGTGTGCATTGCTGAGTGGCTGTGCCTGACTTTATTGTACTCTATACCAAGTCAGAGCAGTGTAGTCTAGCTTATACACTGTGACTTGCTTTTGCTACAAGCTTTATTCCATAGCAGCTAAGAGTAAACGTGATTACACTTTTTTTTTCTTTCTCTTCCTTCTCCAAGGTGTTGCACAGGTGTTGAACAGGTGAGTAATTAGGGTGTGGCTATCTAATTAGGAGAAGTTAAATAGCCAATCTTGAGGGCAGTTCAGTCCTTTGAATCCAGAGGAAAAAAAGCAGAGTGGTTTGAGTGTTGCATTTGTAAAAGCAGAGACATAACGCGAGTTTGAGCGTTTGCGTGTTTGATTTTTAAGTGCGTGTTTGAATTAAGTGTGTGACTTTAGATTACGTGACTTCAGATTTGGGGACTACAGAAAGTCGGTTTGAGATCACTGTATTGTATTTTTCTTTTCTCTTTTATTGTGTAATCCCCATTAGTATGTCTTCCATTATTGACAGAGCAGTCCAGTGCACATCTTGTCTGATGTATGCAGTCCTAGAACAGCCGTTTAAGGGTGCATATATTTGTTCAAAATGTGAGCAGATTACCCGTTTGGAATCGCACCTCGTGTATCTAACCGGGCGGATTTCAACACTGAGAAGCGCTGACAATTTGGAAAAGAGTTTGCTGCTCATTGAGCAAGCACTCTATGGGGTAGATGTGGGGGAGGGTGGTAGTGAGGAGGCTCAGGAAAGTGAGGTAGCTAGCTGGGTAACAGTTAGAAAGCAGGGTAGAGGGAAAAGTGCCAGGGAGGCTAGCCCTGATCTGACACACCCCAACAAGTTTGCAAGTTTGGCAGATGATGGGAATGCCACTTCAGGGAGAGCACTGCTGCACCCGGACACTTCCTCTGCCAGTCAGGGGAATATCAGCTCCAGTAAGCAGGGGACCAGGAGAGAAGGGCAGGCCAGACAGGTGCTAGTAGTGGGAGATTCAATTATTAGGGGTACAGAGAGGGCAATCTGACACAAAGACCGGGATCGTCGAATGGTGTGTTGCCTTCCTGGCGCTCGAGTTCGGCACATCGCGGATTGGGTTGACAGATTACTGGGAGGGGCTGGAGAAGATCCAGCAGTAATGGTTCATATAGGAACCAATGACAAATTTAGAGGTAGTTGGAGCGTCCTTAAAAATGATTTTAGGGATCTAGGGCACAAGCTTAGGGCAAGGACGTCAAAGGTAGTGTTTTACGAAATACTGCCTGTACCACGAGCCACACAAGAAAGGCAGCGGGAGATTAGGGAGGTAAACAAGTGGCTCAAGAACTGGTGTAGGAAGGAGGGATTTGGGTTCTTGGAGAACTGGGCCGACTTCTCTGTCGGCTACAGGCTCTATTGTAGGGATGGGCTGCAACTCAATGGGAGGGGGTAGCTATTTTGGGGGAGAAGATGGCTAGAAGGCTGGAGGAGTGTTTAAACTAGGGACTGGTGGGGAGGGTAACTACATTATAGATGGGGAAGACAGTGCAGATAGAGACCTGGGGCAAGGTAATAGAAATGGGGGAGGAATGGAAGGAGGAACTAGAACAGTGCAGAAGTAAAGGTGTAGGGGAAAAATATATATATAAACCTTTTAACTGTATGTAAACAAATGCGGCAAAACATAATGAGGTTGTTATTATGGGGGATTTCAACTACCCAGACATAGACTGGGAAACTGAAACCTGTATATCTCATAAAGAAAACAGGTTCTTGGAAATAACCAAAGACAATTACCTTTCCCAAATGGCTCAGGACCCGACTAGAGGGATGGCCATACTGGACTTAGTATTAACCAATAGACCTGACAGAACAACAGATGTGCTGGTCAGGGGACACTTGGGAAATAGTGACCATAATATAATAACTAGAGATGAGCGAGCACTAAAATGCTCGGGTGCTCGTTATTCGAGTCGAACTTTTCCCGATGCTCGGGTGCTCGTTTCGAATAACGAACCCCATTGAACTCAATGGGAGACTAGAGCATTTTTGCAGGGGACCAAGGCTCTGCCTAGGGAAGGCTGGGTGAAAACCTGGAAACCTCAGAAAATGATGGAAACACCACGGAAATGGACAGGAAACAGCAGGGGCAGCATGCATGGATGCCTCTGAGGCTGCCTAATCCCACCATTACCCCAAATTCTCAGGCAACAGCCTGGTGGTTACCCTCATGGCAATTGTGCTCACCCAGACCAAGAAAGGCGAGGCAAATACCCATCACATTTTAGGGAAGCACCCAACTAGGTGCAACGAAGGTCCATCACCACCTGCAGGTGACACCACTGCTCATGCTGGCACTGCAGCTGACATCAAGTTTAGTTTCTGTTCTTATCAGTTGCTGTGGCTGTTGGTGGTAAAGTGGTGAGCATAGCTGCTTCCCAAGCAGTTGACACGGGTTCGATTCCCGTCTATCGCAGGAGGCAATTAAAAGAAAAACCAAAAAAAATCAGTACAATATCTCATACGTCCCCTATCCGGGTAAATTGTTTGGAGAGAGGGCCTGTAGGTGGGGGGAAGGAGGTTTCGCTGGAAGAGCCAGAGGAGTGCCCCCTGGGCTAGCGTGTGTGGTGGTGACAACAGCTGGATGGATTTGGAAAAACTCTAGCATCAACCGGTCCGGTATAGATTCTTCTCAGTTTAATACCGTATACGTCCCCTATTTTGGGACCTTATATTTCATGGATTTTTCGACCACGGAAAATGGAAAAATAGCTTGCTCTGGCCAGGGGAGTGTTCTTTCCTACTGCAGTTAAGGGAGTGTCCATGCTCTGCCTATCACAGGTTCAGGAGGCAATTTAAAAGAAGAAAAACAAAAAACATCAGTACAATATCTAATACGTCCCCTATCCTGGTTAAATTGTTTGGCGAGAGGGCCTGTTAGGGGGGGGCAGGCTGAGGGGGAAGGAAGTTTTCACTGGAAGAGCGAAGAGGAGGGCCCCCTGGGCGTAGCGTGTGTGGTGGTGATAACAGCCGGATGTATTTAGAATGATGACGCAGGACCCCAACTTAAAAATTTAGCATCAACCGGTACAGTCGTAAATTATGAGATTGATCAAGTGTGGTATGTCTTCTATGTATACTACTCAGTTTAATACCGTATATGGCAGCTATCCGGAAAAATGGTTCGGAGAGAGAGAAAAGATAGGACAAAGACGTAAATTGTTTGGAGAGAGGGCCTGTAGGTGGGGGGCAGGCTGGGGGGAAGGAGGTTGAGCTGGAAGAACCAGAGGAGTGCCCCCTGGGCTAGCGTGTGTGGTGGTGACAACAGCCGGATGTAGTTAGAATGATGACGCAGGACCCCAACTTAAAAATTTAGCATCAACTGGTACAATTGTCAATTATGAGCTCGATCAATTGTGGCATGACTTTTAAATGGATATTGCATGTGGTCACGTACTCCCTGGAACCCCATAGTCACCCCTTCCCTGATGTGCTAGCCCAGAACATTCTCTGCCCCAATTCGCAAGACCTTTTGCTGTTTCCGTGTGCTGACAGTGTGGATTTACCAGTGTTGTCTGAGTAGGGTGGTGGACAATGGCGAGACACAGGTGTCGGGGGGTGAGGTAGTTGTATGGGAAGCAAGTTACAGTGGGGACTCCTTGGGGGGACTTTCTCATGATGGGACAGATTCAACTTGGGTGGATCAGGCACAGGAACAGATCAATTTTTTTTGTGTTTATTTTACTTTTATTTAGCACAAATAACGACAGAGATATTTATTCGTTATCTTCTCTGCGCAGTCTGGCGTTGGGGTTCGTCACTTTTGATGGCAAGCTGTGCCGCTCTCTCCACAATGGTCTTTAGGTTCTTAGATGGAGACGTTGTGGGCGATTTCAGCACAGAAGGACTTGTTGCTCATCAACAGAACCTCAAGCTCCTTGACATTTGTGGACCAGGAATTTGCGGAACCCGTGGGCAGCATGTGTTTGGTCTTCTACTTGCTACCGTATCCAATGTTGGGCAATATAGATACGCAGGTAATATTATTTTTCAAACCTATCC
>ONZH01021876.1:0-53927 GCA_900303285.1 Rhinella marina
TTACAGGGCATCACGGCGCAGATCTTGGCTGCGCCGCTGAACTCAAACCAGGCATGGTTTGTTGTGACAACGGCGTAACCTGGTGGCGGCTCTGCAACTCGGCAGACTCACACATGTGCATGCCTGCCCAACGTTCAATCTTGTGATTCAGCGGTTCCTAAAGACATACCCCAATTGTCTGATTTGCTCACCAAGGTGCGACGCATCTGTGCGCATTTCCGCAAGTCAACCACAGATGCTGCCACTCTCAGGGCAGCGCAACGGCGCTTACAACTGCCAGCTCACCGACTGTTGTGCGACGTGCCCACGCGATGGAATTCCACATTACACATGTTAGCCAGGGTTTACCAGCAGCACAGAGCGATTGTAGACTGCCAGATGACAACTTCCACGAGAACTGGTAGTCAGGTTGGTCAGCTTCCTCAAGTCTACAATGAGGAGTGGACGTGGATGTCTGATATCTGCCAGGTGTTAAGCAACTTTGAGGAGTCAACACAGATGGTCAGCGGCGATGCCGCCATTATCAGCGTCACCATCCCGCTGCTTTGTCTGCTGAAAAAATCACTGCTCAGCATGAAGTCAGAGGCTTTGCGCTTGTCACAGGAGATGGGGAAGAAGATACGTTGCTTGATAGCCAGACCACCCTCAGGTCTGTTTCTCAGCGCGTATTGGAGGAGGAGGAGGAGGATGAGGAGGAAGAGGAGGAGACTGTTGGCTGTTATCTGTCTGACTCTTATCTGTTGAGCGTGTAAGGGCGGAGGAGGAGGAGGAAATGGTTAGTCAGCCTACTGAGGAAAGGGAATTCTTGCGCACATGGCTGACTTCATGTTAGGCTGCCTTTCCCGTGACCCTCGCGTTAGAAGCATTTTTGCCAACACCAATTACTCGGTGTTCACCCTCCTGGACCCCGGTACAAGCAGAACTTTTCCATTCTCATTCCTGTAGAGGAAAGGAGTATGAGAGTGAACAATATCAACAGGCCTTGGTGCACAAGCTGAAACTATCCTTCCCATCTGACACCGCTAGCGGCAGAGGACGTAGTTCTGTGGGCCAACTAGCGGGGGAGAGGAGGCGTGCAGGCAGCTTGTCCAGCACTGGCAGGGGAACGCTCTCCAAGGCCTTTGCCAGTTTTATGTCACCCCAGCAAGACTATGTCACCCCGTCCCCAGTCTAGGCAGAGTAGGGGGGATCTGTTTCAGAAAGATGGTGAGGGAGTACCTAGCTGACCATTACCAACGTCCTGAGTGATCACTCTGCTCCATATAACTACTGGGTTGCAAAGCTGGACACATGGCCTGAACTGGCACTGTATGCCTTGGAGGTGCTGGCCTGCCCTGCCGCTAGCGTGTTTTCAGAGCGGGTATTCAGTGCAGCTGGTGGCGTCATCACTGATAAGCGTACACGCCTGTCAACAGACAGCGCTGACAGGCTGACGCTTATTAAAATAAATAAAGCCTGGATTTCACCGGAATTCTAATCTCCACCGGGGGAAAGCAGCTCAACATGAAGATTCTTTATGTATTCTCTCCTCCTCTTTCTCTTCGCACACAATCGCTGAGCCAACAGGCAATTTTTCTGAGGGCCAACTTTACAAACAATGTTTACGGAGGGCCACCTACAGGCCCTCTCTCCAATAAATTTTTTAGGAGCGTCAACTACAGACACTCCAAAACAATTTTTCTGGAGGGTCAACTTCAGACACTCAAAACAAATTTTTGGGAGGCTCACCTACAGCCATTTGGCTGCAATCTCAGTCTGACCAAGGCATTGGTGGTGTCATCGCCATGCTGTGTCGGTAAATTTTCGGGTGGTTCACCTGCTACCTCAAGTAACTTGGTCAATTGGGGGTGTCACCGCCATGCTGTGTCAGGGTAAAATTTTATGTGCTTCACCTGCTACCTCAGTCTAACTTGGTCACTCTGGGTTCACCACCATGCTGTGTCAGGCTACATGTTTGGGTGGCTCACCTGCTACCTCAACTAACTTGGTCACTTGTTGGTGTCACCACTAGACTGCGGCTACTCTGCCGCACACCACATAATTGTTCACTGCACTGTAGTATATATAACTGAGAGAAAAAACGTACTCTTTAGACTGCAGCTACTGTGCCGCACACTACATAATTGCTCGCTGCACTGTAGTATATATAACTGAGAGAAAAAACGTTCTCTTTAGACTGCGGCTACTGTACAGCACACTACAGAATTGTTCACTGCACTGTAGTATATATAACTGAGAGAAAAAACGTACTCTTTAGACTGCGGCTACTGTGCCGCACACTACAGAATTGTTCACTGCACTGTAGTATATATAACTGAGAGAAAAAAACGTATTTTCTAGACTGCGGCTACTGTGCCGCACACCACATAATTGTTCATTGGACTGTAGTATATATAACTGAGAGAAAAAACGTACTCTTTAGACTGCGGCTACTGTGCCGCACACTACATAATTGTTCACTGGACTGTAGTATATATAACTGAGAGAAAAAATGTACTCTTTAGACTGCGGCTACTGTACAGCACACTACAGAATTGTTCACTGCACTGTAGTACAGTACAGACCAAAAGTCTGGACACACCTTCTCATTCAAAGAGTTTTCTGTATTTTCATGACTATGAAAATTGTAGATTCACACTGAAGGCATCAAAACTATGAATTAACACATGTGGAATTATATACTTAACAAAAAAGTGTGAAACAACTGAAAATATGTCTTATATTCTAGGTTCTTCAAAGTAGCCACCTTTTGCTTTGATTACTGCTTTGCACACCCTTGACATTCTCTTGATGAGTTTCAAGAGGTAGTCACCTGAAATGCTATTCCAACAGTCTTGAAGGAGTTCCCAGAGATGCTTAGCACTTGTTGGCCCTTTTGCCTTCACTCTGCGGTCCAGCTCACCCCAAACCATCTCGATTGGGTTCAGGTCTGGTGACTGTGGAGGCCAGGTCATCTGGCGTAGCACCCCATCACTCTCCTTCTTGGTCAAATAGCTCTTACACAGCCTGGAGGTGCGTTTGGGGTCATTGTCCTGTTGATAAATAAATGATGGTCCAACTAAACGCAAACCCGGATGAAATAGCATGCTGCTGCAAGATGCTGTGGTAGCCATGCTGGTTCAGTACGCCTTCAATTTTGAATAAATCCCAACAGTGTTACCAGCAAAGCACCCCCACACCATCACACCTCCTCCTCCACGCTTCACGGTGGAAACCAGGCATGTAGAGTCCATCCGTTCACCTTTTCTGCGTCGCATTAAAGACACGGTGGTTGGAAACCAAAGATCTCAAATTTGGACTCATCAGACCAAAGCACAGATTTCCACTGGTCTAATGTCCATTCCTTGCTGTTTCTTTAGCCCAAACAAGTCTCTTCTGCTTGTTGCCTGTCCTTAGCAGTTGGTTTCCTAGCAACTATTTTACCATGAAGGCCTGGTGCACACAGTCTCCTCTTAACAGTTGTTGTAGAGATGTGTCTGCTGCTAGAACTCTGTGTGGCATTGACCTGGTCTCTAATCTGAGCTGCTGTTACCCTACCATTTCTGAGGCTGGTGACTCGGATGAACTTCTCCTCCGCAGCAGAGGTGACTCTTGGTCTTCCTTTCCTGGGGCGGTCCTCATGTCAGACAGTTTCTTTGTAGCCCTTGATGGTTTTTGCGACTGCACTTGGGGACACTTTCAAAGTTTTCCCAATTTTTTGGACTGACTGACCTTCATTTCTTAAAGTAATGATGGCCACTCGTTTTTCTTTACCTAGAATTTGTATTATGGCAAGAAAAAAGCAGCTAACAGTCTATTCAGTAGGACTATCAGCTGTGTATCCACCTGACTTCTGCCCAACACAACTCATGGTCCCAACCCCATTTATAAGGCAAGAAATCCCACTTATTAAACCTGACAGGGCACACCTGTGAAGTGAAAACCATTTCAGGTGACTACCTCTTGAAGCTCATCAAGAGAATTCCAAGAGTGTGCAAAGCAGTAATCAAAGCAAAAGGTGGCTACTTTGAAGAACCTAGAATATAAGACATATTTTCAGTTGTTTCACACTTTTTTGTTAAGTCTATAATTCCACATGTGTTAATTCATAGTTTTGATGCCTTCAGTGTGAATCTACAATTTTCATAGTCATGAAAATACAGAAAACTCTTTGAATGAGAAGGTGTGTCCAAACTTTTGTTCTGTACTGTATATATAACTATGAGAAAAAACGTACTCTTTAGACTGCGCCTACTGTGCCGCACACTACATAATTGTTCACTGGACTGTAGTATATATAACTGAGAGTAAAAACATATTTTCTAGACTGCGGCTACTGTGCCCCACACCACATAATTGTTCACTGGACTGTAGTATATATAACTAAGAGAAAAAACGTACTCTTTAGACTGCGCCTACTGTACCGCACACTACATAATTGTTCACTGGACTGTAGTATATATAACTGAGAGCAGGGCTGGCTTCTAGCTTTTCTGCTGGCCTGAGGTGAAAAATGAAATGGCGCCCCCTTCCCTTGCCCCCATTCCAGACCTCAGATCAGAGTCTTGTGCCCCCATCAGACCTCAGATCAGCAATCTTGTGCCCCCATCAGACCTCAGATCAACACATTGTGCCCCCATCAGACCTCAGATCAGCGTCTTGTGCCCCCATCAGACCTCAGATCAACACATTGTGCCCCCCATCAGACCTCAGATCAGCGTCTTCTGCCCCCATCAGACCTCAGATCAACACATTGTGCCCCCATCAGACCTCAGATCAGCGTCTTGTGCCCCCATCAGACCTCAGATCAGCATCTTGTGCCCCCATCAAGACCTCAGATCAGCGTCTTGTGCCCCCATCAGACCTCAGATCAGCATCTTGTGCCCCCATCAGACCTCAGATCAGCGTCTTGTGCCCCATCAGACCTCAGATCAGCATCTTGTGCCCCCATCCAGACCTCAGATCAGCGTCTTGTGCCCCCATCAGACCTCAGATCAGCATCTTGTGCCCCCATCAGACCTCAGATCAGGTCTTGTGCCCCCATCAGACCTCAGATCAACACATTGTGCCCATCAGACCTCAGATCAGCATCTTGTGCCCATCAGACCTCAGATCAACCATCTTGTGCCCCCATCAGACCTCAGATCAGCATCTGTGCCTTCCTTGTGCCCCCATCAGACCTCAGATCAGCATCTTGTGCCCCATCAGACTCAGATCAGCGTCTTGTGCCCCATCAGACCTCAGATCAACGTCTTGTGCCCCCATCAGACCAGATCCGCGTCTTGTGCCTTCCTTGTGCCCCCCTCAGATCAGCGTCTTGTGCCCCCTCAGATCAGCCCACCCAGCCACTTAAAAAAAACATACTCACCCTGTCCTGCACTGCCGCTGCCCTCAGCTCCTGTGCTCCACTGTCTTCTCTTCCGGCGCGCACTATGACCTGATGCTTGGCGTCAGGTCATAGTGCGCGCCGGAAGGGAAAGACAGTGGAGCACGGAACCTGAGGGCAGCGCAGCACAGGACAAGTAAGTATGTTTTTTTTAAGTGGCTGGGTGGGCTGATCTGAGGTCTGAGGGGGGCACAAGAAGCTGATCTGAGGTCTGAGGGGGGCACAAGAAGCTGATCTGAGGTCTGAGGGGAGCACAAGAAGCTCATAGGGAGCGCAGCGCATCCACCAGCAGTGTTTAACTGCTGTGTGGATGCCGACCCTCAGACTTACATAAAACTGCCGCCTGAGGCGAGATACTCATCTCGCTTCATGGCAGAAGCGGCCCTGACTGAGAGAAAAAACGTATTTTCTAGACTGCGCCTACTGTGCCGCACACTACCTAATTGTTCACTGGACTGTAGTATATATAACTGAGAGAAAAAACGTATTTTCTAGACTGTGGCTACTGTGCCGCACACTACATAATTGTTCACTGGACTGTAGTATATATAACTATGAGAAAAAACGTATTTTCTAGACTGCGGCTACTGTGCCGCACACTACAGAATTGTTCACTGCACTGTAGTATATATAACTAAGAGAAAAAAGGTACTGTTTAGACTGCGCCTACTGTGCCGCACACTACATAATTGTTCACTGGACTGTAGTATATATAACTGAGAGAAAAAACGTACTGTTTAGACTGCGGCTACTGTATAGCACACTACATAATTGTTCACTGCACTGTAGTATATATAACTGAGAGAAAAAATCGTATTTCTAGACTTGCGGCTACTGTGCCGCACACTAAAGAACTGTTCACTGCACTGTAGTATATATAACTGAGAGAAAAAACTTACTCTTTAGACTGTGCCTACTGTACAGCACACTACAGAATTGTTCACTGCACTGTAGTATATATAACTGAGAGAAAAAACGTATTTTCTAGATTGCGGCTAGTGTGCCGCACACTACATAATTGTTCACTGGACTGTAGTATATATAACTGACAGAAAAAACGTACTCATTAGACTGCGGCTACTGTGCCGCACACTACATAATTGTTCACTGGACTGTAGTATATATAACTGAGAGAAAAAACTTATTCCCTAGACTGTACTACAGATCCCAGCAAGCCAAGGTACAGCAGCAGCAAAAATGAGTACTGAGAGGACTTTGGGCAATTTCTTTGGGGTCTATGTGGACCACGTGCTGTCCCTTCTGCCACCAGTCACTGTGTACAGTGTGCAGCCAAGATGGCGGTAGCTGCACTACAAGTCTCAGCCAGCAGCCAGGAGGAGACCAAAAAAAAAAAGGTGCTTGTAGCCCTTAGAAGGGCTGTTGGGTTCTTTGTGGGTGATTCCTGCCTAACCAAAATCTAAATTGAGGCCCTAGCACTCTCCCTGACAGACAGCAGCTCTGTCCCTAATCTCATCCAGGCAGCGTCTGACGCGAGCAGCGCGGGACCAGATTCTTATATTCCCAGGTCATCTGATCTGGCCAGCCAATCCCTGCTATCGACTTGTAGGGGCCCCACGTGATGCTAGGAGGCACCAAAGACTCTCCTGCATGTTGATTGGCTGAGAAAAAGGCGCCTAACATGCAGGAAGAGGAAGATGCCATTTCCTCGAGTATCGCGATATGCTCGTCCGAGTATCGAGCACGTACGAATACCCTAATGCTCGAACGAGCACCAAGCTTGGACGAGCATGTTTTCTCATCTCTATTACTGACCAACCAGTTGTAACCGGTTGCAGGGCTATATATAAAGTGCTATAGCACCACCTAGTGGTGTAAGAAGGAAACAGCTAAACTCAGCCTGAAAAGGTTCTTGCAGACATAAGTAGCATATTAATGACGTGACTAGTACAGATAATTTGTACTGTCCCCTTTTCACACAATAAGTGGGGCACTGCACGAGCACTGTATAATGTGATGGAAAAATGAATCCAGCCAGCAAGAGGCAATATGGAGAATCACAATACATTAGTAAGTGGCTTGTGTTAACTTTCTCTACCTGATACATACCATTTGCTGAAGTGAGAGGACCCCTTTAGCTTTTGCTGCCCACACAGACTTCTCCAGAGCCCATCTGTGTGTGTTGTGTAGTTATTGGGACCTGTTTTATGATATATTGCAATGAATACAGTCGTTGTAAAAAAAAAAAAATGGTTGCACTCACCAGTAGACTGAATGGCGTCCGTGTCCCTGCAAGGCGTACCTGCCACATGAAAATAAGGGCGTGAGTCATCAGACTTGGGTAACTTGGGCAGATCTGGCACATAGAAGGGATGGTCTGGTTCAGAAATTCCATTTTCAAATACTTTTTTATTAGGGAATACGTGTGTGTGTCATCTATTAACCCTCGCAGTCAGACCATCAGTTGATGCCCATGGTTAAGACTATAGCCAGTTCAGAACTATCATGCCCACTCGCCCCCTCTTTCGCTCACCTGCTTTTTTGTGGGACAACCCCTTTAAGGCGGCGTACATGAGCCCTTACAGAGGAGAGGTATGCACTCACCAGCTCACTGGAAGTCCAACGCACAAGCAGAAGAGCAGGATCCTCTTTGTGTTTATTACAGCTGCAAGACATAGAATATGACATGAGGAACCGTAGTAAAAGCCCCCCGCTAATCTCACTCTAACAAGGTCTACAACTTTCTATAGACTTTGAGTTCCTCAACATTTTCAATATTTGCTGTCAGGAAACGGCAACTCTCTTATTGACCCGGCGAAACCCCAAAGATGTGTGAAAGTCGTTCCTATTTGTTGTGAACTTGGCACAGACTAAGGCCTCATGCACACGGCTGTAGGTTTGCTCTGCATCCGACCTTTATTTTGCGGATCAGATTTGGACCTAGTCATCTTAATGGGGCCGCAAAAGATGAGGACAGCACACCCGTGTACCAGTCCGTTCTGCGGCCCCGTCCATTGTGCAGACTAGGATAGGGCATTTCTGTAAGAGTAAAAAAAATGGCGGCAGGCTTTCAACCAGTATCCTTGTTTTGCGAATCTGTGATTTGAGGACTGCAAAAATGGATACGGTCGTTTGCAGGATATCTTACTGTTTCTTTTCCGCCCTGAGATCTTTAGGCCATGGGAGGACCTAAATCATGGAATCCCTCTGATTTAATATGAGTGCCTGCAGTCACCACTAGGGGGAGCTCGCTGCATACAAATAAAACTATTGATTTAATATGAGTGCCTGCAGTCACCACTAGGGGGAGCTCGCTGCATACAAATAGAACTATTGATTTAATATGAGTGCCTGCAGTCACCACTAGGGGGAGCTCACTGCATACAAATAGAAGTATTGATTTAATATGAGTGCCTGCAGTCACCACTAGGAGGGAGCTCGCTGCATACAAATAAAACTATTGATTTAATATCAGTGCCTGCAGTCACCACTAGGGGGAGCTCACTGCATACAAATAGAACTATTGATTTAATATGAGTGTCTGCAGTCACCACTAGGGGGAGCTCGCTGCATACAAATAGAACTATTGATTTAATATGAGTGTCTGCAGTCACCACTAGGGGGAGCTCACTGCATACAAATAGAACTATTGATTTAATATGAGTGTCTGCAGTCACCACTAGGGGGAGCTCGCTGCATACAAATAGAACTATTGATTTAATATGAGTGTCTGCAGTCACCACTAGGGGGAGCTCGCTGCATACAAATAGACCTACTGATTTAATATGAGTGCCTGCAGTCACCACTAGGGGGAGCTCGCTGCATACAAATAGACCTACTTGATTTAATATGAGTGCCTGCAGTCACCACTAGGGGGAGCTCACTGCATACAAATAGAACTATTGATTTATTATCAGTGCCTGCAGTCACCACTAGGGGGAGCTCACTGCATACAAATAGAACTATTGATTTAATATGAGTGCCTGCAGTCACCACTAGGGGGAGCTCACTGCATACAAATAGAACTATTGATTTATTATCAGTGCCTGCAGTCACCACTAGGGGGAGCTCACTGCATACAAATAGAACTATTGATTTAATATGAGTGTCTGCAGTCACCACTAGGGGGAGCTCGCTGCATACAAATAGAACTATTGATTTAATATGAGTGTCTGCAGTCACCACTAGGGGGAGCTCGCTGCATACAAATAGACCTACTGATTTAATATGAGTGCCTGCAGTCACCACTAGGGGGAGCTCGCTGCATACAAATAGACCTACTGATTTAATATGAGTGCCTGCAGTCACCACTAGGGGGAGCTCACTGCATACAAATAGAACTATTGATTTATTATCAGTGCCTGCAGTCACCACTAGGGGGAGCTCACTGCATACAAATAGACCTATTGATTTAATATGAGTGCCTGCAGTCACCACTAGGGGGAGCTCACTGCATACAAATAGAAAAAAAAAAGAAAAAAGGAAAAAGCCAGGCAGCACTCACATTTAAAAAATAGAAAATATGATTTATTCACCCATGCAGGAAGTGCGAGGTTTCGGCTCTGTGCTAGAGCCTTTCTCAAGCAACAACAGCATATATGTACAAAAAGTGCATGTGCATATAATAATTAATCACAAAACCAATCAACATATAATTCATATAATAAAGTGCAGACATAATATAATAAACATAACGAAGTGCAATAATTATTGTGTATACTTTAACATGATTGGACAATACAATGTGTATTAATTAAGAAACAGTGATCATAATAAATTGATATATATTTATAAAAACCATCAAACAAGTGAATCCAGTCAATGTATAATTCCTAACCTGTACCACGTGGAGAAGGGGGAGACTGATCGGAACAAAGATGAAATAACAGAACAGGCAGAAAAGGGCATACAGCATACAATATAAATACTGCTCTTATGTCCATCTAATAGATTCTTATTGATGGACCACAGGGTTCTCCTCTTATATGGCTACATGTCTCCAAGAAATCCCAAAAAAGGTGGGAGCAAGGAAAAATCCCAACATATATAGAACAGGTCAATCCCCGCTCTATGGTGGGACATAAGTGACAACTGTCCGCTAAACAGCAGGCAGGTACGCAACCCATCCCCTCATAAACCACCACTATGGTATAACAATAGGGCATAACGTGGCTGAAGAGAGCACAAAAATAATAAAGTAACCCAAAACAAGTAATAAAACATAAAGTAAATAATGGCATAGATTTATTCCCATTAACCCTTTCACCCCCGTGTTTTTTGTTTTTGCGTTTCCGATTTTCACTCCTTGCCTTTACACAGCCATACCTTTTTTTATTTTTCTGTTCACGTAGCTGTATGAGGGCTTGTTTTTTCCGGGACAAGTTGTACTTTCCAACGCCACCATTTAATATTGCATATGATGTAGTGGGAAGGCGGGAAAAAATTCCAAATCGGGTGAAATTGCAAAAAAAAGCAATTATGCCACGGTTTTACGGGGTTTTTTATTTAGGATTTTCATTCTACAGGTCAGTACGAATCCGGCGATACCTAATATGTATTGTTTTTCTTGCGTTTTAATAGTGATAAAATAATTATAAAGTTGGAAAAAATTTTTTTTCATTTGTCACCATATTTTGCCCCCTATAACTTTTTGGTATTTATGTGCACGGAGCTGTATGGGGGCTAATTTTTTGCGGGGCGATCTGAACTTTTCATTGATACCATTCTGGGCTGTGCAGGACTTTTTTATCACTTTTTATTGAATTTATTTTAGAAAATAAAGCAACCAAAAACGGCGAATCGGCAATTTTGACGCTTTTTTCCGTTTCACTGTTTTCCATATGGGAAACAAACAAAGTTATATTTTTATAGTATGGGCGTTTTCGCACATGGCGATACCCATGATGTGTATTTTTTTAATTTTTTTACTACCTTTATTTTTATTTTGGGGAAAGGAGGTTGATTTGAATGTTTGTTTTTTTATTTATATAATTAAAAAAAAAAACTTTATTTTTTTTACACTTTTTATAGTTCCCATAGGGAGCTATAACAATCAATCTTCTGATTGCTTATATCATAGACTCCAATGCACTTACATTGGAGTCTATGGTGATTTTACTACTTTCCTATGGAGCCTGATTACAGGCAAGGGCTCCATAGGAAATACTATGCAGCAGCCTCCTGTCATTCACAAAGGAAGGGGCTGCTGCAGACATGCTCTGGCTCCTCCGATTTCCACAGGGGGGAGCCGGAGCAACAACAGAAGCGCGCGCTTCTGGTGTTTTGCGCGCTCGGATGCCGTGGTCAGGATTGACCACGTCATCCGAGGGGGTAAATGCCCGCGATCGGCATTACTACCGGTTGTGGACATCAGCCGCGGATGTCTGCTATAGGAATCAACAGGCCACCCGCAGCTATGGCGCCCGCTCTGCTCAGGTACGGCGCTGGGCGTGAAGGGGTTAAACAGTCTCCATGCGCAGAAAACAGAAAGCACAATCTGTGATAATGATGACGTTAATTCCGATGAGTCTTCTTCCTCCTCCACATTAGTGATCAGGTCACTACATAAATATGAAAAAGAGAAAAAAGAAAAAAAATCTCATTACTGAAGATATCTTGATAAACAAATTATCATAGATAATATTACAATGAAAACCATCTTGTTAAACCAATTAATCCCAAAAGGTAATGGCACAGAAGAAAGCAGGGGGTCTTACAGGCAGCGTCTATAGCAGGGGTACTCAAGTACTTTTGGTAAAGGTCCACCTACCTGAGTCTGCTGTAGGATGAAGATCCAAGCTGCAAAACAAGAAAATATATAAGGAGGGACAACACCAGTGGCGTGTAGCCTTAATAGTAGTAATGCCCTCTGTGCACTGTGCCCCCTTCAGAGGAATAATTCTCTCTGTGCCCCTTCACATTATCAATGCCCATTGTGCCCTTTCACATTTGCAATACCCATTGTGCCCCCTCCAGAGTAGAAATGCCCATTGTGCCCCTTTCACAATGCCCACTGTGCCCCTCCAGAGTAAAAATGCCCACTGTGCCCATCCAGAGTAAAAATGCCCACTGTGCCCCATCCAGAGTAAAAATGCCCACTGTGCCCCTTGCAGAATAAAATGCCCTCTGTGCCCCCTCCAGAGTAAAACTGTCCATTGTGCCCCTTCACATTAGTAATGCCCTCTGTCTCCCTCCATAGTAGTAATTCCCTCTGTGCCCCCCTCCACAGTTATAAGGTCCTCTGTGCCCCCTCTATAGTTATAGTCTCTCTGTGCCCCCTTCATAGTTATAAAGCCCTTTGTGCCCCCCACAGTTATAAAGCCCTCTATGCCCCCTCCATAGTTATAAAGGTCCTCTGTGCCCCCTCCATAATTATTAGTCCTCTGTGTGTCCCTCCATAATTATCCTCTGTGCCCCCTCCATCCTCTGTGTCCCCTCCATAGTTATAGTCCTCTGTGTCCCTCCATAGTTATAGTCCTCTGTTCCCCCTCCATATTATAGTCCTCTGGCCCCCCTCCATAATTATAGTCCTCTGTGCCCCCCTCCATAGTTTATATAGTCTCTGTGCCCCTCCATAATATAGTCCTCTGTCCCCCTGTGCCCCCTCCATAGTTATAGTCCTCTGTGCCCCTCCATAATTTATAGTCCTCTGTGCCCCCCTCATAATTATAGTCCTCTGTGCCCCCCTCCATAATTATAGTCCTCTGTCCCCCCTCCATAATAGTATAGTCCTCTGTGTCCCCTCCATAGTTATAGTCCTCTGTGCCCCTCCCTCTGTATAGTTATAGTCCTCTGTGCCCCCTCCATAGTTATAGTCCTCTGTGCCCCCTCCATAGTTATAGTCCTCTGTGTCCCTCCCCCCTCCATAGTTATAGTCCCTCTGTGCCCCCTCCATAGTTATAGTCCTCTGTGTCCCCTCCATAGTTATAGTCCTCTGTGCCCCCTCCATAATTATAGTCCTCTGTGTCCCTCCATAGTTATAGTCCTCTGTGCCCCCTCCATAGTTATACGTAGTCCTCTGTGTCCCCTCCCCCCTCCATAGTTATAGTCCTCTGTGCCCCCCCTCAGTCCTCTGTGCCCCTCCATAGTCCTCTGTGCCCCCTCCATAGTTATAGTCCTCTGTGCCCCTCCTCCATAGTTACAGTCCTCTGTGCCCCCCTCCATAGTTATAGTCAGTCCTCTGTGCCCCCCCCTCCATAGTTATAGTCCTCTGTGCCCCTCCATAGTTATAGTCCTCTGTGCCCCCCCCTCCATAGTTATAGTCCTCCTGTGCCCCCCTCCATAGTTATAGTCCTCTGCCCCCCCATAGTTATAGTCTCTGTGCCCCCTCCATAGTTATAGTCCTCTGTGCCCCCTCCATAGTTATAGTCCTCTGTGCCCCTCCATAGTTATATATAGTTACCTCTGTGCCCCCCTCCATAGTTATAGTCCTCTGTGCCCCCTCCATAGTTATAGGTCCTCTGTGCCCCCCCATAGTTATATAGTCCCTGTGCCCCCTCCATAGTTATAGTCCTCTGTGTCCCTGCCCCCTCCATAGTTATAGTCCTCTGTGCCCCCTCCATAGTTATAGTCCTCTGTGCCCCCCTCCATAGTTACAGTAGTCCTCTGTGCCTCCCTCCATAGTTACAGTCCTCTCGATGCCCCGTCATAGTTTATAGTCCTCTGTGCCCTCCATAGTTATAGTCCTCTGATGCCCCTCCATAGTTATAGTCCTCTGTGCCCCTCCAATAGATTAATAGCCTCCTCTGTGCCCCCTCCCATAAGTTACAGTCCTCTGTGCCCCCCTCCATAGTTATAGTTCCTCTGTGCCCCCCTCCATAGTTACAGTCCTCTGTGCCCCCTCCATATTATAGTCCTCTGTGCCCCCTCCATAGTATGAAGTCCTCTGTGGCCCCCTCCATAGTTTATAAGCTCCTCTGTGCCCCCTCCATAGTTTAGTTCCTCTATGCTGCCCCCCTCCATAGTTAAGAGTCTCTGTGCCCCCTACCATAGTTACAGGTCCTTCTGTGCCCCCTCCATAGTTACAGTCCTCTGTGCCCCCCTCATAAGTATAGAGTCCTCTGCTGCCCCTCCATAGTTATAGTCCTCTCGAGCCCCCCTCCATAGTTATCAGTCCTCTGTGCCCCCTCCATAGTTATAGTCCCTCGTGCCCCCTGCCATAATGGGTTACAGTCTTCTGTGCCCCCCTCCATAGTTTAGTCCTCCTGGTCCCCCCTCCCATAGTTACATCGTCTCTGTGCCCCCTCCTATAGTTATTAGTCCCTCTGTGACCCCCTCCATAGTTATAGTCCTCTGTGCCCCTCCATAGTTATAGGTCCTCTTGGCCCCCCTTCCATAGTTTATAGTTCCCTCTGTGCCCCCCTCCATAGTTATAGTTCCTCTGTGCCCCCCTCCATAGTTATAGTCCTCTGTGCCCCCTCCCATTAGTTATAGTCCCTCTGTGCCCCCTCCATCCATAGTTATAGTAGTCCTCTGTGCCCCCTCCATAGTTATAGTCCTCTGTGCCCTCCCCTCCTCCATAGTTATAGTCCTCTGTGCCCCCCCCTCCATAGTTATAGTCCTCTGTGCCCCCCTCATAGTCCTCTGTGCCCCCCCCTCCATAGTTATAGTCCTCTGTTGCCCCCCCTCCATAGTTATAGTCCTCTGTGCCCCCTCCTCCATAGTTATAGTCCTCTGTGCCCCCCTCCCATAGTTATAGTCCTCTGTGCCCCCCTCCATAGTTATAGTCCTCTGTGCCCTGTGCCCCCTCCATAGTTATAGTCCTCTGTGCCCCCTCCATAGTTATAGTCCTCTGTGCCCCCCCTCCATAGTTATAGTCCTCTGTGCCCCCCTCCTATATATAGTCCTCTATAGTTATAGTCCTCTGTTGCCCCCCTCCATAGTTATAGTCCTCTGTGCCCCCCATCCATAGTTATAGTCCTCTCTGTGCCCCCTCCATAGTTATATAGTGTCCTCTTATGTGCCCCCTCCTCCATAGTTATAGTCCTCTGTGCCCCCTCCATAGTTATAGTCCCTGTGCCCCCTCGTTATAGTCCTCCCCCTCCATAGTTATAGTCTCTGTGCCCCCTCCATAGTCCTCTGTGCCCCCCCTCCCCATAGTTATAGTCCTATAGTGATATCCTCTGTGCCCCCTCCATAGTTATATAAGTTATAGTCCCTCTGTGCCCCCTCCTCTGATAGTTATAGTCCTCTGTGCCCCCTCCATAGTATAGTCAAATCCTCTGTGCCCTCCATAGTTAAAAATAGTTCCTCTGTGCCCTCCTCCAACCTCTGTGCCCTCCAAGTTAAACCTCTGATACATAGTTATACATAGTTATATCATAGTTATAGTCCTATATGTTATAGTCTCACCTTGTCCCGTTCCTGATAGGTCACCTCTGTCCTTCCGTCTTCTTCGAGCGCGCAGCAGCACTGTGGGCGGAGCTTATTCAGATTTCCAGTCTGTAGGCTCCACCCACATCGGCTGGCAGCGCGATCTGCGCAGAGTCCGCCAGTTGAGTACCCCTGGTCTATAGCAACACATTCATTTTAAAATCCACATTTAACCCATCAGGGCTCAACGTAGCTAATCTATTAATCCATTGTAATTCCTTACGTAAAAGAGCTCTAGATCTATTTTTACGAATAGTATAGCTATGTTGGTTCAGTCTGGTCTTTAAATCTAAAGTCGTCTCACCCACATACCACAAGTTACATGGACAAGAAAGAAGATAAATTACATGATCCGAGTTACAGGTCAAGAAGTGTTTGATGGTATATGTTTCCCCACTCCTAGTGTGTGTGAAGCACTCACCTTTAAGCATTACGCGGCAGTTCACACATCCCAGGCATGGGTAACAGCCCATCTCTGAGGAGCCAAGAAAGACTGTCTTTGAGGGCGACGTGTCAAATGATCACCCAGATTCCTGGATCTACGATAATCAAAAATAGGAGAGACCTCAAATTCAGTAATATCCCTGAGGCACCTGAGGCCAATGTCGGCGTATGATATTGTTATCATGGCTCTGTTCAAAAAAGTAGAAACAAAATACAATCTCTTACGTGTAGGATCTCTGTGTTGGGCATGTAAGGTTGTAAAGTCGACGGATAATACTTCCTGATAAATTTGTGAGACATATTATCAAGAGAAATGGCAAGGGAAGCAGGATCAGAGACTATACGCTTCGGACTCAAAAATTGGCTAGTACGTAACCATGTTCCTTGTGTGACTACTATGATAATTACGTCAAGAATTCTTATCAAGGCTGTAGCACAGAGCCGATACGTCGCGCTTCCTGCGTGGGTGAATAAATCACGTTTTCTATTTTTTTATATGTGAGTGCTGCCTGGCTTTTTCCTTTTTTATATTGTGGTCGTTGTCGGATCAACCGGCTTGCACCTCTGGTTCTAATTTTGTGCTGCTGTTTCTTTGTTTTACTGCATACAAATTGAAAAAACCGGCAGTGGCTGCAGCCAGAGTTTTATCATGTAATGCTGTAAGCAGGGATTTTGGAGCTGTGTGTCAGTAAAACCGTGCTCCAACTCCTATAACAGCGATTCCACGAAACATTGGGATGCAGTAAGGTTTTTCCTTTTTTCTTCATGCAGTTTGCACCGTACATTCGATAACTCGGTTGCAAAGGACCTGTTTTAAATCGGCCTGTAAGAGGATTCACCTCCGCATGGTCATATCCCCAACCTGCTGGACTGGTCATCGGGGGCAACAAGGAGATTTCCGCTTAGCAAGAAATCAAGTATTTTGGGTAAGTGCAGCAAATTAACACAAAATGACTAATGATCAGGTGTAGATATGAGGCGCCGGCTGTACAGGGTGTTTTGTGGACGACATAAAACCAGTACAGACCAGTAACCCAATACCTAAAGTGATCTGATTGGTTAGTTGTGAAGAGGATCTGGTGCACGACATCCTTGGAAAGCGAAGATAATCACTAAAGCTCCAGTCACATCCAGAGCTGCATTTACCATCTTCTTTTTTGTACTTTTTCTCCTCTGCCCAGACTCACACTAAGAGGGCTGATTTATCCCAGCTGGCCTCCCCTGCGACCTCCTCAGGCCAGAGGAAAACCTGTCCTGGAAGGGTGTGGACTAGCAGATCCCACCACCAGACCTATCTGCCAGTCCAAATAAAATCCAACCCAACACTAAACTAAAAATTCGTTTCAGCAACTAAGTCAGCGCCATCTACCCGGATTTTACTTCTCACCCAGTTGAGGAAGCCCTTCCAGCGCACACATCACCACACCATGCATCAGGACTTACCCCGGGTATTCATTCTGTAGGATAATTTCAAATCCTGACCGGGCAGGTAGGCCTCGAGGACTGGAGTCGGGGAACACTGATCTATAACATCAGAGACGACGATGCACGCAATCGGACCTATAAAAAAATGTTTGGGAGCGCATGCAATGTCCTGGACCTGCTACTTACGCCTCCAGTTTGGGGAGAACATCTTGTTCTTTTATTTCAAGCTGCAGCCGTAAAAGCAGGAAAGCGTCTGCTGCCGAATCGCTGCCAAATAATACACATCCAAATTACAAGGGCCCAACCCTCCTTAGTCATTGAATGACTTCAAGCATTTTTTTGGTGAAATTTTGGAAAACCTCCAAAGGTTTTTGACTGAATAGGTTCTCATGGTAATAGAATATAGAAGGACTGACTGCAAAAAAGAAAACCTAAGAAATATGTGATTTCCCATCACTCTCCTGTTAAAGGGTTTTCCAGGATTTTACTACTGATGACCTGTCCTCAGGATAGGTCATCAGTATCTGATCGGTGGGAGTCCGACACCCGGGACCCCTGCCGATCAGCTGTTAGAGAAGGGAGCGGCGCTCACAGTAGCTCACCAAGCACAGCGTCATACATTGTACAGCGGCTGTGATTGGTATCACGATGAGCGCCATTCACTTCAATGGGGCTGAGCCTCTACTAGGCCACGTGACCCATGAACGTGGCACCACTGGCCTAGGAAAAGCTGAGAGAAGGCCGTTCACAGGAGCCCCAGTGCCTTCTCAAACAGCCGATAGTCAGGGATCCCGAATGTCGGACCCACACTGATCAGATACTGATGATGGGGGCCGTACTGTATAAGTGGGGTGCCTCCTGACTGTACGGGCAATTGTTATAGGGGGGGTAAGGATTACACAAGTGAGTCCACTTTAAGTAGCAGTTTCAGGGGTTAAATTTAGGGGTATCAGGTGATTTCCCAGGATGCCTTTGTGGTTAAGGGGATATATGGGTCCCTCCCTATGGGTTGGGCCTCTTTGCAATTGGATTTTGGTAAGAGAAGTTGTCTAGAGCTGCCTGCTAGGACCAGCATTATGGCTGACCCTTTCTTAGCCCAATTGCTGTCTAAAGTTAGGAGTGCGGGGCTTGGGTGGCTTAACCAGGCCCTGGTTGGCGCTGGGGCCACTCATCCCTACTCACTGCCTTCCCCCTCACCCCCTGCTGCTGTGGAGGTACCTGGGGCGTGTGGCCAGTCGGTCCATAGATCCAGGCCTCCTGATAAGTAAAGTCCCAGAGCGCAGTGTGTGAGGTAGCTGCCAGGTCCCTCTATTCCCAGCGCGTCTCTCCGTCTGCCAAATCCTTCTCCCTTGGCTGTTCTCAGGGGTGCTGGCAGGCAGGGAGCTTCACCCCCGGCTGTGCTGGATGAATCCTGGGCAGCGGCATGAAGGTCTGTCTGTGGGGCCATTTCCCTCTGCTGCTCCTGGCAGTGTGGAGCGCGGAGTCCCCGCTTTGTGGACATTTCTGGTTACGGCTGATCGGCCCTCGGTCAATAAAGACAAGAGGGTTGACAGACCTTTGGAGAGGTGACCCAAATTGCCAAAACAATTGGGAACTGGCTCCAGGCCTTCGCAGTTTTGGGTTGTGTTATGGGACAGAAGCACTCCGAATGCTGTTAAGAGTTGTTCATTTATATGGACACCATTTCAGCGTGGTGGCGCTATGATGAGGAGTTTCGTCGCCGCCTCACTTTGCAACCATCTATTGGTTGGGGGGTGAAGGCCACGGATGTCTGGCTGCACCTGTTGACGGCTCAGCGGTTAACGACCCCCTTTCTGGGAGGCGCTACTGGGTTGTCATCGGTCGCAGGGGGGCTCATTGGTAGTTAAATGACCAGGCACCTGCTGGCTTTTCAACGAAGGCCACTGCCGGTTCTACGGGTTGTATTGATTTAAACATGAGTGCTCCCCCTGCGGGGGTCCGCACGTCGCAGCGAAATGCCCTCGTGGCGCAACCCAGAAAGCCAAGCCCCAACCTGGGTCCGTGCCCAAGGACTCCAGTGAGCGTCAGCGCGATGGAGCCCTGGCTCACCACGTATCCTAAGGTTAAGGAGGCTGCGTGCCTGCGGGTAGGTTTTATGTTCGGGTTCTTTATTCCTATCACGTTGTCATGGTTCCCTACTTTTACCGATAATTTGAAGTCTGCGCTTCAGCATCCACAGGTTTTGAGGGACAAGATCTCGAAGGAGGTGGAGTTGGGTAGGATGGCTGGCCCCTTTAGCTCCCCCCCCCCATTCTTCAAATTGCAGGTTTCTCTGTTGGGGTTGGTGTCGAAGAAGGAGATGGGGAAGTACCGCTTAATACATCATTTTTCTTATCCGAAAGGGGCATCTTATGTCTCATTTGATCAGGCGATTATGCTGTTGCGTAGGATCGGTTGGGGTTCGTTATTGGCCAAAACAGATATCAAGTCGGCTTTTCGGCTGATGACGATTCACCCCAATTGTTTTCATTTATTAGGCTGCATAGTTGATGGTTCTTACTATTACGATATGTGCTTGCCTGTAGTCTGTTACATTTCGTGCCACTACTTCGAGATGTTTATTGTCTTTTTGGAGTGGGTGGTGCGTTATGAAATTGGTTCATCGTATCGAGCTTGATACGATGGAAATGGTTTTCCGGCTGCCGCAAGACAAATTGGACAAGCTGTTGGATTTGGTGAACGATTTTTGTGCGGTCAATAAGGTTACTTTGCAGCAGTTACAATCGTTGTTGGGTTTATTGGTTTTTGCTTGCCGGGTTATGCCGATGGACCATGTATTTTCGTGTTATTTGTCGATGGCTACTAGGGGCGTGAAGGCCCCCACTCACAGAATAAGGCTTACCAGACAGCTGAAGGTGGACCTTTTTAGTCTGGAAGGAATTTTTGTGTTCTTATAACAGCCACACCTGCTGCCAAGAGGAACTGGTTGCCAATGAGGATTTGTCATTGTTTACTGACGCGGCGGGTTTAACCGGTTTTGGTGCTATATTGGGTTCACATTGGTGTGCGCAATCTTGGCTGGAGGTGTGGCATGAGAGTGGTCTATGTAAAAATTTGACACTTTTGTAGTTCTTCCCTATAGTAGTGGCGGTGGTTATTTGGGGGGAGCTTTTAGCCAATGGAAGGGTGTACTTTTGGTCAGACAACTTGAGCGCGGTTTACTGCATCAACCGTTTGTCTTCATCTTCTCTTCCAGTTTTGAGTCTACTTCATTGTAGCGTTCAAACACTAGAGACATACTTGAAAAATGTTAAAGATCACAGATTTTTAGCAGGCAGAGCAAACGGAAGCACAACGTTTCAGAGAGTAGGCTAAAGGAACATTTAATGTGCACAAAAAATACGATTACAAAAATATATAGATGCATAAAAACTTTGAGAGTTCATTAGATGAAGAAGTATGGTATCTTACAGGTAAGGTCTTTGTTGAGTCTTTGAATCTTGTAATTGGAGTCTCTGTTGAGTTCTTCCAGATGTGTGAAAATGGAATGGTGTGAAGAAGAGTGATCTTCCTGTGAGGCCCCCTTAAATCCATCAATACCTCATATTATATAGCCTTTTTCCTATATCCTCCTACATTCTTTTACACAAAATGATTCCCTTATATGGAAACATGCCAACAACTCTTCCTAATAGGGTAAACTCCAACACCTCAATAGTAGTGTGACGTATTATGATGTGACCAGGGCCGATTCTAGCTCATCTGCTGCCTGAGGCCAAAATTTAAGTGGCGCCCTCCCCCCCCCCATTAAAAATTGTATGAAAGTCAAGTAACCACCGAACTCAAGACTGTCCTGCCAGATCTGGGGAAGTACAAGTACAGATAATATAGTAGATATTCCCTGCAGTCCTATGTAACACCACAGGTAGCACAATGATAAATCTCAGAATACGAGATGTTACCTGCAGTCCTATGCAACAGCACATATAACACTAGTGCTGATCATGTGGTAGTGTTACCTGCAGTCCTATATGAAACCACAGATAACACTAGTGCTCATAATGTGGTAGTGTTACCTGCAGTCCTACGTAAAACCACAGATAACACTAGTGTAGATCATGTAGGTAGTGTTACCTGCAGTCCTATGTAAACTACAGTTAACACTAGTGTAGATCATGTGGTAGTGTTACCTGCAGTCCTATGTAAAACCACAGATAACACTAGTGCTGATAATGTGGTAGTGTAACCTGCAGTCCTCCGTAAAACCACAGATAACACTAGTGCTGATAATGTGGTAGTGTTACTGCCAGTCCTATGTAAACCCACAGATAACACTAGTGTAGATCATGTAGTAGTGTTACTTGCGTCCTTAGTGTGCCTCCCTGTGCCTCTTCCACGGACTCCATGCTGGCGGCGCTGCCCTCCTCTTCCTTCTTCTTCTTCTTGCCCCCACAGAACGTTCCTGATGCAGCTGCGTCAGACATAGGAACACTGTGGGCATGGTGATGGTGGACACACAGGGACAGACGCACACACAGGGACAGACACATCTGAGCCCCTTTCACAGTGGTAATACTCTCTTTGTGCCCCCTCACAGTAGTTTGTGCCCTCTCTGTGTCCCCTTCAGAGTAGTAATGCCCATTGTGCCACCTTCACAGTAGTAATGCCATTGTTCCCCTTCATAGTGAAGGCCTATTGTGCCCTCTTCATAGTTAATAATGACTATTGTTGCCCCCTTCATAGTAGTAATGTCTGTGTCCCCTTTATAGTAGTAATGCCCTCTGTGCCCCCTTCATAGTAGCAATGCCCTCTGTGCTGTCCTTTATAGTGGCAAAGCCCTCTGTGCCTCCTTTATAGTAGTAGTGCCATCTGTGCTCCCCTTTATAGTAGAAAAGACCTATGTGCCCCTTTTTATAGTAGAAAAGCCCTCTGTGCCACCTTTGTAGTAGTAATGCCCACTGTGCCCCCCTTATGCGTAGTAATGCCCACTGTGCCTCCCTTATGTTAGTAATGCCCTCCGTGCCCACTTTGCCAATAGTAATGCCCCTGTGTGTCCCCTTTCTAGTAGTAATGCCCACTGTGCCCCCCGTTTGTAATAGTAATACACACTGTGCCCCCAAACTTTCGTAGTATTATTGCCCCTCTCCTCTGTGGCCCCTTTGTTGTATTAATGCCCTCTCCAGTGTGCCCCCTTTGTATGTATTAATGCCATCTCCTCTGTGTCCCCATTGTAGGAGAAATGCCATCTGTGCCTCCTCTGTACCTAACACAGTACCTACTCACCCTGTCCCGTTCCTCACAGTCTTCTTTCCCCTGCTGCAGACAAAGATGGCTCCGCATGACTGTATGGGCGGAGCTTATGCAAATTACCGGGCTGTAAGCTCCGCCCACACAGGCTTGCGGCGCAATCTGTGGCTGCAGGCTGAATTCACCATTCAGTGTCTGCCGGCCTGATGAAGGGGAGGAGCTCAGGGAGCTGAGCTGTGGGTGAGTGATGGGACCCAGCTACCTGCGCTCCAGGAGGGGAGGGGGAGAGCGCAGCTTACAGGGAACACAGGCGGCATCCACCAGCAGTGTTTAACTGCTGTCTGGATGCCGCCCCCTCAAAAATACAAAAAACTGCCGCCTGAGGAGAGATTCTCATCTCGCCTCATGGCAGAAGCGGCCCTGGATGTGACACTCATAGGAATGCTATATGTCCCTCATAAGCTATACCATGTATGGTAAAGCTAGTTTGATCCTGATTTGATTTCTACAGAAAAGGGCATATCATGGCCATTCCATTTACTCACTATAAAATGTTAGCAATCGTATGATGAGATTTGTTAATGTTAGGTTTTGTATTTAACAATTCCCCCTGAGTCTGCTAAGGATAGCTTCAGGGACAGTTTCTTCCTGCCCAAACAATCAATCTGCATCCCTAGCTCTTGTGTTAGTTTACCTACCCCTTACATGTTGTTTGTGATGTCTTTTCTGTGTTTTTGGCACTATATTTTTATCGGATGACATTAAAGCAAATGTGGTGCCCATCTTCAAGAAGGGCTCTAGGTCATCCCCGGGGAATTACAGACCGGTGAGCTTAACGTCCATTGTGGGGAAACTTTTTGAGGGTCTAATAAGGGACTATATACAGGAATATGTTTTGGATAATAGTATTATAAGTGATAACCAGCATGGTTTTACTAAGGACAGAAGCTGTCAGACTAACCTGATTGGTAGAAGTCTGGATAGAGGGGCGGCTGTGGATATTGTGTATTTGGACACGGTCCCTCATAGACGTCTGACGGGTAAATTAAGTTCGGTTGGATTAGAAAATCTACTCTGTAACTGGATTGAGAACTGGCTGAAGGAGCGTACTCAGCGAGTGGTGGTGAATGATTCCTACTCTGAATGGTCCCCAGTTATAAGTGGTGACCCCAAGGTTCAGTGCTGGGTCCACTTTTATGTAATTTATGTATTAATGATATAGAGGGAGGAATTAACAGCAGATGACACTAAGCTTTGTAGTAGAGTCCAGTCTATGGAAGATGTGCAGAAGTTACAAGCTGACTTGGACACACTGAGTGTTTGGGCATCCTCTTGGCAGATGAGGTTCAATGTGGATGAATGTAAAGTTATGCATCTGGGTACTAACAACTTGCATGCCTCCTATGTCCTAGGGGGAGTAACACTGGGAGAGTCACTTGTAGAGAAGGATCTGGGTGTCCTTGTAGACCATAGACTGCAGAATAGCCTGCAATGTCAATCGGCTGCTTCTAAGGCCAGCAGGGATAATTGTCATGTATTAAAAGAGGCATGGACTGGCGGGACAGGGATGTCATATTACCACTGTATAAAGCATTAGTACGGCCTCATCTGGAATATGCTGTTCAGTTCTGGGCTCCGGTTTATAGGAAGGATGTCCTGGAGCTGGAAAGGGTGCAGAGACGGGCAACTAAACTGATAAGGGGCATAGAGCATCTTAGCTATGAAGAAAGATTGAAGGAGTTAAACTTGTTTAGTCTTGAGAAGAGACGTATAAGGGGGGACATGATCAACCTGTATAAGTATGTAAATGGCCCATACAAAAAATATGGTGAAAAACTGTTCCAGGTAAAATCCCCTCAAAAGACAAGGGGGCACTGCCTCCGCCTGGAGAAGCAAAGGTTCAGACTCCAGGGGCGACAAGCCTTCTTTACTATAAGAACTGTGAATCTGTGGAACAGTCTACCGCAGGAGCTGGTCACAGCAAAGACAGCTGAGGGCTTCAAAACAGGAAAAGAAGGTCACCACATATTAAAAAATGTAGAGTCATGTCTTAAGGTTACCCGTCCCCCTCCCCTTCATCACTCCTACCCCCTCCCTTGGTTGAACTTGATGGACATGTGTCTTTTTGCAACCGTATTAACCATGTAACTATGTAAAAGTTATGTTTTAGGTGGCTTTCTGTGATTATTATACTTGTTACCACCAGTTCTACTATTGACTACTTCAGACGGTCTACTTGTCTGAGCGGCGATTTATCTCTAATCCATTCATACACCATTCGTATCCCATTCACTCTTAAAGGCCCCGTTATACAACTTTTTCTGCAGAATCAAACCTTGATTAAATATTCAAGCCAGATTTTATATATTGGGATCTCATTAGCATTTCCTTTCACATCTTCCTTTCTAATTTCCACCTTAACTTGTTTATATGATTTCCTAACTTTATACACAATAAAAAATTGATACATAATACACAACAGAACTATAATAAAAACTATAATAATTAGGATTAGATAAAATATTTACAGATTCCGTTTTGACCATGAACTGACAGCTTTTTGAAATTTTCCCCACCATGATGATCCTGCCATTGCGTTCCATTCATGTTCTATATTTTCTAATTGTCCTTGTTGATGATTAAACACAATTTTTGCTTCCTTCAATTGTTGCATTAAAACACTCAATAGACCTTTATCCTTCTTGATCTCCTTTGTCCATTTCTCCCAAGGGAATTTAAGAACTTGAGAAACATTGAATTGTACAGGTAAAGATCTTAATTGATTAATAGTTATATTAGAAATATCAACCTTTCTTCCATTCATAACAATAGTCTTTAGGTCTCCCTCTACACAATACAATCCTTTCTTTTTCTGCCATAACCCGGAAACATATTTTTCCTTGTTTAACTGGAGTTACTATGTAATCATGTATCGTGTGTACACTTTCAATCCTGGCATTACCTGAGGTATGATTATGGAAACCTGAATGATAAATAATTTTTTCTTGCCCTGGTAAACATATTATCTTGGACAAGAAATGTAAACATGAAGAGAGATCTACCTGTTCAATTTGAGAACCATCAAATACAAAATCTGTATATTGTAATTGATAATATATGAACTGTGTATCACAGGAACACCCAGAGCAGTTACTGGAGCTAACATCTGCTCTTCTCCAGCTACATTCTCTTTGCATCCTAACCATTTATTGACCCACAGATCTGTATGTCCCAAACTAAAGTTATATTTTTCTGGTAAATTTTTCAATACACCTAGTGGAGTAACCCCACTCTACAAAGCCTGGGCAATCAATTTTAAATTCATAGTATATTCAATTTGAACTTCTAAACATGCTTTAGCCATTTGAGATTCCTGTTCGCTCTATAAAGCGAATAAATCTAATATAGCACCTTGTAGATGGGAAACAGAAGATCTTCATACAGATGCTGTACTCAACACCATCATTTTTTTAAATCCAACAATGTGCTCTGTTGCCTTTATGGCAAAATAAAGACCCACCAAATGGTTTGCACAAGGTTCAAAACCCTTTTCAACAGGTGTAAGAAGCTTTGCGAAATAGCCAAGAATTCGCCATTCTCCCCCTTGCAACTGCAGGAGTACAGCTGACAGTGTGTCTGATGTGTGAACCTGCAAAGCAAAAGGTGCTGACGGCATCACTGTGCTTAAAGCCATTGCTGCTTGCAAATCCCGTCTTTCTGCTCTCTTAGCAACTGCATCGCCCCCATTGACAGAGCCAGATGTGATAACAGGGCGAAGCAGGGAAAACCTCATCATGCCTGGTCCTGTCAATCATAGACGCTGCAGTTGCAGAGAGAGCAAAGCCCCTAGGTGTAACGGTAACTCCCCCTTTGCTCCTAGAGGCTCATTTGCATATATGAAAACATAATTTTTCTCAGCAATGCGGACACATAGGAACATGGGACCAACATCGATGCCTTCAGCTGCCAAGTGCACATGGAACAGGTCAGCCAGTGTCATAGGGACAAAACTGCTGACAGATGCCCATTAAAGGGGTCCTCCACTTTGGACAACTCCTACGTGTTCTTAGATGGGTCCCCTGACAATCAACATCCCAACTATAATCTGTAATATATTAGGGTCATCTATGGCAGCCGTGCTCCTGCAGAGAAAAAACACTGAGTGGAGTTGTTTTTTTTACCAACAGTTACTCCTGGACACAGAAATGTTAGAACATTTTCCAGCATCCAGGTCCCAGCCCCCGCCTCTCCCATGTGCACAAACCCAGTGCAACAAAATATTGTTACACAGACGTTAAAAAAAAGTTGCTTTCCGATCGGAGCCCCTTGAAGTTACCATGACAGCCTGGGGCCTGCTGAAGGTTCCCAGGTCCGTCATGGTAAACGGCTCGTCAGGCAGTGTCTCAGAATCTGTTCTGTATTATGGTCTATGGGAAGAGAGGTCGGAAGACCTCAGGTTCTAACCCCCTAAAGGGGCTAACAGTTATGTAAAAAAAATGTAAAGTTCTAAAAAAAAAAAAATATTAAACATTCAAATCACTGCCTTTTCCCAATTTATCAAAAAAGAAATAAACAATAAAAAAATAAACATAACAGGTATTGCTGCATCTGAAAATACCTGGACTATAAAAATAGAAAAATGTTTTTCCTGTGGAATCTACGCCATAGCAAAAAAAAAAGTAAAAACACGCATTCACCATTTTTTGAACTCCCCCCCCCCCCCAAAAAAAAAAAAAAAGTTGAATAACCATGGTGAAATAATTGCATATACCCCAAAAATATTACAAAAACATTTCATCCTGCAAACAAACAAGACGTCATACAACTCTGTAGATGGAAATATAAAAAAATTCTGGCTGTCAGAAAATGGCGATAAGAATTTTTTTTTTCTTTAAGTACTAAAACAAAGAAAAACTATACAAATGTGATATCACTGTAATTGGATTGACCCCCAGGATAAGGACGTCTTGTCATTTTTAGCGCACAGTGAACACAGTAATATCAAAACCCAAAAAACCTTGTCAGACTTGTGGGTTTTTTCGGTTTCACCCCATAAAGAATTTTCTTGTGCTGCAAAATGTAATCCCTCATATGGCTATATGAACGGAAAACAAAAAAGTTACAGCTGTCGGGAGAAAAAAATTAAAAAAAATGCAAAACCAAAAATGGACATAGTCCTTAAGGGGTTAATGATGTGACAACAACATTTGGACGGCTGCTGGAAGAATTCATTCAGTTCACATTGGTACCTGTCCTGACTCGGGATTTTCCTTCCCTGCGTGGATGTCTCATGTGTAATATCGCCTGGAGCTGTACGCTAATTATACGTTTTATGTAATTAGGTTAAAGTATCTGGTGAGCGCCGCTCCAAGTAGAAACCATGAACTGCTCAACACTCGGCACTGTAAGGTGGGTAGTGTCGCCACCCTGCACGTGCTTGGGCGATACCGCCAACATAATGTTCTCTTGTTGAAGTATAAAAGTGAATTACAGAAGGATTAGTCCTGGGGGTATTAACACCTCAGGACGACTTCTTGGTACCCGATTCTCCCATATGGGCGACCTCCCACTCTCTCAATAACTTTCCTCCATCACTTCGGCCAATCGTATTGGGAATCAGTTCCCTTAAAGGGGTATTCCATTAGGTAAACGTTATCCTCTACTATCAGATCGGTGGGGGTCCTACCACTGGGACCCCCATGAGAACTGGGGGCCCGGTACTCCCTGCTGCTCCGCTGAAATGACCGGAGCGGCCGGTCGCACATGCAAGTTCCCGGAGGTAGCAGAGCGCTGTACTCGTCTATCTCCGGAATGCCCATAGAAATGAATGGACCGGCCGCTCCGGCCATTTCAGGGTGCGACCGGCTGCACACACAAAAACCAACTTTAAGATCTTTTCAAGCGCTTTGGGGCACATTTATCAAACTTGCCTGTTTTTAGGTGTAAAATTAGACAGGCGTTTTTCTGTTTCCATAGTTTTTATTGAGTTTTTAATTTCAAGCATTTAAAGAAAGTACAGAATTTTTCACCCTACAAGACGCACCGGCCCATAAGACGCACCTAGGTTTTACAGGAGAACAATAAGAAAAAAATATTTTTTCACCAGACCTCAGCTCAAAGCCCCAATCAGACCCCCAATAAGACCTCAGATCAGACCCCAGATCAGACCCCAATGTGAATAACCCCCAATCAGATCTCAGATAAAATCCCCATGCCTCTTATCGGCCCCCCTCCAATATCAGCCCCCATACCTCCAATATCAGCCCCATACCTCCAATATCAGCCCCCATACCTCCAATATCAGCCCCATACCTCCAATATCAGCCCCCCATGCCTCTCATCAGCCCACATGCCTCTAATATCAGACGCCATACCTCCAGTATAAGCCCCCAATGCTTCCAATATTGGCCCCCATGCCTCCAATATCATCCCCAATGCCTCCAATATTGGCCCCCATGCCTCCAATATCAGCCCCCATGCCTCCAATATCAGCCCCATACCTCCAATATCAGCCCCCAATGCCTCCAATCTCAGCCCCCATACCTCCAATATCAGCCCCCAATGCCTCCAATATCAGCCCCCATTGCCTCCAATCTCAGCCCCCATACCTCCAATATCAGCCCCCATGCCTCCAATCTCAGCCCCCATACCTCCAATATCAGCCCCCAATATCAGCCCCCATGCCTCCAATATCAGCCCCCAATGCCTCCAATATCAGCCCCCATGCCTCCAATATCAGCCCCCATGCCTCCAATATCAGCCCCCATGCCTCCAATATCAGCCCCCATACCTCCAATATCAGCCCCCAATGCCTCCAATATCAGCCCCCATGCCTCCAATATCAGCCCCCATGCCTCCAATATCAGCCCCCAATGCCTCTAATATCAGCCCCATGCCTCTAATATCAGCCCCCATGCCTCTAATATCAGCCCCATGCCTCTAATATCAGCCCCCATGCCTCTAATATCAGCCCCATGCCTCTAATATCAGCCCCCATGCCTCTAATATCAGCCCCATGCCTCTAATATCAGCCCCCCATGCCTCTAATATCAGCCCCCAGCTAGAAAGAATATAAAATAAATAAACCACTTACCTCTCCTGCTCCTGGACACCGCCGTTCCTCTCTGCCCACGCTCTTGGTCTGTGCTGTGAACTGTCGCGCGCAGTGTGAGGTCACAGAGCGCCTGCACAGCCGACAGCCGAGCGGAGGACCAGGAAGTGGCGAGTACAGCTCCTTCATCACTTCCTGGTCCTCCGGTGCTAATGAGCGCTTCCATAATGGAAGCGCTCATTAGCATTCGCCCCATAGGACGCAGAGACTTTTTCCCCCCACTTTTGGTGAAAACAATGCGTCTTATAGGGCGAAAAATACGGTACATTACAGTTTGATTTGTTAGTGTCAAGCAGCATACCATTATAATTATCCTCACGTCTCAATTAATAAGGAAGGTAAATGTCAATTGCAGCTTTGAAAAAATGATTGCCAGAAGCAACAATGCACTTAATAAATCCGCTAAAAATTGGACACCGTGGTCTTCCTCGAGGTGCTTCTCATTATTAGACAGGCGTACTTCACTCGTGGCACAGCAGCTGATGAATAAGACTTGGCGTATTGGTATTAAGGCTCATGCACACGAATGTGTTTTCTTTCCGTGTCCCTTTCCTTTTTTTTGCAGACTGTATACGGAACAATTCATTTCAACGGGTCCTCAAAAAACCCCAAAAAAACAGAAATTACTCTGTGTGCATTCCATTTCCGTATGTCCGTTCCGCAAAAATATAGAACATGTCCTATTATTGTCTGCGTTACAGAGAAGGATAGGACTGTTCTATCAGGGGCCGGCTGTTCCGTTGTGCAAAATACGGAATGCACACAGGCGTCATCTATGTTTTTTCGGATTCGTTTTTTGAGGACCGCAAAATACTTACGGTCGTGTGCATGAACCCTTAGTCTGACCTCTGGTGGTTGTTTTTCAGTACGACAGGTATCGGTCCAACTTATTTTCTCATGAAAAAAAGTTGCATCTGTGCAGCAAAAAGTTGCCCGTCTCCAGGAAAGTGTGACTTTTAATGGAAAAAAAAGTTGCACTTCACTACACAAAATAGATGCAGAAAAGTACACCAGCCCTGGAGTGGAGTAGATGCCAAAAAAAAAAGGCGCACCTACATAGATGGGTCAGAAAAAAGTCACAAAAGTTAGAAAATGTTTGAATTAGTCTAAAGAATCAAAATGGGCGAACCAAGTGCAAAAGCCTCGAAAACGGGCACAATTTGAGCAGTAAATGTGGCTCTAGCAGTATTATAGCAGTTATATTCTTGTACATAGGAGGCAGTATTATAGTAGTTATATTCTTGTACATAGGAGCAGTTTTATAGTAGTTATATTCTTGTACATAGGAGCAGTATTATAGTAGTTATATTCTTGTACATAGGAGCAGTATTATAGCAGTTATATTCTTGTACATAGGAGCAGTATTATAGTAGTTATATTCTTATACATAGGAGCAGTATTATAGTAGTTATATTCTTGTACATAGGAGCAGTATTATAGTACTTATATTCTTTGTACATAGGAGCAGTATTATAGTAGTTATATTCTTGTACATAGGAGCAGTATTAATAGTGGTTATATTCTTGTACATAGGAGCAGTATTATTAGTAGTTATATTCTTGTACATAGGAGGCAGTATTATAGTAGTTATATTCTTGTACATAGGAGGTAGTATTATAGTAGTTATATTCTTGTACATAGAGCAGTATTATAGTAGTTCTATCTTGTACATAGGAGCAGTATTATAGTAGTTATATTCTTGTACATAGGAGGTAGTATTATAGTAGTTATATTCTTGTACATAGGAGCAGTATTATAGTAGTTATATTCTTGTACATAGGAGCAGTATTATAGTAGTTTATATTCTTGTACATAGGACAGTATTATAGTAGTTATATTCTTGTAGCATAGGAGCAGTTATTATAGTAGTTATATTCTTGTACATAGGAGCAGTATATAGTAGTTATATTCTTGTACATAGGAGGCAGTATTATAGTAGTTATATTCTTGTACATATGAGCAGTATTATAGTAGTTATATTTCTTGTACATAAGGAGCAGTATTATAGTAGTTATATTCTTGTACATAGGAGCAGTATTATACTAGTTATATTCTTGTACATAGGAGGTAGTATTATGGTAGTTATATTCTTGTACATAGGCAGCAGTATTATAGTAGTTATATTCTTGTACATAGGAGGTAGTAATATAGTAGTTTATATTCTTGTACATAGGAGGCAGTATTATACTAGTTATATTCTTGTACATAGGAGCAGTATTATACTAGTTATATTCTTGTACATAGGAGCAGTATTATAGTAGTTATATTCTTGTACATAGGAGGCAGTATTATAGTAGTTATATTTCTTGTACATAGGAGCAGTATTATAGTAGTTATATTCTTGTAGACATAGGAGCAGTATTATAGTAGTTATATTCTTGTACATAGGAGCAGTATTATAGTAGTTATATTCTTTACATAGGAGCAGTATTATAGTAGTTATATTCTTCTACATAGGAGCAGTATTATAGTAGTTATATTCTTGTACATAGGAGCAGTATTATAGTAGTTATATTCTTGTACATAGGAGCAGTATATAGTAGTTATATTCTTGTACATAGGAGCAGTATTATAGTAGTTATATTCTTGTACATAGGAGCAGTATTATAGTAGTTATATTCTTCGTACATAGGAGCAGTATTATAGTAGTTATATTCTTGGTACATAGGAGCAGTATTATAGTAGTTATATTCTTGTACATAGGAGCAGTATTATAGTAGTTATATTCTTGTACATAGGAGCAGTATTATAGTAGTTATATTCTTGTACATAGGAGCAGTATTATAGTAGTTATATTCTTGCTACATAGGAGCAGTATATAGTAGTTATATTCTTCTACATAGGAGCAGTATTATAGTAGTTATATTCTTCTACATAGGAGCAGTATTATAGTAGTTATATTCTTGTACATAGGAGCAGTATTATAGTAGTTATATTCTTGTACATAGGAGCAGTATTATAGTAGTTATATTCTTGTACATAGGAGCAGTATTATATTAGTTTTCTTGTACTGGACAGTATATATGTTATATTCTTGTACATAGGAGGCAGTATTATATAGTTATATTCTTGGTACATAGGAGGCAGTATTATAGTAGTTATATTCTTGTACATAGGAGCAGTATTATAGTAGTTATATTCTTGTACATAGGAGCAGTATTATAGTAGTTATATTCTTCTACATAGGAGCAGTATTATAGTAGTTATATTCTTGTACATAGGAGCAGTATTATATTAGTTATATTCTTGTACATAGGAGCAGTATTATAGTAGTTATATTCTTGTACATAGGAGCAGTATTATAGGTAGTTATATTCTTGTACATAGGAGCCAGTATTATAGTAGTTATATTCTTGTTACATAGGAGGCAGTATTATAGTAGTTATATTCTTGTACATAGGAGCAGTATTATAGTAGTTATATTCTTGTACATAGGAGCAGTATTATAGTAGTTATATTCTTGTACATAGGAGGCAGTATTATAGTAGTTATATTCTTGTACATAGGAGGCAGTATTATAGTAGTTATATTCTTACATAGGAGGCAGTATTATAGTAGTTATATTCTTGTACTTAATTATTATATGCTGTGTATTGAACTCACTGGTCTGTGTCTGGTCTTTGGCCTCTTTCACACAAGCGATACAAGGTTGTGTCAGGATTTGTTCAGGGAAAAACTGATGGTTTTGTACTCAAGTTTAATCATTGTAGGTCAGAAACATCTGAGGAGTGGAGGTCTGACCCTGCCCTCCCAACCATATGCTGTTGGAAGAAGTCGCAGTGCTTCGGCGAGTGCTGGATCCGAATCCTACTAACGTATAGGACGATATAATAGCCCCTAATGGTGAGCGAAGTGTTGGAAAATTTGATTTGTCTGCTTTGCCGAAATTTATAAAAAAAAATTTGTTTTGTAATAAATTACTTCATCTACGATAGCGCCACTCGCCGTCATTTTTTCCCTCGGATGCCACGTTCATGGCTGTTTGCGGCATCTGACATTAATATTAATAATGAGATTATTCTTGCCCTGATTTGATCGCGAAGAGCCGACCACCGCTATATTGATTGGAGATCCAGCTTGAAATCTCTTGCCCCCATGATAACATATGTCACTGTGCACAGGATTTTGCACAGGCTCTTAAATCAAGATGGCGGCGGCCGGTTCTTTGCACTCAAACAGATGAGGTAAGAAGGATTTATTTTTTTTCTGCTATTCAGGAGTAGTAGTCTGAAGAAGGAGACAGACCGTCCGACCCGCCCATGCCATGCCCCCATTTTCGTGAGAAGGTCGCAAATAAGGCTACAAATCCCCTTTGTGACCGACTCTTAACCAATAAGTGGCATGCTTCTCATCATTAATGACCCCCCAGTCCTAATTTAGCACTGTGTATATAGAGATCATGAAAGAGAAAAGGGTTAAATGAATCTGCCTTCTCTCGCAGGTGTCTGGTTGGGACAAACCTGCAGCTGCACGACTCCTAGGGCTGAGTGTGTGTAGCACTGACGGTCGTCTGTAGTCCTTCTTGCACCTTGATGCAACAGTACTTCAAAATTTGGTATTTCCCTAACTTGAAACTGAGCGGTTATAATAAAAAGAAAAGCACAATGCAGTTATCTCTATGAACACAAGATGGCGATAAAGACCAACCATGGCGCCCTTTACTGCAAAAAGGAGCTCTAATTTACAATGATAATAGATGATAAGACCGTGTGTGCGCTCGAGCGCGTCTCAGCCAGTCCTGGACAGTTGGATTCACTTGCAGGCCGCCCTGGGTTTACCGTATTCAGTGTCTGAGATCTGCTTCTAGGTCGTTGAAGTCTCAAAAGTTTTGTGCCCTGCGTGGTGGTTAAAATGGAGCGCCGATGGCTTGTGGTGGTAGAGCGGTGTTTTCTGCAGTTGTTATGCTTGCAATATGGATATAGAAACAATATAGTTATAGTGGATATCAAAGCCCAGCCCTATATGACGCCAAACACGTTTCAGAGCCTACTGGCTCCTTCCTCTGCCTTGTGATAAATCATGGGATATATTCAGCCAGAATATCAATAATTAATGGTTTATGGATATTTAGTGTTCTCACAATGCAAAGAGAAGGAACCCTAAGTAGTAACACATTACGAATCTAATTCTAGGACTGCAGTATAGACTGACACTGGGCCAAAATCCAAATGCTCAAACCCTCAAAAAATACCCACATATAGTATTCACATGAAATGGATGATCTCCTGTAAATAATTTCCCGGGCGAGAATATGATGACAGGATATAAGTTCTAGATGCTCACATGATGCAAACAAAAACTATTGTGAGTCTAATTCTAAAATTGCAGTGTAGACTGACACTAGGCCAAATTGATAGTCTAAGTTTGCAAATAAATCTAGTAGATATGATTGTGACCCTAGGATAACTCGCTGTAGATGAAATAGATATATTTATATAATGTCCTATAACTCGCCAGAAAAAGTGAAGAATTTGTGTACGCCTTTTTTTAAAAACTGTCCTCTGTTCTGCTGTGACCACGTAATGAGGTGACTATTCCACAGATTCGCAGTTCTTAAAGATTATGTACACCTCTGGGGCAATTGTTTTTTTTTTAACATTTTACTTATTTTTGGCTAAAAATCATGCTTTCTTTTGGTGTTTATTAAAAGTATTGAGCCGTTCTGTCACAAAGGGTTAACTGTTTTATGGACTGGTGCCCAGAACTGAACTGCATATTCCAGATGAGGCCCCGCCAACGCTTTGTAAAGTGGTAATATTACATCCCTGCCCGGCGAGTCCATGCCTCATTTAATGCATGACAATATCCTGTGGCCTTAGAAGCAGCTGACTGACATTCTGCTGTTATGTAATCTACGATCTACAAGGACCCCCAAATCCTTATCTATAAGTGACCCTCCAGTGTTACCTCCCCTAGGACATATGAAGCACAGAGATTATTACTACCAAGATGCAGAAATTTACATTTATCCACATTGAACCTCATTTGCCTAGTTGGTTCCCATTCACTCAGAGAGTCCAAGTCATCTTGTAGGTCATGGAGATCTTCCATAGACTGCACAGTACTACACAGCTTAGTGCCATATGCAAAAATACAAGCAGCGCTCTGTATGATTAATAAATATCTGTCCAGGCTTCTACTTACCTCACTACATCCACAGCTGCCCCTCTGTCCAGGGTTCTACTCACCTCACTACATCAACAGCTGCCCCTCTGTCCAGGGTTCTACTCACCTCACTACATCCACAGCTGCCCCTCTGTCCAGGCTTCTACTCACCTCACTACATCCACAGCTGCCCCTCTGTCCAGGCTTCTACTTACCTCACTACATCCACAGCTGCCCCTCTGTCCAGGCTTCTACTCACCTCACTACATCCACAGCTGCCCCTCTGTCCAGGCTTCTACTTACCTCACTACATCCACAGCCACCCCCTCTGTCCAGGCTTCTACTCACCTCACTACATCCACAGCTGCCCCTCTGTCCAGGCTTCTACTTACCTCACTACATCCACAGCTGCCCCTCTGTCCAGGCTTCTACTTACCTCACTACATCCACAGCTGCCCCTCTGTCCAGGCTTCTACTTACCTTACTACATCCACAGCCGCCCCTCTGTCCAGGCTTCTACTCATCTCACTACATCCACAGCCACCCCTCTGTCCAGGCTTCTACTTACTTCACTACATCCACAGCCGCCCCTCTGTCCAGGCTTCTACTCATCTCACTACATCCACAGCCACCCCTCTGTCCAGGCTTCTACTCATCTCACTACATCCACAGCTACCCTTCTGTCCACACTTCTACTTACCTTGCTACATCCACAGCCACCCCTCTGTCCAGGCTTCTACTTACCTCACTACATTCTCAGCCACCCCTCTGTCCAGGCTTCTACTTACCTCACTACATTCTCAGCCGCCCCTCTGTCCAGACTTTTACTTACCTCACTACAACCACAGCTGCCCCATTGTCCAGACTTCTGCTTACCTCACTATATCTACAGCTGACGCTCTATCCAGGCTTCTACTTTCCTCGCTATATCCACCTCCTCATAAAAACAAATCAGATTAGTGTGATAACTTCTGTCCTTGGTAAACCCATGGTAAACCCAAATCATTTGCCTACTTGGTTCCCGTTCACTCAGAGAGTCCAAGTCATCTTGTAGGTCATGGAGATCTTCCATAGACTGCACAGTACTACACAGCTTAGTGCCATATGCAAAAATACAAGCAGCGCTCTGTATGATTAATAAATATCTGTCCAGGCTTCTACTTACCTCACTACATCCACAGCTGCCCCTCTGTCCAGGGTTCTACTCACTTCACTACATCAACAGCTGCCCCTCTGCCCAGGGTTCTACTCACCTCACTACATCCACAGCTGCCCCTCTGTCCAGGCTTCTACTCACCTCACTACATCCACAGCTGCCCCTCTGTCCAGGCTTCTACTTACCTCACTACATCCACAGCTGCCCCTCTGTCCAGGCTTCTACCCACCTCACTACATCCACAGCTGCCCCTCTGTCCAGGCTTCTACTCACCTCACTACATCCACAGCTGCCCCTCTGTCCAGGCTTCTACTTACCTCACTACATCCACAGCTGCCCCTCTGTCCAGGGTTCTACTCACTTCACTACATCAACAGCTGCCCCTCTGTCCAGGCTTCTACTCACCTCACTACATCCACAGCTGCCCCTCTGTCCAGGCTTCTACTTACCTCACTACATCCACAGCTGCCCCTCTGTCCAGGCTTCTACCCACCTCACTACATCCACAGCTGCCCCTCTGTCCAGGCTTCTACTCACCTCACTACATCCACAGCTGCCCCTCTGTCCAGGCTTCTACTCATCTCACTACATCCACAGCTGCCCCTCTGTGCAGGCTTCTACTCATCTCACTACATCCACAGCCACCCCTCTGTCCAGGCTTCTACTTACCTCACTACATCCACAGCCGCCCCTCTGTCCAGGCTTCTACTTACCTCACTACATCCACAGCCGTCCCTCTGTCCAGGCTTCTACTTACCTCACTACATCCACAGCCGCCCCTCTGTTCAGGCTTCTACTCACCTCACTACATCCACAGTCGCCCCTCTGTCCAGGCTTCTACTCACTTCACCTCATCCACAGCCACCCCTCTGTCCAGGCTTCTACTTACTCACTACATCCAGAGCCGTCCCTCTGTCCAAGCTTCTACTCACCTCACTAAATCCACAGCTGCCCCTCTGTCCACACTTCTACTTACCTCACTACATCCACAGCCACCCGTCTTTCCAGGCTTCTACTTACCTCACTACATCTACAGCGACCCCTGTCCAGGCTTCTATGTACCTCACTACATCCACAGCCGCCCCTCTGTCCAGACTTTTACTTACCTCACTACAACCACAGCTGCCCCATTGTCCAGACTTCTGCTTACCTCACTATATCCACAGCTGCCCCACTGTCCACACTTCTACTTACCTCATTACAACCACAGCTGCCCCATTGTCCAGACTTCTGCTTACCTCACTATATCTACAGCTGACGCTCTATCCAGGCTTCTACTTTCCTCGCTATATCCACCTCCTCATAAAAACAAATCAGATTAGTGTGATAACTTCTGTCCTTGGTAAACCCATGCTGGCTATCACTTATATTATCAACAGTCACATACTCCTATATATAATATATAATCCCGTAAGAGTCAAACTGTTTTCTCACACCAGAAGTTAAATCTACTGGTCTATAATTAAATGTGGAAAACCCGGAGCCCTTTTTGAATATGGACACCTAATTTGCCTTGCTCCTGTTGCTTGGCACTGTACTAGTCCCTAGAGAATCTCTAAAAATTTTGAACACAGGCCCAGCAATAACAGAACTGAGTTCTTTAAGAACTCTTAGGTGAAATCCATCTGGACCCGGACCATTGTTCACATTTACCTTATTTAACTTAGCTTGGACCATGTCTATATTTAGCAAACTGATTATATTACTGGATGTGCTAATAGCACTGGCACCGCCAATATCAACTCTTTTATATTCTTTTGTATGTATAGAGCTAAAAACACATTTAGTAGATGTGTCTTCTCCTAATCCTCAGTGATCATTCCCTCATTACTATTATTTAGGCTTATTGCCAGCACAGCACCCCAACAGCATTCTACTGCAAATGTCAAGCAATTGCACATTTTTGTCAGTGCATTATATCTGCGTTACTAAACAGGTTGCATTGTAGCAAAAACATTTTATGGCAATAACTTCATTTTAATACCAGTGTTCACAAATGCATAGTTCAAATACATTTCACCGTAAACACGGCTCCAGTGTTCTCCAAGATCCTGCTATACAGTTGCACACACTACTGTACTGTCTTCTGCTTCCATGCTGTGCTGCCACTACTATTGCCACATGCGACTATTACTCTACCGTTTTCACATATACACTGTACTGCTACTTACAATTACAAGAGAGCTTTACCAGGCTGTTCAGAACAAGCTACTTTTTCCTCTGACAGAGTATTTGTGCGTGTACAATTATGGGCAGGCATTCTGCCCCCTTTAACACATACATTTTGGACACTTGTGCAGAAAACATTACTCGTCTGACATTAACATGTGTGTATAAACAGGGGCAGGGATCTGCCCCCATTAAGGCATCATTTTTGGATGCTTGGTCCCAACAAGCCACTGTCTTTTCGCTATAACACGGTGTATATTTAAACATCATCTGCCCCTGAAAAATCATAACACATGCAATGGCACAGTATGTTGCTGATGCTGTCAACCATACGTTTACCCATAGCTATATATGTCAGTGTGATGCTGACTTTATTTGCTATTGTGTTCATGGTTTTTGCTTCTTAGTCAGAGAGATTAACCCCTAAAATGGTTTGTGTTTTGGAGAGGTGTTCCTCTAAAACCGTATCCAGTATCCTTCGAGTACGGAATTTATCCGCCGTTATTCTAACTCTAACCTTGGAAGTTTCTGTATCAGACATGACACGTTTGACCCACATAAGTCAGGAGAGTGGGAGGGATCTAATCAGTTTTCGGGAGGTGGCAACTTTTGAACCTGAGAAGACTGTTTTTGTCTGTTGGTTTGTTATCCATTACCTTTAGTATGATGTAGAGGAGATCTTGGTACTGCTGAAGTCCAGACATTGAGTTGACGTTGTTGTTTATGCTCTGGTGAAACCCACAAAGGGTTTCAGAGGTATCTTTACATATTTTTCTTCACATGCATTCATGTATATCACTGCAAACGGCACGATATTACAACCCATTGCTGTTCCGGATACCTGTCAATGGAACTTGTTTATCTAGATGTGTGCTGTTTCCATTAGTATTTTTAGAACTTATGAATTCCACCACCGGGGAGACGTGTCACCTTCTAGAGACTGTGTTTGAAGTTCTGACAAATGTTCCAAGAGATAATAGCGCTACCTCCTTTTCGAAGGAAGAATCTCTACATATAACGTCAAACATAACTGCATTGAAAGTATTCTTCACAAACCCACGGTTAAACACTTCGTTAGTGTCCCTAAAAAAAAAAAAAAAAAAAAAAAAAAATGAAAAAAGCTCTATCCCTAGAACTTCATGCTGTCACAGGGAGCCAGCGGCGCGCTCATCCTGCGCTGCGCCGCCGGCCTCCTCTGCGTGTGAGGGAGCGTCCTCGCTCCTATGGCAACCCTGAGGACCCGGAGGTTACTCTGGATATTAGCTGGTGATCATAACAATGTGACTCGAACTGTGTAATTTGTGATCCCGATGTACAATACATATGCAAAATAAAAAATAAAAAATTCCACTTGTTGCTAATATGTGTAGTAAATCATGAATTCTAAATGTTAGCATTTATAATTTGTAGAATCTGTGCAATTCCTTCTGTGGAATGGCTCCAAACTAATGTAATGTCATCGATGTACTGTCCCCAGAACACCTGGCCCTCCCTCAGCTTGGGTAATATGGTATCTTGTTCCTACTTGTCGACCTCTTTAAGCTCGGGAGGGCCAGGAGCTCTGACGGAGTTACATAGATGACATTACATTCATTTCAAACCATCCCATGGAACAGCTTGTGCAGCTGATACAAATTACTAATGATAACATATAATACAAGGAATAAAAACACCCGGACCGGTTTTTAGAGAGAGGCTATCCTGCATCCACTCTTACTGAGTCAATGAATAAGTGACAGATAAATCCGCCTCCTTCATGGGAGTGGAAACAAGCCAAGTATCTAAAAAAACATCAAAGACAACATTAACATTCTGTTGCCATTCATCACACATTAGAAGTGAAATTAAAACATTGGCGTTTATTATGAGTAGGAACGAGCGGGACGAGATTGGATGAAACATCCGAAGTCGGCTCGCATAAAACTTTGTTAGAATGCTGTACGGACCGAGCTCTCCATACAGTGTTAGAATGTATTGGCTCCGATGAGCCAAAGTTATTACTTCGCGAGACTTTGGGTAATAACTTCAGAAATTATCGATCTCTGGTTCGGTACCACATTAAGAGGAGGGCGCACCTTTTCTTACCTCGGGGCACACCCTGATGCTGGGGTTTCTGCCTGATGGTAGTTGGGGGTGCCCCTTGATTTTGGACAGGTGCAAGCATGTGGTGCTGCAGTCAGTAACCAGGTCAGTTGTAGAACATAATCAAGTCTATCTTTGCTAAAGTGTAGAGTGGGTGTAGTAGTATATCCATCCGTTTCACATCACAGTTCTGAACAGTTCACAGTGTAAATCTTCCCTGATAGTAATAAGTGTACTTGAAGAATAATGAGAGTGGTAGTACTCCTTCCTTCTATCTTTTTCTTTCTCTCTCTACAGGATCTATGGCTGACAAGCTGAGGGGTCCAGAATTAAGGTATGGCTGGCGATATGCCACCAATGTCTAAGATGAGACATCCCCTTTAATGAAACTCTTCCTGTAACAGTGGAGATGTCACCTATCTGATTGTGTCCCTGTTCTAAGCAATCATCAGAACGTATGAGAAATATTCCAAAGGGTTATGAAAGGTTCCACGGTTGATAAGTGAATGATACCTTTCCTTAACGCAATTGGAATTCTGTTCTGTCAGGATTAATTTAACTCCTTCAACAACCTGTAGGTCACTGTGGCTGAGGGAATGTATGAAGCAGGCAGCTAAAGTGAGTCCTCTCTATATGCGGTGGTTGCCAGCTCTATAATACAGCACCTGGTCACAATGACGGGAACCCTGTCATTTAACCCCTCAGATGCAGCTTTCAACAGCGATTGTGAAATCTGTAAGGTAAGGCAGAGGGACAGAAGCGTCGCATGCCTGCCATGGTAAGCTTCCTGTTAATCTGCGCACGAGGCACAGCTCAGCAGGGAGTGCACCAAAATCCCCTTCACCCTGATAGATCTCTGTTAGGGTGAATGGGCTCAGGGATCAAAAGATCTCAAGTTCTATCCTCCTAAAGGGGTTATGAGTCATTGTTAAAAAGTAAAAAAAAAATAAAAACTTAAAGAAGAACTCCCGCAAAATTTTTTTATTCCATGTCCTGCTAGAAATGTACATGATATAATCTGTAGTGAATGTCATTTTCTTACCAGTAGCTGAATTTTTGAGTTATATCATCCTGAAGTTTCTTATCTGTGTCATGTGACTAGGAATTAGACCCACCAACTCACACAGCATCTTATGTGTGGACAAGAGGTCTAATTTTCTATGCATTCCAATGGGAGCCTCACTTTCAGTCTCATAGGAATGAATAGAGCAGTAACTGGCTTCCTGTCCTGGGTCAGTTGGAGGTCAGGGAGTTGGTCACATGACCCAGCTACAATAAAAAGAGAGGGGGTAACTCTCAATTTCAGCCTCTGATAAGAAAATGACATTCACTACAGATTATATCATGCACCTTTCTAACAGGTCAGAGAATAACAATTTTTGCGGGAGTTCTTCTTTAAATCACCCAATCCCAATCTGATTTTTTAATGTATGAAAAAAAAACTACAAGTTTGGTATCACTATAATCCAGGGCTGTCGAGTCGGTAAGCCAAAGCCCCGACTCCAACTCAATTTCCCCTGACTCCGACTCCCTCATACATGGAGCATGTTTAAGTGATAACTTTAAACAAATTTGCATAAAATCAATAGTACAGATAAGTCATGACAAAAACAGTTTGTAATCTATCAGGCTTCTCTGGGTACAGCTCACTAAGGGCCTGATCAGAGGCGTAGCTAGAGGTTCAGCACATGGGGGGGGGCGAAACATACTTGAGTGGGCCCCCCACTTATTGGCTTCCCAAACGCACGTTTCCAACTTCACAGGCACATACTACTAGTTGTGGTTATAATACTGTATTAGCAAGATGACAATATAAACTGCTAGATCATCTATGCTGTTGACTTTCTACATACCCTACTCTAAATACTCTACCACATAATGCAGTAAAATATAGGATTAATAGGAGTAAAAAAGGGGACTCCTATGTTAAAGGAAATCTGTCCCCAGCTTTTTACATCACTAAACTAACAGTCCCTTGCCCCCCATCAGACCTCAGATCGGCTTAATGTGCCCCCATCAGACCTCAGATCAGCGTATTGTGCCCCCATCAGACCTTAGATCAGCGTATTGTGCCCCCATCAGACCTCAGATCAGCAGAATGTGCCCCCATCAGACCTCAGATCAGCAGAATGTGCCCCCATCAGACCTCAGATCGGCTTAATGTGCCCCCCATCAGACCTCAGATCGGCTTAATGTGCCCCCATCAGACCTCAGATCAGCAGAATGTGCCCCCATCAGACCTCAGATCAACAGAATGTACCCCCATCAGACCTCAGATCAGCAGAATGTTCCCCCATCAGACCTCAGATCAGCAGAATGTTCCCCCATCAGACCTCAGATCGGCTTAATCTGCCCCCATCAGACCTCAGATAGGCTTAATGTGCCCCCATCAGACCTCAGATAGGCTTAATGTGCCCCATCAGACCTCAGATCGGCTTAATGTGCCCCCATCAGACCTCAGATAGGCTTAATGTTCCCCTATCAGACCTCAGATCAGCAGAATGTGCCCCCATCAGACCTCAGATCAGCAGAATGTGCCCCCATCAGACCTCAGATCAGCAGAATGTGCCCCCATCAGACCTCAGATCGGCTTAATGCGCCCCCATCAGACTCCATAATAGAAGCGCTCACTTGTATTTGCCTGATTGTACTAAGACCATCCCTGCTGGGCCCTCCCAGAGGTATTGGGCCCAGGGTTGCCAACCGTCCGTAAATTTACGGACAGTCCGCAAAAAATCGTTGTTTTTCTCTGCCGTCCGTAGTGTCCGGCAGAAAAAAACAGCGTCCGTTAATTTTGCTGCTGAAAACCTGAAGTCTGTACTGCGCATGTGTGCATAGGCTCAAGTTACCAAGGATCAAGTTACCTGGAGGCCGGGTGGGCTGTCAGCAGAATGAAGGAGGAGCCAGCCATCTACAGTGCTGAGGTGGAGAGGAAGAGGCACAGTCAGTCAGTCAGCACAGACGTGATGACATCATCATGCCGCGCGCCACCTGCGCTGGGACAGAGCTACATGGAGGAATGGCATGGAGAACTGTCTTAAGGAATCAGGTAAGTATGTAATTTTGGTTTTTATTTCACTGCTGGGGCACTATATGGAGCTATCTGTACTAAAGGGGGCTATCTAACGTCTGGGGGCACTATGAGGACTACCTGAACTACAGGGAGCTATCTAAGCAACTTTGGCTCTACAGGGACTATCTGCACTAAAGGGGGCTATCTAACGTCTGGGGGCACTATGAGGACTACCTGAACTACAGGGAGCTATCTAAGCAACTTTGGCTCTACAGGGACTATCTGTACTAAAGGGGGCTATCTAACTTCTGTGGGCACTATGGGAGCTATCTGTACTAAAAGGGGCTCTCTAAACTACTGGGGGAACTCAATGGGGCTATGTTAACTACTGGTGAACTGCATGGGGCTATCTACCGTAATCTATTTAGGCCACTATCTGAAGTAAAGTGGCCTATCTAACTTCTGGAGGCACTATGGGGGCTTACTAAACTACAGGGGGCTGTCTAAACTACTGTGGCACTAAAAGGACTTTCTGATCTACAGGAGGCTAAACTACTGGGCACTACATGGAGCTATCTAAACTACTGGGGGTACTATAAGAGGCTACCTAAACTACTGGAGGCACTAGAGGGAACCATTTAAGGTACTGGAGGCACAAGAGTGGACAGTTTAAGCTACTGGGGGCGCTATAACAGGTATTATAATTACTGGGGCCATTACAGCGGATCCTTATTATTTCTGGGAGCACTACTGGAGGCACTATGGGAAAAATTATTTCTATTATGGGGAACTATTACTACTACCAGGGCTACTATTGGGGGTGTTACTATTATTAGTACAATATGGGGGGCACTACTGCTAAAAGGGCTACTTGTGGAGCATTATCACTATTGGGGCACTATTACTAATGAGGGCAGTCTGGGAGAGAATTATTAGTATCAGTGGGACTTTGGGGAGCACGGTAACTATATGGGGTCCTACCTATATGGCACTGTTACATTTACAGTATAGTATTTGGGGACATTGGGGAGCACATTGGCCGCAGTATTTTAGGCAGCAACAGGATAACCATAAAAGTGGGTAATCTAAGGTGTCTTTGTGGCAAATTCTGCAGAGAGAAGATGGGGCTGAAAGAAGTGTCATGGCGGTGTGAAAAGAGAAGATCTACATGAGGGAGACGTCACTGTATGGATGTAAGAGGTATGTGGTGCTGTCCAAATATGTGTCGCCTGTTTATTCAGCAAGGACTTGCCGGTATGTGGTATGTTACTGCTGCAGCCAATCAGTGCTCTAATGCTGAGAACTGGCTGCAGTGGACACATGCCATACACCTGTCCATCAATGTGCACATCACCAGCACTGTGACAGATGTGCACACTTCTCCATTACATGCCTGTCAGTCTTTGTTTACGTGGCAGCAGCAATGATGCCAGAAAGTCCAGGGTGTCACAGGCGTCATCACTGCAGCCATATAACCAAAGCACAGGCAGGGAGGGAACAGCTGAGAATTGTGGATTTCTTTTCCATCTGCCATATTTTATTTTTAAATACTGAACAATCCTCTTTATTCTGGGGCGTGGAAGGGGCGTGTTCTCTAAAAAGGGGGTGTGGTTTAATGTCCGTAAAAAATTTGGGCTGTCCATAAATTTTGGTCCAGTTGTCCAGAAAAATTTGAAAGGAAGGTTGGCAACCCTGATTGGGCCGGGAGCATCGCCTCCCCTGCCCCCCCCCCCCCTCCCCAGTAGCTACACCTCTGGGCCTGATGTATGAAAACTGTCTAGGTCTAAGACATTTTTTTGTTGCCCATAGCAACCAATCAGAGCTCCCCTTTCATTTCTCCAGAGCACTATATGAAATGAAAGGGGAGCTCTGATTGGTTGCTATGGGCAACAAAGAAACTTCTACACCTAGACAGTTCTCATACATAAGGCTCTAGGTGTTTTACATAAGCAGAAGCCATGAGAGCAGCTAACCTCTCCAAACATGAGCTCAGAGGAAACATAAAGCAGAGAGAACATGTACTGGACATAAAGGGCAGTACACAGTCATCTCAACTAAAAGCCGAAATCCTGAGATCAGGAATAGAACAGACATTTATAGGACATTTCATCATTTCACAAATTCTTATAAAAATATATTCAGCACTGAACTAAATTCATTATATATTTTAGGAGTCGGAGTCGGTCCATTTTATACCGACTCCGACTCCACCAAAATGGTGACCGACTCCACAACTCCGACTCCACAGCCCTGCTATAATCATAATAAGCCACAGAATAAGGAAGCCATGCCATTTTTAGCGCACAGTGAACATCGTAATATCAAAACCCAAAAAACCTGTACCTTGGGTTTTTTTCTTTTAATTTAACCCCACAAAGAATTTTTTTCCAATTTTCCAATAACAGACATGGTAAATTAAATGGTGCCATTAAAAAAATACTACTTATCCTGCAAAAAATAAGCCCTTATATGGATATATGAACGGAAAATTTAAAAAGTTATGGCTGTTGGAACTTCGGTAGTTAAAAATTAAAATGCCAAAACAAAAACAGGCCCTTTACTTAAGGGGTTAAGGTGGGATGGGTCCTTATTATGAGAATTTAAAAAATGATGTAAAAGATCATGCTGGGAGAAACCATTCGTGATGTTGGACCTTTGGTTTTTTCCACAGTATATTTGTACGGGTTATGGGTTTACAACCATATCCTGGAGAAACATCAAAATTTGAATCCGCCAATAATGCATTAATCAAGGGAATATAGTGCAGAATTCCAATCCCAATCGGTATAAGTTACCATGCAAGGATCAGCAAGAAGATTCCCTCTCAATATAGTAGCTCAGAAGAAAAATGTAAGTAACCAGCGCTCACACACGCACGCACTCCGCAGTACTCTCATGCCTATGTAGATGTTGTACTTTGGGCCTAAATCTGAAAATCCCAAATCTGTGTAAAGTGATGTGGTGTCCCCCTCACCGCATACGTCACCTTATACAAGGTCCAAGCTGTGTTTATCAACTGAACCCACTGGGACAGAGTAGGAGTCTTGGGTGGTTTCTTTGAGACAATAAAATGATCTCCCAAATTTAGTAGGAATCCGCTCCCTCACTAGGCCCGATAGACAGACTGTAGGGGAACAAACACCCAGGAGCCCCAGTTTTAGGCTTATAAAGGTAGAGACATGCCTCCAAACCTGATTTACTACAGGGTAAGACCATATGGTAAGACCACATCTGGTACATGAATGGTCCAGTAATCGACCCATATAAAACAGCCGTCCAGGAGTCAAAAAGGGATATTCCGGTTATTGCTCAGTGGCTCCACATGAACTCGCACAGATAATCACGGTAATCACCAAATCCTCTGATGCTCCACACACCTCCATCTCCTCCTATGTTTCTCCTCAGAAAAACAAATGGGGAAATCAATCGTGAAGTATTACAACAAAGTAGATAAAGTTAAAGTGTTAATATCATTTAGAAAGCCAGACGTCCCGGCTCACCCAACCTAGGTTTAGTTTTTTGCTTCCTCAAGGGCTTTAACACTTTATCTGCTGCTCAGTCTTGTATATCATCCTCTCCATATCCACATCAAGAAAGGAGCTAGGGAAAGGAACTCCCATCTCCTTTATTACCTTGTTATTTTTTATAAGATATAAAACAGTGAATATACATAATAGTTATAGAGCTCATTAGGAAGAGTCAAACATTTAAACATCGCCTGATTAATCAGTTTTCAACCCACAAACACACCCTTCATATTGTGTCAGGGCGACCCCATAGATCACAAGTCATGTGCAACTAAACAAACTAAGATTCCCTTCTGCACCTTCCTAATTTCAAACCTTAAAGAAGAACTCCCGCAAAAATTTTTATCCCATGTCCTGCTAGAAATGTACATGATGTAATCTGTAGTAAATGTCATTTTCTTACCAGTGTCTGTATTTGTGAGTTATATCTCCCTGATGTATCTTATCTGTTTCATGTGACCAGCAATCAGACTCACCAACTCACACAGCATCTTATGTGTGGACAGGAAGTCTATTTCTCTATGTATTCCTATGGGAGCCTCACTCTCAGTCCCATAGGAATGAATAGAGCAGTGACTGGCTTCCTGTCCTGGGTCATTTGTTGGTTAGGGAGTTGGTCACATGACCCAGCTACAATTAGAAGGGAGGGGCTAACTCACAAATACAGTCTCCGATAAGAAGATTGCATTCACTATAGATTACATCATGCAACTTTCTAACAGGTCAGAGAATAAAAATGTTTGCGGGAGTTCTTCTTTAAGGGATTGTTACACTGCACCAAAAAATTGGCAGGATTCCCAATGATCACTTAAAAATCAAAGTTTGTCGGCAGCAGATTGTGCTGTCTAATTACGATCTGCTACCGGCAAACCACTAGACATTATGGGGACGAGCGATGGCATAACGATCTCTCCTCTCCATGCTGTGGAGGAGATCACTGCATGTAATAGCAGCGGTCCCCTCTGCTAGCTAGCCGGCGATTGCCTGCTACCAGATGGTTGTCGGTCAAATAGAAATTAATGCACTTCAAAATAAATTTTCCTCTATTCTGTCATCCAGAAATGAACTGCCTCCAAACTTTTATCTTTGGGGATGATTGTATAGAGGGAGGCGACATCAACGGTCACCAGAAACACATCACCCATACTTTATAACACTTCAGTAGTGTGACCCGTATCCTTTACAACTATTGTTGGGTTGTGTGGGGGCTGAATTAATTCTGAAGTGATGGAAATGTGGAGACCCGGTCAAGTAGATTAACTAGAAAGAAGTGGAGCGGAGTAGACAAACCTCGGAATAAAGAAATGGCGTTAGTTAGGGTCATACATCATAAGGCCTGAAGTTAGGATGGTGCAGAAGGGAAGCTCGGTTTGTTTGGTTGCACATGACTTGTGATCTATGGGGACGCCCTGACGCAATATGAAGGGTGAAAACTGGGAAATGATTAATCAGGCGAGGTTTAAATGTTTGACTCTTCCTAATGAGCTCTTTAAATATTATGTATATTGACTGTTTTATATCTTATAAAAGGTAACAAGGAGGATTTGATAAGTTTTCCCTTTTCCCACTGATGTGGATATGGAGAGGATGATATATAATACTGAGCAGCAGAGAAAGTGTTAAAGCCCTTGAGGAAGCAAAAAACGAAACCTAGGTTGGGCGAGCCGGGACGTCTGACTTTCTAAGTGATATGAACACACCTTAACTTTATCTACTTTGCTGCAATACTTCACGATTGGAGGAGATCGGAGGTGTGTGGAGCATCAGAGGATTTGGTTACAGTGAATACCCCTCTCCTTTTGGATTTCTCTGTATGAATTGGAGGCAGCGCAGATGGAATTTGTGTGACCATTACGTATAATGAAGACGGCCTGCTTTAAGTGATCCTGCAGCTCAGAATTGTATGACTTTGGACGCTAAGATTTTCTTTTTAGTTGAATGCAATCTGAATGCAGCACGTTATAGAGCAGGAGGAGCGGAGCAGATGGATAGATAGTTCTGTGGGGAAAGAGTCATTTGTTATATTTGTCATTTATATATTTGTTATTTTCCACTTCTGCGTACAGCAATCGGTACAGGAGGGAGAGGTTATCACTGACTGATGGCATTGTGTGTATAAGTGGGGATAAGCTGTCGGTCACTGATAATGCCTCCCTCCTGTACCCGGTATCAGAAAAAGCAAAGATATAAATGTATAAATTCCAGGTTGTACTGAATCTTTCCCCACAAGACGATATATCACTCTGCTCAGCTCCTCCTGCTCTATAAACATGCTGCCTGCAGATTGCACTGCATTTTGCGGTGACAGGTCCTCTTTAAGCTCAGTTCTTTCAGGTGAGATGCCTCCATCTCTGGGATGTCCTCCTGCCATCTCTCACATGAATGCTTCAGCAATGTATAATGGGTCCCTAAAATCTCCCTATAAAAAGACAAGATCTGTTTATATGACTGAACCCCCCCCCCCATCAACAGATTCAATTGGACCACACCCCATCTTAATAGGGCCTTTAGCAAGTTATGCCGCACATGCATGTATTGAAAGTACAGGACAGATTGACCTCTTGATAACACATGACAAAACGCAAAGTCGGGCAAATGAAACAATTCCCGTAACTTCCGATTACGCCACAAAGGAATGTATGGAGACCATGTCTCTCTTTCCGCACCCACCACATGAATACTCACGAAGACTTTCCATATTACCACCACAGCCGCCATACTAGAAGTATAGCATTGATACGTCGGCTTCAGTACTGAGGCACCAGCCGGTACCGGAGCCGACTTCAGATTCCTGTTTTAAAATGGTTTTAAAGTTTAAAAATGCCAGTTATTCACCGAAGTCTCACAATACTTCGGTGAGAACTCATTTCAGTTCCGTACAGCATTAAAACTAAGTATTTAAACAAAATTTTAAGCCATTTTTGACCTTCGTGACCAGGCCTAATTTTGCAAACATGTCACTTTATGTGCTAATAACTTTGGAACGCTTTTACTTATCCAAGCCATTCTGAGATTTTCTTGTGACATCTCGTACTTCATTTTAGGGGTAAATTTGGGTCTATATGTTTTACCTTTATATTCATATAAAATCCCCCAAAAATTAGGAAAAAAATGCAATTTTCTAAATTTGAATTTCTATGCATTATGTGTGATGCCTCATTAGTCTTTTATTTACTTAACATTCCTTATATGTCTACTCTATGTTGGCATCATTTTAAAAATTACATTTTATTTTTAAGAGGTTGGAAGGCTTAGAATTTAAGAAGCAATTTGTCAAATTTTCTATAAAATTTCCAAAACCGTCTTTTTCAAGGACCAGTTCAGCTCTGAAGTCAATTTGAGGGCCTTACATAGTAGAAATCACCCATAAATGACCCCAGTTTAGAAACTACACCCCTTAAATGATTCAAAACTGATTTTGCAAACTGTTAACCCTTTAGGTGTTCCACAAGGGAAAATGTAGGTGAAATTTACAATTTTCAACTTTTGTTTCAGATTTTTAATTTTAACAGCAAAACAAAGCCCAATATTTATTACCCTGATTCTGCAGTTTACAAAAACACCCCATATGTCGTAGCTATACAGCTATATGGGCACACAGCAGGGCTCAGAAGTAGAGATGAGTGAGTCATTCAAAATTGTATTCGCCGAACATTCGTGGAACTTTTCATAAGATTCGTATATTTGACAAATATATTCGTTGAATCTGCGTACAAAATATACGTTATTATGTGGCGTTTAGCAAACATTCGCACACTAATAACGAACGTTCAGTTTTAAAAGGTGCGCAAATTCTTTGAACACGCTTGAGCGTACAAATTGCGTACAAAAATGACGGGCTTTGCTGGAGAGGAATGGTGGAGCAGGAGGAACGCTCTGAGTCTGACTCCACTACCTCATCCACTTTCTCCTCCACTACAATTTTGTGCCTTGATGGGTTAGCCTGGTGGAACACCGACCAACTATTACGAATTACAGAAGTAGAAGCTCCGGCTACAGGTCCTTTGGCACTGCTGCCCTGTGCCACTTTCTCCCTTTTTTTAGAGCTCGAGGTCTGGCTGGAACTGGACCTCTTTTGCTTATCCATTCCAGACATTTTTCACTTCACTCTGTGGCCCTGCAGCTGGTCTTTGTCCGTGTATCTCCCTGTCTCTCTCCCTGCCTGATTAATTACTAGCCCTGCACTTGCCCTGCAGTATCCCTGATGTGTAATATGGATTCCCTAAACAATTACACCCCAATTTCAACAACACAGGTCTCCGAGTCTCAGAACTTCACACTCAGTGCTTCTGCTCGTCTCAGCATTCGCAGCAGAAGTGATGCGTCACTGGCTTACCGAGCCTGAGCCAATCAAAGTAAGCCCTGCCCACTAGGTCAGGTGACCGCTTTCTTCCCAGGCTTTTGCGCACGAATACTGAACTAACAGTACAAGTTCACTAATTACTTGTATTCGTACGCCACAACGTATAGAGTATCTTATACGTAGCATTAGCGTACAATTTATCGGACAAGTACGTAGTGAATGCGTAGAAAACCTTAGGAACATTTTCGAATCTTAATGGAGCGAATCACCATATTCTGATTCGCTTCGCAACTGAAAATTCGAGGAATAGATTCGTTCATCTCTACTCAGAAGGAAAGGAGCAACATATGGTTCTTGGAGGGCAGATTTTGTTGGAATGGTTTTTTGGTGTTGTCATATTTGAAGGCAAGGCATCCCTACAGTAGACACTCCCAAAAAGTGACCCCATTTTGGAAACTTACAAAGAAAAAAAGAGGATTTCAGTCAGCACATCCCAGTAAGCAGGTGCACGTTGCTATGGCTGATTGCACAAGGAAAGGAAAATACATACAATGCAACGGCACACTGCTAACCAGATAAAGCACAAAATGCCATAGAGATATGAAGTATTCTGGAGCTAATGCTATGCTTGTTTAGTAAATTAGAGATTCTTGGCAAATATATTTTGTACAAAAATTATCTGGGCCAGTTCACCAAATCTTCAAGGTGATCTCTGTAGAACGGGAACCTAACAGTATTTCCTACCTGTTATGTGCCAACCTTGGCTTCCGTATAATCAGGGGGTGTTGGTGCTCCAGAATACTTCATATCTCTATGGCATTTGGTGCTTTATCTGGTTGGCAGTGTGGCGTTGCATTGTATGTATTTTACTTTCCTTGTGCATTTAGCCATAGCAACGTTCACTTGCGCTCTGGGATGTGCTGACTGAAATTCCCCTTTTTGTCTTTGTAAGTTTGTACTGGAGTAGGCTACTCCATTTGGTCATGCACTAGCCCCGTCTGCCCCATAGACTGATTTTATTTAGTGCAACTATAAAGCCGAGTGGACTCGGCATGCATGCTTGGCACCTGCATCCCTGTATTAGTGGAGGCCTTTGAAGCACCATAAATGGCAAAAGGCAGAGGGGACCCAGCATGCATGTGAAAACCAAACACCCCCTGATTATACGGAAGCCAAGGTTAGCACATAACAGGTAGGAAATAGTGTTAGGTTCCCGTTCTACAGAGATCACCTTGAAGATTTGGTGGACGGGCCCAGATAATTTTGTACAAAATATATTTGGCAAGAATCTCTAATTTACTAAACAAGCATAGCATTAGCTCCAGAATACCTCATATCTCTATGGCCTTTTGTGCTTTATCTGGTTAGCAGTGTGCCGTTGCATTGTATGTATTTTCCATTTTGGAAACTATACCCCTCAAAGAATCTATTGAGGGGTGTACTGACCACTTTGACCTCATAGGAATTTCATAATATTTGGCTGTCAAAATGAAAACTTATATTTTTTACAAGAAAAAAGTCACTTAAGACCAAATTTTTCACTTTAACAACGAATAACAGCAAAAAAGGCACCCCATAATTTGTTACCCATTTTCTCCTGAATACAACAACACCCCAAATGTGGTGCCCATGGTAGTACCTCCCGGGTGGAGGTCCCCTGGCTAGCTCCTGAGCCTTATTAAGTGAGTAA